>CM034147.1:123465887-123875087 GCA_019776745.2 Taxus chinensis | reverse complement strand
ATCAATGGAAACACAACAAGATTGTGGCACACAGATGTACAGGTAAAGCCTTTTGTTTTTATGGGAGTTTGGGTCAAACTTAAAATTTGGCAATAAATTATATATTTTGACAAGACCATCCTTATAAAAAAGTATGTCTAAAAATTTCAGGGTCCTGTCCAATTGAAAGAGCTGCAACTGATGGATACGGTATCATTTGGAGAGTTTCGGAACTCATGTAGTGTATTTAGGCATCTGCAAAATCTAGTTCTAACAGGAAATGGGGGATCTCACGGAATGCTAATTGAAGGGAGTACTCTATCCTAAGTCCTGAAATTACTTATAAATCTAAGCAGTTTGATTTTCAGGCATTTCAAATTAAGTGGTGAACTGGATTTGAGCAACAATGCAGATGGTTTTGAGGCTTTCATGAGCACCTGCATGTATAGGCTTGAAATCATAGATATTCAGTTTGTAAAAGACGTAAAAAAGATCTGTATCAGCGGGCAGCATTGTCCCAGTCTCAAGTCACTCCGCCTCCACTTCTTGGCAGATCTGATAGAAGTGAATTTATCAAGGATAACAGCACTCTCTTCTCTTGAGGTGGACAGTTGTAGTGTTTTGACAGATTTATTAGGGATTGCTGATTCGAGAAACCTGGTGAATCTCAGCATAGGTAACTGTTGGGCTATAAAAGAATTTCCATCTCTTGCTCCTCTACATGATCTGGAGAGGATTACAATTGATGGATGTCCAAATGGGCAAGATATAAGAGGCATTGAAAATTTGCAGAAATTGACATACATATATATTTCAGAAGGCTTTGGAAGAGTCTTGAATTGCCTTGCTAGACTCTCGATTTGCATTGGCAGACTAGAGGTATGAAATATTGGAAAGTCTACAATTATGTTCGTAGACAAATATTGTCGATTTGAGTTTTTTTAAAAAAATTAAATCTGATAAAATCGAGGCCAAGCTATAATTTTATGATTAGTATGTTACGTTGAATAGTACAAAGTGCCATTGGTCACCATTTACACCTTTTCTTTTGAAAATTGTGCCTAGCCTTGATCTTAGATCGGACAAGACTTTATCATTTGAAATGGATTCTTCTGTAGGTGCAAGCTCCAGCCCACTATCTTGCACTTCAATCAAGAGATCTCCAAGCTCTATTGGAACATCATATATTTCTTCTTGAGTGTCAAAATTCACAAGCACCCTGCTGGCTCCTGACATAGAGAGTTGTCCTTCCCTCATAGCAGAATCCAAATTTTTATGAAGGATATTCACTTTCATGGCAACACGCTTCAAATCAATAGGGGTCCAGTCCTTGGTTGCTATCTGGGCAGTAACAAGCTTCAAATCTCTCAAGAAGGCACATCCATTCTGATAGGTATGGTATAAATCTTCTTCCACGGTTAAAGCCATTTCAGATAGACTTTCTTGATAATATTCTTTTCGGGTGAAAGAAGGCATTGCAGCAAGTTCAACCATTCCTCCATACATCTTTTTTAGAAAGTTTTCATGGGATCTTTTACGAATTTGTAACAGCTTTACAGGAAACTCATCTTATACTTATAGCCTTCCTTGATTCACGTTTTCTACAGTGCTTTTTTCGGAGCCACTCCTACCAACCATGGCTACAGTTTTCCCCGCCGGAATGTTGAGCGAAAACCCACTGAGAATGGACATTTCGGGTCTGGATGGGTACGAAAACTCACGTTTCGTAGCTCCACTTGACCAGTGACTGTGGATGGTGTAGCTCCAGTAGAATAATTTCCGTCAATTTTAGGCCTATGCTCTATGGTTTGGAAGATATTCACTGTAGCATATTTTGCCTTGGCAAATGCCGTCAGACTGGGAGCCGATTGCCCCAGTGCCCTGTAATTCACACACAAAAAATTACTACCCTTTCAAACATGGCCTAAAAATTTAGAGATAAAAGGTAACCATGCCACATACAATCCACCAATGACGACAGAAAACGTTGTAGCTATTGCCGATCCTCCCTTAGTATCATGATGCCTCACGAGTAATCCTCCATACCATAGCAGCAACACATAACAACAAAATATAATGCAATAATTCGATCCCATTCCAATTCCCTTCACCACTCCGCTTCTATAACCGATCTTCTGAGCGACCTTCAATGTCGTAGAATAAGCTTGCATAGTTTTCTCCTCGCCAACGAATGAGAAAACCATGCGAATTTGAGCCAATGCCTGCGAAATGCCATTCCAATTGTCTGAGAAACGAAATAAAAATCTAAACGCAGTTCAATTCATGAATCCAGGCATTAAAATAGAAGACTTATATATACCTACTCTACAATGTTGCCGGCCTCTGCATAAGCGTCCTGGCTCTTGGATGAAAGCTTTGTAAATATTATGGTGTGAACGACTCCAACCACAACAATAAGTGGCACCACCGCAACCGTCAGCAAAGCAAGCTGCCACACTGTAGTGAATCCCACCACAAATCCAGCTACAAACATTGCCATATAATGGATGAAATTTCCCATCTGCAGATATTATTGCAGAATTTTAGTAAAATACCCACTGTTATTAGATTGATACACGTTTTCTGTCTCCTTGTCAAGATGAAAGTCCTGAGATGTAACATATCAGATTTCCAGTAAATCTCAAGTATCTACACTAGTTTAAAAGGTAACAAAGCCAAGTAAAACATGCAAATCAAAGCAGAAAATGAAGAGAAGATACATAATGACTTCCAGCCTACCCTTTTATTGAAGTTCGTTAGATTACTGATAGCTACATTAAGGACAGAGAGAAGCATGTCCTCTTGCTCTGTCCTTTCAAAGCTCCCCATTCCTTCAAAGTCCATAAGTACATAAAGGCATTTTACATCCAATCGAATTGTCATCCATACCCCATCTATACATATGCCCCCAGCTACATCAAGAAGAAATCCAGATAGATGATTTAATAGGTATGACTTACCATTACTTTGTAAATATGACTTCACATTAAGCTTAACAATGTTCTTGTACTGTTAAACAGATAATATACTTTGTTTCTTATTCCTGTGATTTCCTATATGCATTACTATTGTATCATTAATTAGGTTCATGAAGAATATCTTGAAGCTGGTGCCGAAGTCTTAATAACAACATCGTACCAGGGTTGTGCTTATGGTATGCATTATTCATACATTCTTATATGTTTGTTCACTTTTTTTGCCTTCATCTTGGCACCTCTTCATTCATGTGATATTTATGGGGATTTGATTGTTTATAGGTAACGATTCATGGGATTTGATTGCTGTCAATGGAGAGACAATTGCTCAAAAAGGAAGTTGCTCAAAATTGAAGTTAAGAAAAATAACTTCAAAGTAGCACTAGGGAATCATATGGATCACTTGAAGTTTGGTGGAGAGGTGCTAATATTGTATATCAAGGGTTAACGGAATTCAGACACCCTTTTGTATTTTTTCATTGTATTTCAAGGGTTAATGGAATTCAGACACCCTTTTGTATCTTATCTTATTTGATATTAATAAAATATTTGTGGACCCATTATTGGGCACAATATTTAAATCAAATTGTTGTTAATTTATAATATTAATTACCAGACCACTTCGATATCATACATGATATGTAACTTCGTTGATATTTGGTTATTATGTACTTTTAAAATTCATATTTTCCATTCTTTAAATTCATATCATCTCTAGAGAGACAATAAAAATTGAAATTAGTATTGTCTCCAGAGAGACAAAATGTTAGTATTCGGTATTGTCTCTAAGGAGACAATAATGATATTGTCTCTAGAGAGACGAAAATGATATTGTCTCTCAAGAGACAAAATATGTATCAATCATTATTGTCTCTTGAGAGACAATAATTAGAGACAATATTAGAGACACCCGCTTTGAGACAATAATAGAGACGATATGCAACTTTTTTATTGTCTCTATTTGAGACAATTTAGTCAAATTTTGTCTCTATTAATGTCTCAAATGACCCCCCCTTGTAGTAGTGTAAGCACTTTATTTACAAAAAAAAAAAGTCAAATTATTCTAAAAAAGACCTTCTAGTGACCACTCCCAAATCAAAATGATTTCTATTTTAAATTATGTAGTTATATAATTTTACAAAAATAATATAAATTATACAATTTTACAAAATTTATACCAATAATTTAAACATGAACTTTAAATACTCCAAAAATGTTCCTTTTCCTTAATGATTTAAAATAAGCACGGTAAAAAGAAATGTAACATAGAAAAATATCATAAATATTAAAACCAAACAAATCATTTCTTTCAAAAATCATTTCTTTCAAACAAATGAAAAATGCTAAAAATGCAAAAACCAATTATTTTACAAAAGCCCTTTTAACTGAAATTGTTATATCACATTAAGTAATGGAAAAGGAATAAAATTTTAGTTTTAAAAAATATATAAACTGTAATATATTGCACACCACCATAAACATGTGACAGAGGAAATAATAGCCGAATAGAAATTTAATAAATAAAGCGGCTGTGTATTAATTTCAAGCATACTAACAAAATAATTCAATCCTATGGATAAGGCAGCTATCGTTTGCGTAGACTGAAACATTTCTCTAAAATTGTAGTACAAAATGCCACCGGTACGTTTATTCTTAATAATCAATCAGTCCCCCAGACTATATTTCGCCTCGTATCTCAAAGATGAAGTTTTTGTATTGCCTGGCGTTATTTCCGTTATTGGCAACATTAGTTTTTGAGTATCCAGAATTGAAAGCAACATCAAATGCTATGAATTTCAATATAATCCCAAAGTATTTTTTACAAAATTATGATATAATTTCAACTTACAATACAAGAGCATCACTATTCTATCTAAAGCAAACAATCATCCAGCAACAGAGATATGTTGAGCAAGTGATCCTATCAAAGTAACAGCTGCGCCATGTCAAGGATGGCTGATTTCTAAACAAAAACTTAATGAAGGAGGTAATCGATATTATATTGAGCTTTTGCTCTTAGCTAAAAGTCAAGAATTCAAGTTACACGGTAGAACAAACAAAATAAAAGGAGATATTTTCAGATTGCAAAGGATTAAAGAAAACAATATCCTGCAACATAATTCTTGAAGCCTATTCCTACTCCTATGTTTGGGCTGGAGCGTTTTAGCGCAAATAGCAACATTCTCGTAACCAACATTGTAGCTTTCTTTTTTTGGTGAAATTGCAGTAGTAAGATGTTATATTCCTCTTCTTTTGGAGATGGAATAGGAGGAGAATCAAGTGACTGGCATCTGTGCATGAGGAGACAATGTTTTGAGAAAACATTTATATAAAAGAAGAGACAGTTGCAAGAAGCTTATCAATCTAGTTTCACCCAGAAAATTAAATAATGTTTCTCTTTACATTGCATTGACATGGCTGTAAATATGGAATGGGATACATTTGGTTCGCACATCTTTCAGTGATTAAATTCATCAAATCTCTGAAAATAATGGTAATGGAAAAAAAATGGAAAAGCTATTAAATGCAGAGTCGTGCATCTAATGATGAAAGCACAAGGATACATATAGCGACATCTCACCCATGCACAAGGTTCCATTCATATCAAATGAATGATAATTTAAATGAGGCCATGATTTAACTTTAGCAATTTTGCAATGAAAAGATCAAGTCATAGCTCCAATACAAAATTTAATAGAAGTAGAATATGAATTAGATTGAGCTAAGAACAATGAAAAATGTAGCAATAAAATAAAGGAAATGTATAAGCCACCGCGGAAGTTCAGAGCTCATCAATATCAAACTCAAGAATTCTATATGCTTGAAAAAAGAAATCAGAGTATTTATTAATGCCCAGATGGCAGTTACACTAAAAATCACATAAAAAACAACAAATACGAATACCCAATTCAACATATTCACACTCTAGCATACAAAGCTTCAAAATTCGAACCAGAGCTCCTAAAGGGAGAAACAAACTAGAGTTCGAGAAGCATAGGATAATGGCACAACTAAGGCACAAATAAGCAACCCAGATTTAGGAATGGGTGAGATCACAAAATGAAAAACAGAGCCATTCCTTCAATAAACGGGTTGCATACCTTGATAATGGTGACTCATAACAAATTAAACACCAGAAGTTCTATCAATGTCGGTCAGAGAAAAAAAGTAACAATTAAAAATTGCCACAAAATGACAAAGTTGCCACAATTACCTGATGATGCAGGAAAATGTTTGCCCGACTGCCATCAAATTAACTAATGATTGCTTCAACTCTGTAACTACTCCTATACACGTATGAAACCTAATAAATTATTGGAAAATAGTTATTGCATGGCGCAATAAACGGTTGAGCAGTTTTTCACATTAATAACATTTTATTTATTTTGTATTTATCTACCCAGAGTTCTCTAACTGTCTCTCAATCGATTTGTTTTATTTTTTTAATTAATAATTAATAATTAATAATTCAGTTAGCTTTCAATTACCACTACCGGGAGTTCTTTAACTGTCTCTCTATTGAATTTTTTATTTTTTGATTAACAATTCAGCCAGCGAGCTATCAATTAGCAAATACAACATGTGTCAACCGCTATGTGGAAAAGAGCTGCAAGACGGGGGTCGAAAATGATTGAATGAAGTTATAGAACCCTATCAGCCTAACAAAGGCGAGCTGGATAACCAGCTAAGATGAATGAAACAACTTGACACATGGTCACAGATTTCCCAGGGTCGTGGTGAATCAATCCTGAAGCCCGCTGAGAATAGATCAAGGCCGCTCCAGCCACATACCATAGAGGCTAAGCTTAAGGACGTTGACATGGAAACAAGAACCCAGGGGGTATGGCTCAATGTAGGACCTTGCAGATTTGAGTGAGTTATGAGGAACGAGCTCATACGATAGAGATTTCGTGAATGGGGAAATCCTGAATTCATAGGGAATAGCTCAGACATGAGATTTCGAGTTTGATGCATAAGGATGGGGGCCGGCATGGCATTAGAATGACTCAATACAACGGGTTATGCGTTGGCCACTTAACATGGTGGTGGTAGTTAAAAAATGGAAAGGATTCACGGAGAGTCAAATTCACTCAGTAGCGGCAAGGCGTGGAAGACACAGGTATAGCTCGTTAAGCGAGCTCGCAAGAAAATCGATGGCTCGACAGAAAGGAGCTCGTCTCAACGAGTTTTGGAGCAAAAGGAAAGGTTTCCATGTAACATTCAACAGGGGGGCCAGCGTAGAACGAAAGAAGCTCAGACCATGTGCGTGAAATGGTGAGTCATTTGCGAGGAGAAGAGAACTCAACAGGAGGACAACTTCAATGCGCGAGCAGGCAAGCTTGAATAAATCTCGTAGGATGGAACGAGCTCGAGAAAGGAAGAGACAATGAAGAAAGGGGCGACGAGGCAATTCAGATTCCAAAGGTTTTTTGACTACGGAAGTCCGTAAATTCGGATGATGCAGGAGTATTTGTGCAAAATGGTTAGCTGAGTTCCAAAGTCTGAACTCTGAAATTCGGAGTTCAAAACTTCTGCATTTCGGATCATTCTAGGCTAGTTGGGTAAAAAAGGAATTCGGAGTACGAAATCCAAAGTCTGGATTTCAGAATTCATATTTTCGGTATTTCGGAACTCTCAGGCCAATTCAGCGTTGAACACTAACCAAGCTACAAGGGGCCAAAAGCCTGAATTCCCGAAGGAGAAATGTCCAAGAATTCCCAAGTCAACTCGGGTTGGTCGACGCATTCTTCAAGGAACTTGGGCTTTGCAGGTTGGTGGCACGTCCAGAGCTCGGGGGTCGAGCCTTGGTCGTGTTTTGGGTTTCGAAGGTCGAACGGGTTGCATGTTCACTCCGGGCCCGGGGGGCTCGCCAAAACAAAATACAGAGCTATTTTCAGAGATAGCTCAACGTGGACAATGAGGGAGAAGCGCAGGCTAGATGCGTGGACTCAACATGGATCCAATGCAAAAACATGAACTCGCCCAATGACGCAGGAAGTCGGAAAATACAGGAAGGTAAAAGGAAGTATGAGGGCTCAATGTGGAGCCGGATGGAGAGGTCGAATTTCAGAGGCTCGTCGAGGTAAATATGGAGCTCGGCAGGAATAATATAGGTTCCGAAGCCGTGTGGAGGGAATGTGAGGAAAACCCAATACAATTCGGAGCTTATCAATATCGAGGAGCTCATGGAATTGGTTAGAATGGGTCGGCTCGATGCAAGCTCGTCGAGGTAATAAGGAAGGAGCTCGGACAATACACGCAGAGGTGTTCTAACAGCTCGCCAGTTGATTTGAAGGATCGGTGAGGTGTCACCAATACGGGAGGTAAAAAGAGTGGCCAACGATCAATTTTAAGGGGCCACCATTAACGTAAACTCTGAACTCACCCCTTGACTCACCGAGCAGCTCGGCGAACCAGTCAACAAAACAATTCAAGCCCTAGTGATTTCATGAAAACACCTATGCAAAAAAGGCATAACTCTCTCAACTCAATCCCGTTTTCTGCAAAAATACAGTCAATGGAAATCTGACGATGAGAGAAACCTAGTGAAGATAAGAAAAATAGACTTTTCATAGGTTTTAAAAACCCCGAAATTACATAGACACGAAAAGCTCGAAATGCTATATCTTGATCTAGAGATGCCCGTTTTTCGCAAATCATCAGCCATTGGAATCATGGAGAGACAATCTATAACCCAGGAACACCCAAATTGGGGAGTCATCATGAGGGGCATGGCAAGGTTTTCTTCTCAAACAAGGAAAGGTACAAAAGGGTATGGGCTTGGAAAAGTTGAACATCACTTTTGCAGGCATCATGATGGGTATTGTAGATGGTTGGAGTGAGATTTCAGATTTCCTCTCTCTCTCTCTCTCTCCAATATTTTTTCAATAAAATGTAAATAGGTTGCGAAAAACAAGAAGTTAGTCATTCTTCCTCCTCTACACCCCTATTATCCATTCCTTCAGCTGATTTGTTGTGAATTTCATCGGGCCTAAGGCCTTCACACTGAAAATGTGATGGCATTCTTTCCTTTCCCTATTGCAATGTATTGTGTAAATTCAGATGGAGAAATGAAATTGTGTTTCTGTTAAATCTTCTAGCCTTTCATGGTTTGATTGTTCTTTCTTGCCTTTCATTTCTATCAGGTGTTCTCTGCAAACTTGTGTTTCATTGCAGGGATTTGGTGTTGATGTGTTTGTTTGGAAATTGTGTAACGTGTGCATTTTGGTCTGTAGTGCAGGACCACCCTCTCCAAGTGTATTATTATTTATTTTGAAGGCTGGAGAAGTGACTAACAACCTCCTTTTCTTGGCGTATCACCGCTCTTTGTGTAGGTTTATTTCATGCAATCCTTCTATCATTGTCCCTTGGAAGCATTATATGAGATTCATTTAGTAGTTTTTCTTTCATTAGGAGTATTTTTTGGCAGGTAGGTTTAGGAGTAGGAATCGTCCTTCTGCAGAGAGCTACCCATTTTTCAAGGTCCCACACTTAGGATAGCTCCATGTTTGTTAATCAGACCGAATGCCTCATCCACAACCAGGATATTTCATGGTTACATATTTTATATGATTCAATTTCATCGTTTATACTTTATAGATTGAAGAGCATTTAACAAATAGGCAAATATTCTTGTTCACAAAGCTACATATTCAATATTTGATTTTACATTGTTGTTCAAATGACATTATGCTTATGAAATATGTGCTCATATGTTAAGGTTATATATATTTCCCATTTTAATAAAATGTTTTGGATCTCAATGATGTCCTCCTTAACTTTCATTTGTTTTAAGATCGTCTTAGGCATTTTAGTTAGTTTTTCATCATTCAAGGTGCATAAGAGTTTTGTAACAATCATTTCATAGTTTCATCTTGATTACCCATGTTATAATTATATTTATGCTATTACATAGACCTCCTATTAACCTTGTTTATAGAAAATTTACAATTCATGTAACAGTTAGGGATTCAAGACCTCAGAAGACTTGGATTTATTATTTTTAAATAGGTGAAACATCATACACAAATATAATTTCTATGAGGATGAGAAAAAAGGACATATTTCAAAGTGTTCAGAGTTTTCATGGTTTACATACTTATAAAGACTTGTTTTCTTAGATATCCCTCCTTCAATAAACCACAATCTATGCGCAAAAACCATATGTCATTTTCTCAAGATTTACGCCTTTACTGCTATGAGTTATGCTTTATTCATCTATATTATCTAGCATGGTAAGTTTCCAAATATTAATTACCAATTGAATATATGTTTACCACACTTGTGATCCTCATGAGGCTCATCTTTGAGATGATAAATGATGTTTTCAAAGGTAAAGCTATCGCACAAAACAATTATTTTTTCTCTTATAAATAGAAAAATGTGGTAACCTTAAGTTAAGGGAGTGGTTATTGTTACTCTTTACATTCCCACTATCATCTTAACAAACATCATTTCTATGATTGATTTATGAATACCTTATTCACCCACAAACAACATCTTAGGAGGTACTAGACAAATCTTAACCCTATTTACACAACTAAGTAAACAATCAACAAGGAAGTCTACTATGAGGTAGTTAAGAAATTCCCATCCTTTCATACAACCAAAATACCAAGGACCACTTTGACCATCTTACGGTGAGATGTACCATGTTCACACTCATTTTCATGATAAGGGTATCCTTGGGTTCCAAGTAGCTACAAAGTTCAAGGAACTCTTAACTCTAGGTAACATTTCAAGGATCATAAGGATATACACAAGATACCTACATAATATTATTTCTAAGAAAAAAATTAGTACTATGCCACACATTATACTTGAGCCTCAAATAAAATGGAACATAAGAACGTTAGACATGTAAAGGTACAAGGATTTATTAGCTTACATAAGACAAAATAAATAAGACACTTATGTCCAAAGTGTGGCCAAGCATATACAAAGGCACAACGAAAGGTATTTTCCATTTGTCCAAAGTAGTAATTCATTTAATGAATCATAACGTAATCAGGGTGAAAATATTGTAGGAATGGATTTAGGAAGCAATCTGATTTTGATAGATTTAAAATTGACCGTTCTACCACACATGATGAAATATCATAATAGGAAATAAACTAATCAAGACCATTGATTTTTGGGAGTATAATGAAACCATTGAATTTTAATACCTAAACACACTTTTATTTATAAATGTCAAGAATAATTTAGTCTATTTGTTCTAAAAAGTACAAGAACATGAAAATTCATTTAATAAAAGCGAGTAATTTTTTTATTTCCTAGGAGTAGTACTACATGATAAATTCTAGTTTTTTTCAGCATTGAGTGAATTTACATGAAACTTCATACCATTTAACAAAGGAGACATTTTATAATTCAAATTAATACTTTCCTTCTTCATTTCTCAAATTAAAATAATATATCGTAATGCAACTACACATTATTTTATAGACAAATGAAATGAAAACTTTATTGAAATTACACATATACATATAATGTTAGGATGTGCATAAATAAAGTACATGTCACGAGCATAGAACAATTTCCATCTGCCATGTCCTTCCACCTGTAACCATATAGTGTCAACACTAAGCTAACATGAAATCACCCCCACATCTATCTAGTTAATAAATCATACATCTGATAATTATATTGTTTTTGACCCCCAAACATACTTAGCCATTTTTTGTTCCATTCAAATTAATAGTTTTGTGAGAGAGAAAACATGAGGAGAGAAAACATCAATCCATAGAATGTTACATAACCATAATTTCTCATATTTTAGAGGGAGATATGAAGAGAGAGAGAGAGAATGCATAGATTTATATGTCAATACCACATTTTGTTTAAAATGTAGTCTAATAGAGAGAAAGGAGAGAGAGATATACAGTATATCATTATTTTCTTTCATGTTAACCTATTTATTAATACCATTAACATGTTTATGCCAATTATATGGAAATAAGATTATTTACCAAACAATGCAAATTTATATTTTAAATGGAGTGGCTAGATGGTAAAAAGGGTAACCCAAGATCAAAATCATAATACAACTCGAATAGCCAAAACAAGCTGCAAAACGACCTCTAAAAAGGGTGAACGCTAAGTAAAGAGGAGAAGGTCTCTCTTGACCTATAGTACTATAAACCAAAGAATACTTAAGAATTAAGTATGGTAAAAGTAGATGCACGATGCACATTTTTTAGGTGTAACTCTAAGAAGAAATGTCGTAGTCTAAAATTTGTATTATCATTTTAACATAGTTCAACTGGCCACAAAATGGCCTTGTATAAAATGTATATGGGTGACCAATTTTTTTCCAGATATTTCCAAACTATTCCCATATATATCAAGATCTCAGGGAATCAGACGAAAGAAGGATCCAATTCACATAACTCATTTTGGGAGTGTCATTCAAGACGAAAAAATTGAGTTTTAGCAACTTATGCGTACACTTAGTAGGCTAAGTAGGACCCAAAATGGGAATGCAATGCATATTCTCCAACATTCATAGTGAAGAACAACTATTTCTTGCCATTCTTCATATACAAGGAAGGGTTATGGGGTGAAAACCAATGTTTTTATGATCTATAGTTTAGCTTTACAGGGTAATTATGAATCGAGATCACAAGCATATGGTTAGGTGTCTCCTTCATTTGAATGATTCTAAATGTGAGATAATGCATCACTAAAAGACTCCAAATCATAGATTTGATAATATTTTACATTTAATCAATTTTATCCACAACTCGAGAAATGTTATCAAGTTGGAAACTATTACTCTCGCAGTGTAAGGGTTTGCTCATACCAACTCAACATTAAAGTAAAATAAACGTTTTAATTTTTTAATTAAAAGAACTTATAATCTCGTATTTGAGCATAACATGAAAATAAAACTAGAGAGGGAGAGGAATAATACCATGCATGTTTTTGACAAGGTAGAAAATGAGAGGTGTTTAGCTGGCTTGCAAGATGCCTCGAAATTTTGTCAAATAGTGTACATGTGCATTGTAAAACCTTTACATTTAGCACCAATGGTTTTCAATTATTACTCTACACCCTCCAAAATTATTTTATTAAACTCTCCAAAATCCGTTTTCAACAGACCCTTTTTTAGCATATCGTACAATCCACACATTCCACGAGTCTACATTGGTTTGATGCATTGTGAAAAATAATTTGTGTGCGTTATGAGGCCATATCCCTTCAAGGCTTTTTGTCAAACATTTACGCGTGCCAAGTTCACATTTACACATTTTTCATACATATTTTCCTGACATATGTAGATACAACATCTGATAAGATACTAATTCCTAAAAATCCATTATGCTTTGGTATAAATCCATGATATGTTTTAAAGCTCCTATTTTAACAGTGTGTCAGGATGCTAGCAAAACCCATGGAACTTTTGCTTGACCTTATCCATTTGTATTTTCTTTTACATGTTCCAAGATCTCCAATGAACCCATATTTCTAATATCCTAACACCATTGAATACCATAACCTTTTCAGCAATAACATAAAATAAACAAAAAATTTTTTTGATGGATGTCTTTAATGAATAAAAGAGAAAGAGAAAGAAAATGAAGTGGTATCTATGAATGGTTTTGAAAAGGTTACAGTAAACATAGCACAAGTGCATGGAAGCAGAAGAATTAAAATAAATACAACTATACATTACACCCGAATGAAGCACCTCCTAATCCTTAATCTTCTTCTTCTTATTTTGCATACAATAATAAAACAATGACATGAATTACTTTCCTTTCCTCTCAGAGAAAAATAAACCCACTTCAGATTTAGCTATAAAACTAGATCAATCAACTTATATCAAGTAAAAAGAGGAGATATTGCGGTTACAAATTATCTTCGTGTGCAGGGCTGATTCAAACAATAAAGGTACTGATTTTTGGATGGATTTTAGTGAGAGACATGTTTAGCAAATTTCCCTATCATGTTCTATTTATTTATTTATGAGAGTACAAAACTCTTCTTTACTATTGTTATTAAAGTAGAGCTCCAACTTCTACATTCGGTATGACTATCCAATTACTTCTAGATTTACAACGTTAACTTGGGTTTCATTGTGGTTACGCCTTTGGATATCAAATAAAGTTTTTGTCTTATTATGCAAATAAAATGAAAGGTTTGAAATGGTGTTTAGGATGTGTCCCTATCCATAGATTCCCACACATGCCACTAGGATCATAGAAAAATACTTTCCATTGTCATGGATCTACGAGGGCGATGGAATAGTACTACTTTATTTGTTTCAATTCCTCACTCCCAACGAAAAGAAAATAACCAATTACAAAGAAGAGGTATTAAATTATGTCCCCTCTATCATAGCATTCTCATGGAATTCTATGGGAGTAGATCAAAATTTAATATTTTTATTATATTTGGAAGAAAGTTTCGATGTGACGTGACAGGGAAAATTTGAAAAAGAATTCCAAAATTCAATATTTTTATTTAATAACTCCTATAATGTTCATATAAATTTTGCTTTTTTTTTTTTATAATATTTTTTGAGGATAGAAAAACTAATTAGGGTCAGAGAAAGGCATCACACATAATGTATGGTTAATTTAAAATAGAACTCATGGTTGCGTGAGAGATGATTACAAATGTATTTCATGTTCCTTCGATAAATGACATATGTGGTATAACATGTGTTATATTTTAAATATTCAATTTGGTATGTCATTTAGAAATGAATTTCTTATATGTGATATATTTTTTTAATTGGGTAAATATGTTGGTTTTAAAGGGGACCCAAAAACCCACAATTACAAGTGGAGGAAAAATATAGCAATGAGAATCAAAAGAAGCAGCATTTACCAGTGGCCAAGAGAAACAACCATAGCACTGACACAAATGACACAACCATACATACAACTCATCTATGAGGATCCTTCCCTAATGATCTTAAATGCATTTTAAGGAGCTCACTTACACTTATCCTTTTCTTTTTCTTCCCCATAGTAGTCCAACCTTCATCATTGTTTATATTTACATTTTCCTTGTGAACCGTAATGATGATTTCTCATATGTGACATTGAGTGTAGATTTCGTGTTCAATATTGTGGAAAAAGTGGCATGAAAATGGAAAGGTGTAGTCTTAATGCACCAGAAGGCTAGTAGGTGTTGTGAATCCATGAAAAGGGTTACAATGTGGTGTAATGTATTGTAAAATCTACAAATACTATGAAATGTATTCATATGATAAGAAATCAACATCATTTCCTAACCCTTTGAATTTAAATCACCACATCATAAATTTTAATTATCAAATACATTTCAACTTGCATCATGATATAACAACATTTATTTATTTTACATATTTGATAAAGATTATTTTCATCTAGACAAGTATGCAAACATAACATGAGCCATAAAAATGGTACACATTATGGAACATCAATGTATTAATCTTTCATATTTATATGGAAAGTTCCCTACCTTCTACAAAACAATATGACTCTATGCTTAGTGAACAAATACTCTTCCATTATTAGAGGTTTTTGATATAATCCATGCATGGTATGAAACATCCTAATGGCATATAAGATACTGTATAATTTTTTTTTATGGATTTACACTTTGTGATCTAATTTTGCACCACTATTTGAGGTTGTCTTTGAACTATGTATTCATAATACATATTAGAACAATTGTTGTAAAAATTCCTATGAATGTGTAAGGATCTACAAATTTTCTATCATAGTTCATGTGATGTGGCATATAATATCCATTTCTACCAACTTATATTGAGTTCTCTAGAATCAAGACAATATCACAAACATCATGAGCCAATTTGCAAGCTACAATCAAGCCAAACAAAAAATAATACATAATTTTCTTATTTATAGTCTACTTATATTCTGGTGATACAATATTTCTTGTTGACAAAAATACTCTTGAGTATGGAACAAACAATCATTCACTAGATTCTACAATCAATAGCGAGGGTTTTAAGAATATGAATTTAATTGAATTTGGATTTTTTGTAAGAAAATTTTGACAAGCACATTAAGGGCTGAAATCAAGCTTGTATGAATTTTCAATAACCCAAGCCTTGGTAATGAGAATATCCCTAGAATATCAAGAGATATTATATTATTAATCCCTAATAATATAATATCCATTACAATTTATAGAAATTTTTAATTATAGAGATGTGTAAAAGAGAATGAGTACACCAAAATGTATTACAAATAAATGTATCTATACTAAACTAAAGAAAAAGAAACTATATTATAGTTAATCAAGCTTAAAACAAACATATGATAGTGAAACACACATAATTACTTATTTTATAACTTACACACTAGAGATTAGGGTAGCCTATGGAAAAAAAATTATAAAAATGTTTTTCTTTAAAAATTAAATTTCTTTCTTGCTTCTTATAAACATTGTTTATTTCTCTAAAACTTCATTTTCATAATGAAGAAATCAATCTTCTTCTTTCTATCCATAATTGGATTATTTGAGTTAGGTATATATAAGGGAAAAAGATGTGTTTGTGTGTCTCTAAATAAGAAATTCAGTTCCATAATGATTGTGATGCTCTATATTCCATGTATATTTATAAAGAAGTGCATTTAAAGTTAAAACCCTATTAAAATACAAATAAAATTAAAAAAATAGGAGAACATGCAATCATGACTAAAAGTGAACCTTAAACTAAAAAAACAAGACATGAAGTATATAATCCTTATAAAAATTTATAATAAAAAAAATATAGTAAGAGGGTGTAAATGAATGAAAAGAAAAGAAGAATAATGAATGAAAGAAAAAGAATAACTAAAAAATATTAGTAATATTTAAGTTAGAAAAATAAAAGAAGTATAAAAAATACTAGTAATAAGCAATAAATAACATCTAATTTAAACCAACAATTTAAAATTATACAAGTATCTAGTATCTTGTAAACAAGCAAATTAGCACTTAAATAATTTGTATTAGGTGTATAGGTTTAAATTCCTAATAAAGTTGAGCTAATTCAATGCAAACAGATTGAGTTTAGCTTTGAACAAGAGAAAAAGACTTCCAACATAAGTGCACTATGAATGTTAAAAACATATTTTAATGTCTAATACAAAATACTAAATTAGTTACTTATATTTTTAAAAAGTATTATTAATACATTCCCTATATAATAATTGTTCAAATAATTGCTCAAAAATATGGTAATACAAAAAAAATCGGTAGTTAAACTTGGAGCATATACTAAACTTAAGATAGAATTTATGTTGTCAATTCTATAACATTCTGAAAAAGTAGGAAGTAAATTTCATGTAGCATATTGATATAGAGCTATCCATACCTATCTTGTTCCTGTAGCATATGAACCGAACCTTGGATTTTTAGGAAAAAATATCAGAAGTGCAGTATGAATACCAAAAGACTCATATCATTGTGTTATTAATGTAGTATATTGAGATAGGGCTATCTAGTCCTATTTGGAGTGAAAAAAGGTATGTCCAGATAGAAATAAAAAACATCGAAAGTGAAGTATGAATCCCAAAACAATATCATAAGTGCACTATGGACACCTATTTGGACATAGTTTTATCACCATAAATATTGAGATAGAGTTATCTAGTCCAATTTTGACAAACTTTAATCACCCCAAATGTCAAACATAATAGGATTTTGACATCCTTCTTCTTCATTAGGTTTTCCAGAAGATTGAGAACTATATGATGGAATAGAGGAATAACTAGTCACCAATCCATGAGTATTTAATATTGTATGGATTTTAATAGTTGAAAATTCCAATCCCATAATATTGTATAGAAAATTATTGTTGATTGTTGGTAAAGGAATTTGTATTGCAGGGCAGAGTTTCCGATAATACAGAAGAAATTCATGAGTAGCACTAGATGTTGCAGCAACAACATCACTGTCATGATTGGTTGTGTCTGTCAGTGAACTACATTCTCTCCTTTGTATTTATTGAAGCAATGTCATAGGATTCAGCTACATCCTCTTGAGGTTCAGGGAGTTCAAATAAAATCATTACCCTTTTCATTACAATTTTTTAATTACACACTTAAATGGATGGGGGAAATGTACAAAATCAAATTTGGTAACTTATCCATTGGCAATGAAAACTTTGGTTATGCTTCCATGCTAAGACAAGTGCTCACATTATAATTACAATAAGTATATCTCTAGATATTTCTTGACTTTCTCATCTCCACACTCTACTATATCATTTAATCAAGAGTTATTAATTAAGAAAATTAGTAAATCTTCTTTATGCATGATTCTAAATCTTTCTATTGCACATCACATGCTTCATATATAGGATTATATAGTTTTTTCATGATAAGTTGAATACCCCTGGCTAACTTGTATGGTCATGGTGTTTCTCATTTTTTCACTTTGATTTCAATTTGAATATTTTTATTATGTTATTTCATAGTTCTATAGGCATCCTTATCATAATATTTCATCTACGGAAGGATATATAAGTACTTGATATCACTTTATAAATCACCTGACACTCTTACAAGATATTGTTGTCAATATCAAGTTCCAAAAGACTCAATGATCTGCTAGATCTCCCTTAATTAGTTTCAAATAATTTAGAGCATCCATTAATACATGTTTGTATCAATCACCAAGTAAAATATTATATCTTCCTCCATTTGCAAGTATGACAAGGTCATAGATTCATGTCTCTGCAAGAGAAAAATCACTCCAAGTATATTCAAATGTCCTTAAGAGACAAAAGGGTTAAATCATGCAAATGAATCACACTACTACCATAATGGGTATTTCTTATACTTTATAGTTAACCCAATAAATTTGTGTCAAGAGAAATAAGAATGATCATAGTGGATTTATATTTGATCACACTCACACTTGCACACATACCCATGATAACTACACGAGGCTTGATCCAATTTGAGTCAATGTAGTACAACACTTAGATTTATTTATAAAGGGTTAACTGCCAAGTATTTTACACCCTCACCACACGCATGATTTATATTTTTATTATTTGATACTTTTATGAAGTGTATTTTAGATATCTAGGATTTTCACTATGTCGTAGGTTATTATAGGTTGTGTGAGGAGTGACATATATAGTGATGCACAAGAAGGGTGTATAAATTTTTAGAAGCTCATTGTGAAAGGTCTAAAGAACATAGAAAAGTGGTAAAATTGTACTAGTGTTCTTGGTAGAGTGATATAGGCTTGCACCGACTCAATTTCCAGTTCAAGTGTTAGTAGATTTTTTTTTCCAATATTTGATTATTATTTTCCACCTATCTGTACATCAAATCTCCTATGTTATGACTTGTATAACTAAGTATTCATATTTTCTCATGAATTTAAGCTATCCATCTAATTGTTTATCATTATTTTGAGTAGTAATACAATATTATTATGAAGCATGGTTAGTTTTGAATTTATTAAATCAAGAGAACCTCATGTAATGACTCTCTGCATCCTATATATTATTGTGTTATTTTCATATCATAATTTGATGAGGGTGTAAGCACATGGATTATGTAAAAAGGAATATTGATTGCCCATGATAAAAAAATTCTGAGTTCTATAATCATCAAAATATTATTCTAACCTAACGAAGTTATAAAACATACCCACATATAACCCTTCAGTAATCCATTTCTTTCACTAATTTTTGATCAACTAAGGCCCCAGAAAGGGGGAGGTGATGACATAAGAATGGTCTTTTGCACTAGGCCACCAAATATTGATTGAGACTTACAATTTTTTTGAAAAATTATAGTTGAGATGATTATCTATAAAATAGGATGAAAATTATATATCTAATATGAATACCTACATGCATCACAAGGTAAAACCTCTATTTATTAGATACCATACTAGACTAGTCTAAATATTCTCCAAATTCATTGCTAACAACTATAAGACATTCACCCAGATAAATGCTTATACTATAAATTAATATAAAAAAATTTAAAGGAATGACCAAAATTTATAATTCAGGTATCATTACTACCTCCTTTTATTATAATCTCTAGCTTGAATTCACCAATGTATGTAACACCCACACATTTGACACACAAATACAACATTTAAAATACCAGAATATATATTTTTCAATTACATTGCTTGATACGTGACAACACAAGGGATTTCTTAGGACAAAGCATAACACATGAGATGCTTAAAAAAACATTATACTACATAGATAAAATGAAAAATACATGATGCACATCAAGGCCACCTTTCCCAAATGAAAAGGTACAACAAAATAATTCAACTAAAATATAACTCCCATATAGGCACCATCCATGACACAACACTTTCCTAATATATATATTTATTACATTCATATTTCATTATTGACCTTAATTATTTGAAAAATCACTTATCATGTAGTCCTTCATTCTTCTTTAAACTAGATTATGTTATTTACTTAACATTTCACTAGAATGACTCCCTCTAATTTTTCTTATTTCCCTTTTTGCAATAGAATGTTGTAGATGGATTTTTATAGGAACATCTGTGCCCACCTGAGTCCACTAGTGTTTGTTCTAAGGATTTGGTTTCTAAGTTGCATGTTTTTTTAGTTTTGCAATTTATCTCAATTGCAACAAGCAGGTTCACATGAAACAAAGGAATTTTATTAGGTCAAGAGAAAAATGATTACGCGTTCCTTTCATAATAGCATTTAATCACTAGATTTTCGTTGTATTTCTTTAATTTATTACAATGAACAATATATTATAACTACTTCCCTTAGATACTTAAATTACATTGATCATGATACACAGTAGAGGATTTTCCTCGAGTCAAAAGGGTGAATCCTCAAATTTATTTTTCTTCCTTAATTTTATCCTTTAATAATATTGTTTACACTGCATTCAGGGGTGGTGATTATGTACATCCCTTACGTATTGCAAGTTCCCCATTTACTAGACCAAAAGATCACTGAAGATGCATTATTTTTATTTTTATGTTTGTTCTCAAATTCTTCTTAGTCGTCTTATAAATTTGACATCTTTCAAGTATATGCAACATTTAATAATAGTTCCAAATTATCCTCTCATGTTACTATAATACCTTACATTAATACATTGAATTCATATTCACTTCTTGTTAGAATAATTAAGGTGCATATATTATTTGTCCTTTACTGAGTTACGAGGGATCCTAAAGAGTATGATTTCACACCTAACCAAGCTTGGATTTCTAATAAAGTAATATTAGATGCATGTTACAAGGAGACATTCAATTATAAATTTTACACACCTTACTAAGGTCACAACTAGAGTGATTGAACACCCTTATCTCCAACAATCATCATGTAACTCTAGGTAAATTTGATACTTCTTGTCAAGATGACACTCTTGTTTAAGAGGGATGAAAGAGGATTCACACTCAATATTGTCATGTGTAGGTAACTAAAACATAAGATCCACTAGAGTCATTTACATTCATCTTACAATAATTTCACTTAATTTGATTTAAATAGCGTTTTGAAATTATTTGTGTAACCTATTTGTTAATAAGGAACATTTGCATGCTCATGATACTACTATATCACATCTTAGGGAATTGCCTCAAGAAAATGATTACCTATTTTCACATCATACATTCATTTCACAATGGGAAAAGTGGGAGAATAGGAGGGAGTAACTCTTTATTTAAAGATAAATATTCAAATTAAAATTTATACGACATGGATTCCATTTCTTTCAACATGATGATTTAAACACGTTACAAGAAATATAAAATATTTTCTTTTCTCCTAGCGTACCATCTCATGGTTACCCTTTCAAAAACTAATCATAAATTAAAATTTTGTTAAGTTCTACAATTAAATCTTAACATTGTATCATAGAATCCCAAATAATAATATAAATTGGGTTTTGAGTTCAATTATGATCCCAACTGCTAAAGGTGATTTTCAAGAGTAGTTGGCAATCTTTTCCACCTAACACCCTTCACTCTACACGTGTGTCAAGGTAAAATGGTTTTACATTATGTTAAAGGCTGGTTTCCCATGGAGTACTACCTTAAGAGAACACATTACTACGCATATGAATACCAATCCTAGGAGGGAACCCCATACTCAAGAAAAAGTTTAACCATGTCATTATTGATTGTCAGGTACATGATAATGTTGCTAAGCATACAAGCTAAGGTGATAATCTCAAAGTTGGGATTTTATTTGCTTAAGATAGAATTTTCCATCGAGTTTAATGATTTAGGTTCAGCCTATGTTTGTAGTTTTCTGTGTTAAGAAGGATCACACGAGAAGGTAGTTATGTGAGAGTTTTATAACAAGGTTGACTGATTTATATAGATTATCTTTCTAAATTATTAGGTAAAATAGCACAACACACCAGAGACTTAGTCATCAATTTGACACTAAAAAGGCACTATTAGATGTTAAAATCAATTACATTTAACAATATATCCAACTTTGACAATACATAATTTTGAATCAAAATGACACTCATGGTTAGATACACATTTCCAAACAACCCTAAACACTTGTAACTCATACATATTAAAAAATTTAATAATAAACTTTACTCTAACATAGATATACATATATTTTTTCCATTAACATATATACAATTACAATTTTCTAATACACAAGTCGATTATGAATTCACGTGGTTCACCTTGCTCATTCTATGTCTTGCAGTCCTGTAAAACCATGTGAGCATGAAATTAGCAATAAATCAATGGCATGACATCCACCTAAATCTATCATAATTAATAGTTTTTTAGTTTTCCATTTACATAATAATAATAATTTGCACTCGAAAATAGAGGGTTAGAGACATATATTCATTTCATTTCATTTCACTTCACTTCATTTATCAACTAAGGAGAGAGAAAGAGATAGGGAAGAGAGAGCAACACTATTTTTCCAAAAGTCACATTTCACACCACAAGCCACATGGGAGAGTTTCATACAATTACTTATACGTTTCAATAATTATCATGATAGTTTATTATCTTGATTAGGGTCCTACGACCTTATTTTTACATTTTTCTAAGAGTTGTGAAAACATCTAAATATGGCCTGGAGGCTAAGGAACCATGTTAAAAAAAGTCTTCCGATGGGAAAATTTTTAACACTTAAGTTCCTTTGTGTAATCCTATATACAAATAATTTATAGGAACTTACGGAATTCAAAACTAGCAAATGGTTTACAATTTGCAACTACTTTTCTTATGCCATCGGTTGTAATTTTCCTAGTTGTAAAACAATCCCAATTTTAGCTCGAGTGCTTAGAACACCACGTCCAAAAATAATGTCCGATGTATGAACACGCAATTGAAAATTCCTAAAAAAATCCTATATATGGAGAATTCACCAGAGTTGACAGAAATGAGAATAGGCAATCGGGTTAGAAACGGAGATGGGTTTTTCGGAGCCACCGATTGTAATTGGTCTAGTTTGACCTTTTCTAGCTGTGTCCAGAGGCCTACAAAACTATCTAGATTTTTTTTTCCACTAATTGAATGTTGTAATCAATTGTCTAGTAGAAATACTAGAGGTTTGCGAAGGTAGAAAAGTGACCCTTTGCTCAAGGTCCAAACAGTTAGAAGAAATGAAAACCAACCTTTCACTTTTAGCAGCTCCCTAAAACCATAAACAAAGTAACATAGATCCTATAGGGGTAGAGAAAAAGTGCAAAAATTGTCAAACGGGGTCAATCTAAAGCTTGATGTACATCCCCACATAATGAGGGACACAAAAGAAACTTGTCATCCCTTTTTTGGGGCATATAAGGTTTTTTTGTGAGTCTTCAAAAATCAAAATTTACCTACTTTTACCTATGTTTAATGGAAAACTCAAACTCAACTAATAACACTTGAGGGGTTGCAGTTATCCAGTTCGATTCAAAGTTTCCAAAACATCTGATAAAGTTGGTTTAAGTTTAAGGTTTACACCAGGGTTTATTTGCAACGCGTAAGTTACAAGGTGATGTTTTATTGTTTTGTGAAACAAGTCTGTTTAAAATAACCAATTATTTAAGTGTCTAATGGTTTGATATTTCTATTAAGTTGCAAATGAAGAATAAAATTATATGAAAATTATAAAATATGAAGGTAAGGAGACCATACTTGGAAGCAAACGAGGTTGCCTTATATGCTCTCGCTATTCTAATCAACCGCTCCACGAAAACCTTAAAGTTGCTACCCCCATGTGACTCTCCTTCCTTTATTCATTACACTAAATTGATCACATGACTTGCATAAGGGTCCCAATGACATTTTTAGTAGACATTTCTCTTCATTTCAAATAGTCAACATAAATTAAGTATTTCCAAACCATATCCACCAATGTTACACATCTATGAAAGTTGAGCTAATCATAAATGTGTCCACCACATGGAGCACCCAAAAAAATATTCATACTTGCACCATTCTTATCTTACAACATGGGAAGAGACTTGAAAATTTTACATGTCTCTTTTAGATTTATCTTATATAGCATATCAATCAGATGAATCTTGCAGCTGTTTGAAAATGTGTTCTGTAAGGCATAATTCTTCCTTTCTATGAGAAATAAGGTTGTGGTGCAAGCTTACTAGTTACTCAATGGTCCATGCCTTCTAAGGTAGAATATGGCAGGCTTGTGAAAGGTGGATTTATCAATGATATAGGACTGATATCTCCAACCACTATACATAACTTGGCCTATCCACACCTTCTCTAAATATCTTATTTGTTAGTAGTCACACTTCATGAGGAGGCCCATGTCTTGAAAATTTCCCCCATTTGACAAAGGCATGGAGGTGTCAATAATACTTTGTGGTATTCGTCTTAACATCTACCAAAAACACTGCATTAAAATCTATATGGATTTTCCAACAAACCTATTTTACCCAATCTAGCATCTTGGCATTCCATGGGACCACATCACTTGTGCCTTTCCCAAATAGACCATTATTTTTGTTTTATATTTATTTTTGGTGCCTACTCCTATTTGGAGTTTACTGGGATGTCCCTGGGTGCCTTTACATATCTCCTTTTGGTGTAGAAAAGGGTGAATGAAATAAAACTTGTAGAGATAAAAGTGGGATAACAGGAAAGGGCACTTCCAATATCTTAAACAACACAACAACTACTCGAAATAGAGGGTACAGAACATGAAGTTGATGTGGTGTTGTACATATTACAGGGCATATATGTCATGTGCATAGAAAAAATAAGAAGTAAAATCAATATGGTTTTACATTATGCCTAATGGAGCACCTCCTAAACATCAATCATCTTATTCTTCCTATAGTAAACAAAATGGTGTCAGGTCGTAACTTCCTTCCTTCTAAGAGACATTAAACCTACTTCAGATACAGATACAAATGCCAAAAAATAATATTTTTTTGAAGTAATATGAGGGGGGTATTTGGGATTTCAGGTTTATCCCATGTGTAGGGATCATTTAGACCCTATTGGAATGATTTTGGATGTTTATTAGAGAGATATTTGTTTAATATAGTCCACCATTCACTTCAGTATTTTCTGCAACTAACCCATTACTGCTAAAATTACAATGTTAAATTTGGTTTCACTGAGGTTGCACCTCTCGATCTCAATTAGTGTGTTTTTCTTATCATGCAGGGAAATTGACAGGTCTGAAAAGGCATTAGGATGTGACGCTCTCCTTGTTCTATTTTAATGGTGAAAATTTTGGCCATCCTCAAGCATGACAAGCCTCCCTGACCTCCACCAGCTCATCCATTCCAATTTTTACTTTTATTTTATTTTTATTATTTTTATTCATTTTTTTTTGGGCACTACATTGTACTAATAACTATCTTCCACAATGAATTCCTCAAACACTAGTTTTTTATTCTTTTATAAGGATAGAAAGAGGTTATTTTTATATTTTGGAGGGTATTCAGGTGAGATAAAAAGTTCACTTGAATATATTAATAAAAAAATCCAGCCTAGTCAATAACACTATTAATACCCTTCTCTATAAATAGATTAAGCATTAACCACAAACTATATTACACTTAAATATAATAAGTACATCTTAATCACATATATAATGTATGCTTAATTTACAATAGAACTCATGGTTGCATGAGAGATGGTTACAAATAATTATCTAGAAAGTTGCATAAATATATTTTTACTTTTAAGCTACAGAGGATGTCAAACCCTAATATATGTTTAATTTATTTCTTACCATCAAAGTTGTATTTCATAGGATAGATATAGTCTAGATTATTAATTAATTATTCTTAATCCAGTCCTAATGTCAATTTAATTATCATCACTAAATAAGTGTCCCTTAATTTCCCTTACTAGATTAAATAGTTTCCCTCTCAGGAATTAATATTCAACCCACATTAAATAACCCTTATCCTTAGTTACCTTAGTTCTCTTAAATCATTTTCCTTAAAGCCCATTTAAATAATTACTAAAACATACTAGGAACTAAATAAATAACTTAACATACAAGGGTATTAAATGACCCCATTCACCCATTTACACATACCTTTAAATTATCTAAAAACCCATAATATTGATTCTTACCTAACAATTGTAGGGTTGATTCTTAACCCTTGGATCAAATAAATAGGGACCACAAGATTATATCTACTCAAAAGAAACCCTAATCATCCTTAAGGGAGTCTTCTTAAGAATTTCTTACCCTAGCTCATTCATTTATTTTTCTTTGGTTTGCAGGTTGAAGGAGTGGATGCCATGGATCTAGGGAAATCATGAAAGGAGTCTTCTTGGATCCAATGTGCAAGAAGAAGGGATTCCATCCAATGGTATCCTCCTTTAGAATCGTTGAATCATAGATTTAATCATGCATCCTTAGTTATCTATTTTCAATGAAACATATATCCTAGATTTGGTTTGGGATCTATTGTTTATTAGTTATCTATTGTTTTTGTTTTCATTGATGGGGAAGAAACCCATTTTGTAGATCAAGAATATTATGCATTTAAATCCCTTTATGCAAGTTGGGATGTGGTCCAACAAGAATACACGGCCCATTCACAGGATGGATCTACATTTAGGTGAAGTTTAGATCCATAAGAGCCAATGGTTTGGCTGGAAACACGTTTTTTTTAAAAAATAATCCACGCACAAGTGACCGATGACAGTCTCTTGACTGACTGCGGTAACCTCTGTGCTACCGACATCGGTTCCAATACCAGCACCAGTTTCTGAGGCATCAGTATATTTTAGATTATTATTTTAAATGCAAAGGATATTGGATTTGTACTAGGAGTAACTTATTATTCAATTTCATGATAGCATAATAGTATCAAAGGCATTTGATTCAAAAAATGCACCAAAAATGTCTTCTAAGTTTGAAAAATTAAAATTTATGCAGTATACAATGACCGATGTCGGTCACAGGAATACCAATGGTGGTTCAGTCACCATCGCCGGTTACTATCAATTGAGTCTATTTTTATAAATTTTAGCACCTATTCTACATTTTGTGATCTTACACTTTTCTAAATGATATTTCTAACAATCATACATTAAATGTGGGTTTGTTAAGAAAGTCATAATATCATTTAAGTTGAGATATAAGCTAGAAGTTAAGATTTTAAACTGTAAACATAAAACAGTGACCGATGTTGGTACTTTGTACACTGACGCCAGTTTAGACTGACTGGTGCCGGTCACTTGTATAGACCAGAGAGCTCTAAAAATGAATGTTTGAAGGAAAATTAATATCAAGAGATAAATTTAACTTTACATATATAAAAACTAGAGAGTGTTTAACTGTTTCAAACCAAAATAAAGCTATGACAACATTTCCAATTCATTTTGTGATCAAACATTAAAATTTGCAACTTTCTTTTCTTTCAACACAAGGTAAAATTTAAACATGATATCCATTCTAATTCATTCCATTATATAAAAATAATTTGAAGAGAAAGGAAAATATGCATTCTTTTAATGAGCTTTCTTCAAATATGATATTACAACTTAATAACAAAATATATAATACAACTTTTCTTTCAATACAATCTACTAGTCTTCCACCTTAAGTGGGAATTACAATAAAATTTCTACAATGAAGGATTTATTTTGATTTCAACAAATTCTCCAAGTCCCAAGTCTCCAAAAAGAGCTCCACCATTTATTCACTTTAATCACAACAACAAAAATGGGGGAGAGGCAACACTCTCCACCCAACCAATAATCCAATGAGGAGAAGAAGCTATCCTCCTCATTGGCCCCCGAGCCCCAACCAAAATGCAATAAAGGATGGATCTAACTCATGGAAACTACACAATTCTTCAACATCACAAAAAAAAATTTCAAAACCATTTCAAAAACACATTCAACACAAGATACAATCACAAGAATAAAACTAACAAATACACAAGGCTTGAAAATGCAAGGCCAATGGAGCAAGGATCTATGGGGAGATCACTTATGCCTCCCAATGGGATTAGGTGCCCACCTTAAAACCCTCCAATATACATAACTCAAAACCCCTACACAACTCTTATACCTCCCTCAAGATCCTCTTATGCCTCCCACATTCTCTTATGCCTCCCTTACAATCTCTTATGTCTCCCTCAAAAGAACCAAGTAAGAAATGCAAGCATTCTCTTATCCAAGGTGGGGCACCCAACCCAACTCCCTCCCAAAACATGAAATAAACTCTTATGAATCCCTACATATAAAATGCCCATAGCCTTCTCCTACACCATACTTAGGCATTCTACCCAAGAAGCCAACAAGCATACCAAAACATTCAATAACATACAAATATACACATATAAGGGAAAACAAATAAAACAAGGGTATAGTTCCTACCTTTCCATGGTAGAACTTGATAAAAGAGTCACACACCAAGCCCTTCAAGCTTAATCCAACTCCAAAAATCTCCAAAAATTCAACAAGCACTCCAAGACTCTCCAACTCCTAAAATACGAGAGCATAAATGAAATGAAGTAACCCCCAAACAAACAAATAAGCTTATATATATAGAAAAAGGAAAGTGGAGGGTGAGGTCGATCCATGTAGGATGCCACATCACTTATCTTCAACTCCACATCAAAAACAAGTCAAACCTCAACCCCAATGCACAATAAATTGGTGGTTGAGAGGAATGACAAGCCTCTTGCACACACAATATAAACCCACACCCTAAGGAAAAAATTTAAAACCCATGTAAGAAAAGTGCAATTAATGTCACTTTTTGTCGTAAAAAACACATAATGGGGTCTATTTTTGACCCCCAAGCCATAGGTAGGGTTGGTATAAGAAATTAAGAGGTGTGGGACAAGCTTAGCTTGTCCCACAAGCCTCCAAAACTGGCCCTTAAGCCTAAATCCGAAATTCCAAGGTAAGGTAGAGTGTACAACACTCAAAGTTACTTACACTCAATCAAAATCACATATTCCAAAAGACCAACAACTCTAATAAATGACTCCATTTTTCACATCCCCAAATAACTTAATAACATGATTTAATTACTTAATAAAACACATTAATCAACAATGATTAAATAAATTACATCACAAATAAATCACATACTCTAAAATAAATAAAATAAAAATGGAAAGAATTGTACACATTCCCATGGTCACAATTGGAGTCATCCCCCCACCATGGGGACCCCAACAAAATAAAACAAATAATAAACAACATTACACAAGTTTCCATGGTGACCTTCACTTGTATCCATCTAGTATTCCCCAGTGTGATTGGTCTCTAATCCCCATTTTGATTGTTGTGATATAATTACCAGAAAAACCACACAATACCTCCTTCAACCTCGTGGTTGCATCAAATACATCAAAGGTAAAATATACGCACATCAATCAATAAACATCCACATATAATTCATCATCTAGACTAACAATGTTATCATTTGTCTAAAATTTCAACAACATCTCAATTCTAAATTTTTATCAATATCAAAAAGATCACAAGATTAGTTCAAATGCTAAATCATAATCAAAATGTATGAGAATTCTAATTTCAATAATACATATGCTAACAACACATCATCATCATCAATATAAAATGTCTCTCTACGTATGTCCTAAGAATCCACACAAATCATACTATGAATCAAAATCCATCAATAGTCAGAATATATCTATCATCTAACATCATGCTAAACCAAAATGATATAATAACATCCATGTATATAGTCAACAATAATCAAAATAAAAATATAGTAAGTGTCGAAGAGGAGTGGGAACTACATCCCCCTCCCCTTAGACTCGAATTCCTCCTGGAAGTCACTGAAATAGGTGTGGAAACTGGAGTCGTAGTAACAGTAGCATCCTCCCATGTAGCAATAGTCTCATCATACCTATCCCACTAGGACTCACACTAATCAATCTCTCAGCCTCAAAGGCTCAGGGTCATGCTGCTCTAAAATATGCATAGGATCCACTATCATCTTCCCCTTCTCCTGCACCTGTAATGCGGTCTAATCCAATACATGAAAAGGATATGAGATATATCTCCTAAGAATAGATACGTGAAACACATCATGCACATGAGACAAACTAGGTGGCAAGGCTAGATGATAAGCTAAGGGACTGATCTGCTCCAGGATCTCGAATGGACCCACAAATCTAGGAGACAACTTAGAGTATTTTCCATAACAGATAGGACTCTATGGGGTACACAAAGAAACACCTTCATGCCCACCTATAACTATGGTGAACTCTCCTCTTATTTCCATACCTTTTTCGTCCTGCAACCTCTGGCGAACCAAAAACCACCTGCTGCTCCATGTCCTGTAACAAATTTGGGCCAATAGATACTCTATCCTCAAGTCTATCCCAACTCAAAGGTGTCTTGCACTCCTTAGCATAAAGTTCCTAAAAAGGTGCCATGCCAATCAGAACTCTGAAAACTGTTGTTGTAGGGAAAACTCCACTAAATACAAGTACTCCTCCTACTTTGGCTGATGATTCATGACGTACATCTGAAGCATGTCCTCTAAAATCTAGTTAACCCACTAAGTTTTTCCATCTATCTTTGGGTGATAGGATGTGCTAAAGTTGATGTTCATCCCAAGGGCATATTACATGGTAGTCCAGAAGTTTGATGTGTACAAAGGATCATGTCACAAATGATCTTACATGGAATCCTATGTAGTTTGACAATCTCATCTAGGTACACTCTTGCTACTGCACTAGCTATATAGGTGGTCTTCACCAGAGAAAATGAGCCACTTTCATCAATCTATCCACCATGACCATGATGGCATCATGGTGGTATCTCGACGTTAGTAGCCCTACTATGAAATCCATGGAAATGGTGTCCCATTTCCACTCAGGGATATACATGTGGGTAAAGAAGGCAGCTGGATGCTAATGCTCGGCCTTCACCCTCCTGACACTCTAAACAATGCAACACAAACTGATCTATGTCTCTCTTAAAGACCTCTCCAATTGTAAAGTATTCTCAAGGTTGGATGCATCTTCTTCACCCCCTGGATGAGCTGAATAAGGTGCATGATGAGCCTCTTCCAAGATATCCTATCTCAAAACCTAAATCCCTAGGTACATAGATCTTGCCTCTGAGCTTGAGAAGTCCATATAAATTTACTTCAAATCAATCGAAAATTTCCCTTGAAGCTGTCGCTAATACTCAATCTCTAATCTCACTGCAAGGTAGAAACTCCTGTGAGGAAGCTACTACAAAATCCTGCCCTGTAAATCTCTAACCACCGAAGTATCCGTAACAAAATGTCTTCATCTACTCATCAGCATTGGAAACCACATTATCCTTCCCCTTCACATACTCTATCTCCATGTTGTACTCACAAAGCAAATCCATCCAATGTCATTCACGAGCGTTGAGATTGGGTTGTGTAAACAGATGATGAAGACTCAAGTGATCAGTTCTGAGAATAAATATCATGCCAAGAAGGAAATCTCTCCATCAAACCAAAGAATGCACAACTATTACAAGATAAACGTCATGAGTCAGATAATTGAGATCATGATCTCTAATTTTTTGAGACTCAAAGGTAACCACAAATCCCTCTTACATCAATACACCTCCTAGTCCTGCCAAAGAATCGGCTGTGCAAACAAAGAACTCTCCATGCTGACATGGCACTGCAAGAATTGGTGCTGATGTGAGACATCCATTTAGTGTATTGAAGGCATACTCATATCCATCAGACCAAACAAAATTCTTCCCTTTCCACTGAAGGGAAGTGATGGGGTGCGTAATCTAAGAAAATTCTTAAACAATTATCCTATAGTAACCTACCAACCCCATGAAACTGCACACTTTGGTCATACTAGTTGGCACTGTAAAATCCATAATAGCTCTAAGCTTGGAAGGATTGATAGTGATACCTTCCCTAGAAATGATGTGACCTAGGAACTACACCTTTGACTGAAATAATGCACACTTCTCAAGTTTCTCATAAGTCTGTTACTCACGAAGAAACTTTACAACCTATCAAAGGTGCTCCTTGGGCTCCTCATGTGTATGTGAGTAAATAAAAATTTCATCAATAAATATGATCACTAAGTGATCCAAAAATTTCCGGAATACCCCATTTGTCAAACTCATGAATACTATGGGGGCATTCGTCAAACTGAAAGGAACTACTGTGAACTCGTAGTGGCCATATCTCATACAAAATTTTGTCTTATGAATAACTACCTCTGTGATCCCCAGCTAATGGTATCCATACTTAAGATATATCTTAGAAAATACTATGGCTCCCTTAATTTGATCAAACAAATCATCAATATGTAGAAGGGGGGTAACGATTCTTGATCGTTAATTTTTTCAGCTGACGATAATCAATACACAAACATAAAGATTTTTCCTTCTTATTTTGAAAAATTACTAGTGCACCCCAAGGGGATACACTAGGATGGATTAGGCCTTTCTCAAAAATTCCCTCTAGCTGTAACTTGAGCTCACATATCTCAAGGGTATTCATCCTATAAATTGCTTGTGAAATAGAATCTTATCCTAGAACTAGATCAATGTGAAAATATATCTCACGTGGGGAAGGTATCCCAGGAATCTCCCCTAGAAAAACATCCCAAAAATCTCTCAAGATATGATGATCATCAAGTGACGGCCCACTAGACTCATCCTCTGATCTATCATTAATCGTGACAGCATACAATTAGCAACCTTATTGCGCACACCACTTAAGCTGCATAATAGATATGGTTTAAATAGAGGTGGGTCTTCTTACTCCAACTATCATTGTCACCACTCCTGAATAATCTACACATGATATTACCTTACTGTAACAATCAAATCTAGCCCTATCTACAGATAATCAATCCATTCCTAGAATACTCCCATAAGAACCCAATGGAAGGATATGAAGATTCAAGGTCATGGAAATGGGTGTTAGGTCAACTATGCACTCCTTGAATAAGGAGTCCACTGCAAGTTTGCTACAGAAACCATCTCCACATTCTAACTAAAAATCTTCCTAACTTCTACCAGCCTACATCGATCTACTACAAATGGTGAAATAAAATAATATGAGGAAATTGAATAAAATAAAACAAGAATAGAAATGCCATAAATGTTAATTTTCTTCTCAATCATCGTGTTCTGGTGCTCTTCTTGGCGGTTCTTGACCACTGCATATATCTTGTGGATCCTAGCCATATCTCCTACAGTAGGCTCTAAAACAAGGGCCTTACCCTTGTTATTAGGGTCCTGAGGGCACTCTCTCCAACAATGCCCAAGTACTCCATGCCCATAACAACTACCAAGTACCCTCCAATGAGAAAAAACTCCTGCAGGTACTCTATTGGTCTGTGTCATGAATCCTGATGATCATACTATGGACTATTGTGGTTGCTGCTGACTTAAGCTCTAGGTGGTGCCTAAGTTCTGAGTGGTCCCTCAAGAGGAGGCCCTATACTACATCCACTTATAGCATCAAATCAATGTGGAGGAATAAATGGCGGGAGATTCTTTTGCTACTTATGAGGTGGTTGTTGCGGTGGCCTGAATGAAGACTGTGAAAAACCATGCCCACTATGAGGAGGAGGAGTTGAACCCCTAAACTTGCTATCCTACATCTACTTGATACGACTCCACACTCTATCTCTAGCCTGCTGCATCTTCCCCCTGGTCTTCTCCACAACGTAGGCCTTCTCAACAGCCTCTGCTAGAGTCCGTGGGAAATGAATGTGCACTTCCCCTCAAATGTCCAGGTTTAGGCACCCTATGAATCTATAGATCCTCACCTTCTCATACTGCGTATAGTCCACATACTGAAGTAGGTCTAAGAAATGACTCTCATACTCTCTTACTATCAGAGATGCCTGACGAAGGTTGTGGAACTCATCTATTAGAGATTCCTATGTTGATAACTATGTCGGGAAGGTGTATGAGCCTCTACTAATGTCTCTCTATCCTATCTCATGTGTCTCCCTCCAAAGTATCCTCCACATATAGCGACATTAACATCTTATAATGTTTGAAGTATCTGAGGAAATATGGTTGCTACTACCTGATCTGGGGATGGTAATTCTAGCTCCACATGTAAGAACCCCTCATCTGGTCCACGCTTCCTACACAAACCAAGGTGAGAGTTAGTTTATTACTCTAGATTTTGTTTCTATTTTCTAGGTTTTCTTCATTTAAAATATCATGCAAATTGTGTGTTTTAGCTTTAGAGATACACTATGTTTTCTTGTTATTTCTTATGTTTCAAAGTGTGCTCGAGGTCCAAGCATTAAACCCAAGGCTCTGATACCAAGTGTAACACCCACAAATTTTTGACGTTCTAAAACAACATTAATCCTTAAATAGTTATTTGGAAAGTTACAGATTTTTTTTTTATTTTTAATTACAAGGATGTCAAACCCTAATGTACATTTAATTTAATTCTTACAAGAAAATTTACATTTCATAGGATAGATCCACTCTAGGTTATTAATTAATTAATCTTACCTCTTTACTAATGTTAATTTAATTATCATTACTAGATAAGTGTCTATAGTTTTATCTTGCTAGATAAATAGTTTCCCTCTTAGAAATTAACATTCAGTCCATATTTAATAAACCCTTATCCCTAGTTACCTTAGTTCTCTTAAATTATTTTCTTTAATCTCCATTGACTTATTCACTTAAACCTACGTAGGAGGGTTACATTTTTAACTTAATACCCTAGGGACCTAAGTGGCCCCATTTACCACTTCACACAAACATTTGATTTATTTAAAATTTACAACCAGAACCTCCATAATCCCAACTAACAATTGTAGGGCTGATTCTTAACCCTTGGATCAAACAATATGGACCAAAAGATTAGATCTACCCAAAAGAAACCCTAACCATCCTTAAGGGAGTCTTCTTAAGCATTTCTTACCCTAAGCTCATTCATTTGATTATCTTTGATTTGTAGGTTGAAGGAGTGGATTCCATGGATCAAGGGAAAGCCATCAAGGAGTCTTCTTGAATTCAATTGTAGACACCAAATTTGGGTCACACTCCCCCTTTGCCCCACATGTATATTAATTTAATTCCCTACATTTAAATTAATGCACATTCTCAAAATATTCATTATTTAATCACCTTAATTAAACTAATTTCCACCTCACCCCACCACATCACCTAAACACCTCATCATAAACCTATTCTTAGCATATTTCCTTTTTGCTAGGACTCAATATCCACTTACCATAACTAACTAAGACTTAGTTCTACTTGCCATAGCTAACTAAGACTTAGTTCAACCTTAAAATCACATGCCTATTCTTCCTCTAAAGACATGCTTGCTTATCTAAGCATAACATTCCATTTTGATCTAAACAATGGACAAAGATGGCCAAAATGATTGCTAATATCTATCATTTTTAGTAATCCTAGGATTTCTCGCCTTAACCAATAGCGGTCACCTCGAAACCAATGCTGGTCACCCTAAACCATCGTCAGTTACCATATATTCACTTTGATAACCTTGTTTGAGGGGTTGGAAGAATTATTAAATTTTTGGAGAAGAGGGATCTACATGTAAGCATGCACCAAAGCACTCCTGCACATCTAGACATCCTGAACTAACACCAAGCATTTATCTGAAAGGAAAGCATTCATGGCAACGTTATAAGAAGCATATCCATAGAAATGACCACAAGTTCCACAGATCAACCATCATCTCCATCCAACCACCAGGTCTGTAAGTACAAGTAAGTAAATTTGTATCTACACCTTCTCATATTTATTTACATTAGTTTCTTCATCTTTGTTTGGGAGTTATAGTCTCCCTTGTATCCCATCATCTCTCACCATCTTGCCAATCCCTCTACCTAATCACCTACAATCTCTCAACCCTCCATACACGTCTCTAGACATCTCTAAGTATTTTGAGAACTGTCATCAACCTCGCCATTCTCTTTCCATTCTCTGTGCAATCACATAGAATCACCAAAACCAAACTTCATTAAGTTTCTACTAGCTCGACCCTACCGACGTTGATTAGCCTAAACCGTCATTGGTCTATCCTTAACCTGCATCATTCATACCAAACCAAAATCAGTCTCTCTATCTATCAAATCTATCTATAACAACAACCCCACAACATTTACTTAAATAAACCAAATTACCTAAAGCTTGACCCTGACATATCCGAACCACCTTATTTATCTGTCTGACTTCCATATCTGATCTTAACCTAGCTTATTAGATTAGATTTACTTATTGTACTTTAATGAGACACCTGTTGGTCTAAAAATCTGTCGAGAGGGAAAATCTATGGATAGACGAGCTAACCATGTGTAGGGAAAAGCCTCTCTTTGAGACAGCAAAGCGAAACTCGTTTATTACTATTCTACCAGCAGGAATCTGTGCAAGTCCTACAGTATTCTACCTTTAGGGGTTTGGGATCTCATCCTGGTTGGGGTATTTCTGACTATAAAAGAAGGGAATGAAGAGAGGAGGGGAGATAGAATAGATCTGAAGGGAGAAAATAAATAAATTCCAAAGCAGAAAGGTCAGAGGGTTTATGTTTTGGGCTGGTAGTAAACAGAGCCAAACCTACTTGTATAAAAGAACAAAGCAATACTGATGAACAAATGGCAAAAAAGTAGAGATAGCTCTAACAGAACAAACACATAGATCTGACATAAGAAAGGCCTAATGCATATAACACATATATTTAGCACAAAGTCTCAATATTTGTATTAATTTTTTCTTTTGTTACAAAAAGTACAAAGCCTTTTCTTCTCACTTCTATTTTTCATCTAAAAAATGTCCACCATGAATACAACAAGTATTTAAGTATATATAGAAGGAGAATAAGAGAGAAGGAAAAAAGAAACCAACAAATAATTACAAAATATCTACAAAATATCTAAAAGTCAACTATTGACTTCGGGCAACTTGGTGGATGGCAACATCCCATGGTGCAACATGGATGATGTCATCATTTGTGCCAACCTACTCTTAAATATTACAAAAATGAAAAGAAAGCCAAGAGGAGGAAGGCTATTTGTCTTCGTCCAATGGCTGGAAGGGAGTATCCTGTTTTTGCTCAGTAGAGGCAATGTGGAATTAGGCCTGGTACTCCATGAATTTACTAATCTTTTGTTGGAGTTGATCCTGGACAGGACCCTTGGTGTGATCACCGATGACTTCAAAATTCTCTCATTCATCTCTAATTTTTTTTGAGATCTTGAAGTATTCATTACCTACCTCCATCAGGTATCCCACAAATTCGCGGTAGGCCAGAATGTTGTTGATGGATTCAGCATCAAAAGTAACTTTTGGCCCTAACCCTTGCGAGATGATCTCTTTGAAGATCTGAATGGTTTCATCTGCCTTCCTCAAGGCATAAGATGGAGTGAGCAAACCCGGAGACATCCTTAAGCTAATTTTCTCCATTTGATGCATCACATCCAAGGCTTCCTCCTTGACCTTGTCTATCTTCTCCAAGACAAACTCCATTTGATCGACCCGGTAATCTAAAGCAACAAGGACTTTGTTGGGTGTCCGCGGGTGATCAAAGATGCCGAATTTTACTAAATCATCGACTGAGCAGTCGAGCATCCTTTGGAATGTCTCATGTTGCAACCTAGCATGGTCTAACTCTTCAGAGATAGGTCCTGCAATCGCCCGGAGTTCCTTGTTGGCCTGATCAATATTCTGATATAGCTCGGTGAACTTGACGATTACTTCCTCACTATCTTTGAGGATTTGGTCTCTCAAGGTAGATACTGCCATTCCTTGTTTGCCAATCTTGGCATATTCATTTATCCTTTCCTTACTAAGGGCCTCAGGAGTTTCTGCGATAGTTGTAGGAGGTGCACTACCCATTTTTTGCAGGGCTTGGAGAAGATGATTATTTTACTCTTTTAGTATCCTCTTCTCTTCCTTTGCTTCCTGGAGCTTATTACAAAGGGCATCCACTACAGATAGGGCCTCTCCTTGAAGGCTCTCAGAGGACGTTCCCATTCTGACCTACATCACTGTATAATCTGTAGGAGACAGATCCTTTTTATCCTTTATGGGATCAGGATATGTAATCTCCATTACTCTCTCACCCGAGGCACTCTGAGAGAAGTGGGTTATTGGTTTTTTCTTCTCGGCCCCTTTCATTGGGATGATAGAGAAGTCCACAGGTGCAATGGGGAATTTCCTCTTATGCTGGCTCAGGTGCTGGGAGATCCATGCTGGACTTAAGGGAGTGGGACCAGAGGGAGAAGAGGGAACAGTGGCAGAAGACGGAGAAGCTACAGTGGATGAGGGGAAATGCGTTGAGACACTTGGTGGCGGCATTGAGAGAGAAGCCAACAAATTGCTCACAGGGGGAGGAGACACTGCAGGAGAGGAAACCACAGGGGTGGAATTAAACTGAGAGATGAGAGAAGAAATGTTGGGGGATAGCTCAGTGACGGAAGAAGAAGGGGGATCAGTAGAAAATGGGGGAGAAGACATAACCAAAGGAATGGTTGCTTGAGCGATGTGAGGAGGGGAAGGAGGAGTAGGAGATGTGATAGAAGGAACTTCAGTGGTTGTTGCAGTGGCAACATCTTAAGTGGATGTGCTCGTTGGAACACTTACCGCCTACTCTTTCTTTAGAGATACCAGGGTTACAACTTGTTCTTGGGTGGCAGAAGGGGGCCTCTCCAGAGCTTGTTCTTGAGTAGCACTTGATTCCCCTTCCTTGTCTTTTCCTTTGCCCTTTGGCAAATGATTCATCCTGACAGGTGTATTTCCTAAAGGAGACATGGTGAAGTGTACCCTGAGGTAGATGAGAGCATTAAACTTGCACCAGTATTCCATACACTGCAAGGTTCCTTTTACCCTCTCCTCAATAGTCTGAGGTGCCTTTTCTCTGTCTATCTCAACAAATGGCTAGTTGTCCCCGTCCGTATCTAGATATATACCTGATCAACTTCTTGATCTGTCATTTGGAAACCTTTAGGAACAATGCCCACACCATACAGGATGATCTCCACTAAGGCCAGGTGGGAGTGATCCTTTCGTCTAAGCTCAACTTCGTGGTACAGATCAATATAGATATCCTCGATCTGTGGGGATGTGGATCCGATCGAGCTTTGCCTTTGGGAGGTAATTTCATGGATCAAAGGTTAGCCTTGCCAGGAAATTAGGCTTTAAGTTAAGTAGCTCTAATTCTATAAACATTTCCCGAGCTTTAGTGTGAGAAGTGCATGTGTACCTGCCCACTATGAGGGGGAATGGAGTTCCTCCCTTCTTTCTCTTTAGGCACTTCTCATGATATGTGATGAGATGTCTAGATAGCTCCAATAGGATCAGCTTAGGGCCTGCATATCTTGGCAACTTGGTGGGATCCCACAAGAAGTTGGCAGCTCTAAGATAAGTAAAAGTGGGGAATTGCGTAAATAATGACCCCCACTTCTCTATTGTAGTTACTATGCTCTTGGTCGTCTGACTGTGAGTCATATTTGGCCTCAATAGGTAGATGATGCCATAGAAGAAGGCATCATTGATCTTGCTAAATTATGGGATGCTATTCTCCAGTTTCAATTCTGGATAATATTCATATATTTTCACCTGGGGCCATACCCTGCATCGGCTAAACGTTGGATAATCTCTCTCAGAGGCAGCAGCGTAAACCAGATAGGAGTTGATGTAGAACCTCCTCGTTGTTGTGAGTTATTGTAGCTACTCAGAGATGGTGCTGCTGATGATTTCTACCCACTCAAAACACTGATCAGGCACGTTTTTGTTGCTTAGGAAGCCCAAATACCCTACTAAGGAAGGTTATGGTATTTCTCAGCTCCTCTGAAAAATCCTTGCGGTGAATAACCTACGGCCACCTGGTTATTACTTTCTTATTTTTCAGGTATACTTCATTCATTAACTGCATACATTTGTCCTCATTTTTGTCCCATGCCTTAATGTAGTCTTCCCAACTCATGGCCATAAGGTGGTGGTGGTGGGGGATACCCAGCATGATTTTAAAGTGCCGAGAAGTGAGGTTGATTATAAGCTTTTCCTTCTCATTCATGACAAACCTGGTGTCTTTATTATAGCAGTGGACCACCACCATCATGAATTCATTGTTCACTACGTTTACAAGAATTCCCCTAGTAAATTGTAGACCACTACCAACCAATTTTTCCATCCAAGGATTGCATGTGATCCTCCTGGTTCTGGCCCAAAAATCTTCCATGTCAATGTGGCCAAGTTCAGCATCCATGATGTCCATGTCACATTCTACATGGGATTCGAGCATCCTGACCCTTTGATACTTATACTTCATTTCTTCCTCTGTGAGTTTGACCTTACCCTTTGACTTGGTCAGTCTCTTACTTGATGAAGACATGTGTGAATCTGACTTTAGTTGCTGATCTACAAGAAGAAGGAGCAAATTCCATCGTAAAAGATCCATGTTAGCTGTTAGATTATCCATCAAGGCTTTATGGTAAGAGAGTTAGTAATTTAGATGCTTCTGGGTACAGGGCATAGCAATACTATAGGCTACATGGTTAGAAAAAGCAAGGAAAACTGATGCAGAGTGTTGCAAGGAAGAAAACAGTGCCAAAGGGTGCAGGGTGCAAGAATATTACACATAACATGCAATGTTGATGTTAAAAGATATGCGCCTGCACCATTGCGTAAGGTTTAAACTGGGGGAAAATAATTTTGGTGTTGCATGGCAGCAGGATGCGCTAATGGCGCAGGTCTGGAACATGTCACAGACAGTTTTGGTGCACCAGTGGGGCGCATGTTTAAATGGTGTATCCCTGACTTGAGGTGTGCCAGTTTTTAGCCTTTGGCGTGGTGCATAAAAAACTTGCATAACATTCATGTGTCAGTGTAGGCAGGATTGCGCTTGTGCCTGTGTAGGATTTTCAGAGTTTTGATAGGGCACAGGGAAGATGTGTGCTATAGTGAGGGATAGTGTGCCCTTTGGCATGAATGTGTTTTATGCAACAACGCATTTGTTTGCGCTGAGGAGGAAGCCACGGGTTTGGATTATAACAACTCAATATTTATCTCCTTTTTGATTGGTTCATGCGGTTTTTAGGGCTCTTTAGCATAGATCTGGACAGTGAAGGGGGACAAAGCAAAGAGGACCTTGGATCACTTTTGAGATAAAGCCCTCCAGGCCACCAGATCTGGACAGTGAAGGGGGACAAAGCAAAGAGGACCTTGGATCACTTTTGAGATAAAGCCCTCCAGGCCACCAGATCTGGGAGGAGGGTGAAACTTGTTTTGGGGGGGGGAAGCCTCCTAGGTTAATTTGTTTATTGTTTAAACAACCAAAACCTCATAAAATAACACAGAAAACCAACAAACAAAAACCAAAAGGAACGAAAGGACCACTTACTAGGAATATATAGACTGGAAGAAAAAATGTGGGGTCCATGAATGTGACATAAAGTGACATGAGGATGACAAGAGTGCTGACAGGTGTAGAGAAAAATATTTTTCACGTGTTTTTAATCGTGAAAATGATAGGGCGGATGCACCTATATATAGCAAAAGGTGTAATAAATGCGCCACCAACTTTTTCAAAGGGCGCACAAAAATGAATGCCAACATGAAAATACTTGTGCCCTTTGGCATGGTTATGTGTCTATCAGCATGAAATCACTTGCGCCTTTGGCGCACCATTCATGGGCACAACATTTTTAGTGTTAACAGTGGGGCGCATGCACCGTGGTGCAGGTTTGAAAGGCGCAACATTGTTGATGTTGACACAATGGAGGGTGCACCAAAGGAAAATAAGAGGGCACTGATATATTTGATGTTGCATGAACAAAATCTGCACCCAGCCAAAAAAGGACCAAACGACTAAGTTCGAAAAACTAGATTTTCCAAAAAGGGGATATTATGCCATTTCGAATGTTGAGGGGCCTTGGCGAGGACTCAAAACAAAATTTTGGTATGGTTACCTGCAAAATTGCCCTTGTCAATTTTACATGATAACAACACCTAAATCATATCAACTATAGTAGGACATTATTGGTTTACATCATTTCCTGCATTAAGTTGTTTTAAACATTGGATTGACAACCATCTAGGAAGTATCCTACTTCCTGGATCTAGCATATGCTAGGTAGTCCACTGACATATATTATTTAATATTCCTCTTGTGGTCTTGTTTTGTATTCACAGGTAGTTCCTCCTATAAAAATAAATTTATCACAATTAGCATTGGATCAAAAAATCAGAACGTGCGTACTCTACCTTCAACCTTCATTCACAGGTATTCCTCCTCACCCTTACCTTATCTGTTTTTCTCTTACGTATGCATACTATTTAGCAAAACATTTTGACATGCCCGATGGGACCCTCTCTTGGGTTCATTGCATTTTCTTCACATAGGGAAACTTTTTGTGTGTTTCTTTCCCTCTTAAAAATACACATTTAATCTTCTCCCTGGTAATATTTTTTCTTGTAATTGTCTAAAACAACATTTGTCATTTGGTCCCTAAAATGAACCCATTCTTCCTTCTTGCATTTTAATAATAGTGAAAGAGCATGTTCTTGACCTATTCATCATTTTCTTCATCAAATATAATTGTCAATTTGGGTTATAAATTTTTTTGTATTTCATCCTTGTATGTTGCATTATTAGCTCACATTTAAAAATGAGGGGAATCTAAATGTTGGAAGTCATGCCCAGCTAATGGTTGACAAAATTGCATCATAGGAAGCAATTTCCTCTCTCTCTCTCTCTCTCTCTTCCAAACTACACAAATTTGAATTTACACATCTTCTTACACAACATCCCACTTGGAATAAGTTGTCAATGATCCCATAATCAGAGGATTGATAGTGGGCTCCCAGCTGGTTATCTCTATCCACTCATCACATTAGAGAAAGGACCACCCCCACCATAACATAACCTAAAACCTCACCTTTATATTTCCTTCTTCGTAGGATGCCTTCCCAACCAAATACTTTGTTTTAAATTCACAAATCAATCTTAATAGCATAAGCTAAAACAAACATAAATTCACTTTTAGGATTACGTGTTTTTCTTAGCTTTGTTCTTAGCTTGCGTTTTGCAGTGTGAGTTACGATTCTCAATTTTTCTTCTTCCTTTCACACTACCCATCATAGTTGGAGTATTCTGGTTGTTTTTGAGTGTTTCGGGACCTCATCTTATCATTCTCAAATTTCTGGGTTGATCCTTCATCTAGTTTAATTCACCAAAATCCATTTTTTTTCATTTCTTCTAATTTCACTGTAAACGACGTCAATTTAGCGATCATCGTTGGTTTACCTAACTGGAGTCAGCTTCTGGCTCTTTTGGCTATTTTACCTGAAACAACCTTCATCACCTATTCTGTTCTATTTTCTATCCTCAGGGCACCATCATATCCCCGAACTTTCTGATATCTTTATCAAGTACAATTTCCCCAATTCATATTCATCAATTTGGTTTCATTTGCTAAATCTAGTAATTTCTATAGTGACTGGTATTGGTTATTATAACCATCATCATTTCCCCTATAACTATCATCGGTCATACTAACCATCGTCGGTTTCTGTGTTTACTTTTTAATCAAAATATTGACCAAATTTTACCCCCCTCAGACTTCATCCTTCTCTGCTTCTGTTGTTTTCTGTGTCATTTACATAATACATTTGTACCAGGTCAACACTAATTCACATGGTGTTGAATCGCAGCCAAACTAACTCCCTTGTATTTCATGCCATCCATCATCGACTCCCGCCTAGTCCATCATCGTCATCCATCCTGTCACCTATGGATCCAACTCAACTTATCCCCATTACTACCAGAGATGAGGAGTTCACAAGACTCTTTGATCAGAATCCCATAGCCCTACAATACTATGTCTCCCACTCATCTACCTGAGACTCCTCAAGACAGTTAATATATGAAATTTCTGTATCTATCCCTCTTGGCCTCGCACCCACTTCCTTGTCAGCTACCACAAGCTCAGTGCTACCCTCATCCGCATTACCCCCTGTGGTCTCTCAGTTAGGCTCCACCTCTGACATAACTGCTACACCAATGACATCTATTACACCCATGGTGTCAATGGTTCCTTCACTGAATGCCTTGACCATAGCCCCATTCGCCCCCTTTTCCTCATATGTATCGGTTACATCACAACCACCTCAAATGTCAGAAACCCACACCCCTTTCCAAAATATGGTTATTTCTATTCCACCGTCTCTACCAGCCATTATCACTAGATTAATTGCAACCACCCCACCTATTTACACGCATCACCAGAAGCCCCCAATCTCAGCTATCGTTTACTCGGGGAACATTCCACCCGTATCTATTCCCGCTTCGTAGTCTTCATATTTGGTACCCCCATGTACTGGGATGCCATCCACATCATACACCCATCATCAAGCTCCCTTTACTGCAGGAGTCACCCATTCCTCACAACCCACCAATGACCTCATTAGGATAATGATGGAAAATATGCAAACATTAGAAGCATGGGTTTCTAGCTCTCGTAACTCCCTGACCTATGATGAAATCTATAATGATCCTATTCATCTATCAATTCTTATTGACCCATACCATGTGCATTAGGAAATGCCCAAGTTCAACCGTTTCAACAGTAAAGAGGACCCGTAACAGTAGTTACGGTCATTCAAGCGTGGGTGTTGCCTAATTGCTCATGACAATGCTTTGCTCTTATGAACATTTCCCATGTCCCTAACAGGACCCGCCTTAGATTGGTACAACATTTTACCTAGAAATTCCATCTACTCCTTCAACCAAGTGGCTTAGGCATTCCTGAACCATTTCTCAATCAATGTAGTCAAGAAGGTCACCATGACCAACCTGTATTCAACACGATAGAATGAAGACAAATATATCATAGATTTCATTGCTCACTAGTGGAGTATTATCAACCAATTAACGTTCCAGTTACCTCAAACTCAACTTATTGAGTTGTTCACTACAGCTTGTGCCAAACACATCTCACCAACTCTATAGGTGAAAACCTTCTGAAACTTCAATAAAACATTCACCATGGCACGAAATCTAGAAATTTGTGCCATTGAAGAAAAGAAAATCCAATTATGAAACAAGAATGCCCAATTCAAACCAAATGATTCTTCTTCATCTTAAAAACCCCAAATTAATTATTCAAAGGCCAAAGGATCTGCTAATGTGGTAGTCCTCAAGGAGGGTCCATCTCAACATTCTAATCAAGCCTAGGGTAAGTGCACGAATTTTGGGGGCCAAAACATGGAAAAAAACCTAAAAAAAACTAAAATGCATACTCCTTCTATTATAACTCAATCGCATTTTAAATTATTAGGTTTGCGATTTACCAAAGCATAATGTGTATGCGTTATGTTAGATATATAAAAAAAAGAGGCCCAAGCCTCTATAATTTTCTCTTTCAAATGCGAGTTTCAGAGCTTAACCGTGCCCTCACATTTTTTTCATTCAGCTAGATCTCAAGCTCAAAGGATTATTTCTAGATCGCTAGGAAGATCTGAATTGATGATGACACCATGAAGAAGAGGTAGGCACAATTGTTTTCTCAAAATTGCATTGAAATATGATAATTATATATTTAAAATTTGAATTGAATACTTTGTTTATATTGTTACAGTTGGAGGTTGAGGGAATCAATCACAGCCAAACCCTGCTATTCTTGTCATCCCTCCCAACACTCCCACAATTTCTCAACATCCCTTGAGTATTCAAGAATATTTATCAACCCACATAGTTGAAAAAAAATTTGAAATTGAGGATTTAATCAACAGAATGAGGGATTCACAATCTACAAACCCCCACCACACCTCTCTTTCAAACACATTGGAGGCATTACTTGCTCAATTTTATGCGGCAACAGGAAAAATTTATTGTTGGCTAATTTACAGAGAGGGTTCTAGGGTTTATTATTCCAAAAAATTGTCATATGTGGATGTAAAGAAAAAATAAATTAAAAAATACCTCATATGTGCCTTATTCATGGACCCCTACACTAATTTTCCTATTTTGTTGTCATGTAAACATTTTCCCATCCATTGGTGCAATAATAATTTGATTAAAAATAATTTTTGGGACTGTTGGTGGATGGTGTTTTATTTTCCACCTTATAACAACAACGAGGTGCCACTATACTTTCTAGGGAAATTATATTGTAATTTTATCCTCAATAATATCCCAAATTGTTTTGATTTCTAATATTTCCAAGCGAGAGGAAAAGGATCTGCACAGGATTGACCAAGTGCACAACTTGCACCTATTTAGTAGGGTAGATTCCCCGCACAGAAGCCCCTCACCCAAATATTTTCCCTCAAGCAGTGAAGGATACAATATATATTCATACACTCCACGTGCTTCAGGGGCTAGATCTACGACCCTTGTTCGACACACGAGGGATATTTTTGAGTCATATGCTCATGGAGGTACATAGAGTATTCCCTCAGGGAGTACTAGCATGAGGCCACATCTTTGCTCATCATGTGGTGGCATATTTTTGGGGCCTGAGGAGGAAGATACTTTCATACGTACTCATTTTGCTGGAGTTGGTGCTAGGGGTGTAAATGATAATGTCACTATGTCAGATGTCCTTTTGAGTGAGACATTTGGATTATAGTCATTGGCGTCACCTTTGTAGGTATTTGTTATGTTTTATTATGTGTGTTACAAAAAGTTTGGAGTACTTGATTTACTTATATATGTTAAATATTTGAAATAATTGTATTTGTACATGTACATCTATTAATATTACATCGTGCGAGAGGCACATCTTCATCTTAACCATAGGTAGCGAGAACCATGCCTACACATACATTCACAGAGGTAATTTAGAATGTTAATTATGTAAAATATTCACATACATGCAAATATATATATATATATTAGTTTTGAAGTCAAATATATGTATTTTCTTGTATGTCTATCTAAGTCACGTGATACATGTTTGATAAAGATGTTGAATTCACTAGACACCCCACCATCTTTGTGACAAGTAGAGAAAGGTGTTGCCGTTGCGATTTCATCTCCGCAACAACTCACTGAGGTATTCAAACAAGATGCAAATTTTGTTAAATTTTTCGTGTAATTCATATTATGTTAAATTACATGTTAGTAATGTCTTTCATTGTAGAGTTATTAAATTATGTTAATAATGTCCTTCATTGTGTATATGCAGGAGTTACCTGCAAAAGGTAACATCCCTGTTCATTTGATTCACAGGCATGGTGGGGTAAAAACAATAGTTCTATATTGATAAAATTAGTTAAAATATTGTCATTATGTACATACATGTACTTAGTTCTATTTTCGCTAATTCTAATATTAGATTTTATGATCTAATGTGTATGTATGGAACTCCAACCCCCTCCAGTTTGACTTCAAGGGTATGGACTCCTCCATCTCATCATCTTCGTACCCCCTTTCGTACTCTAGGAGAAACTGATGACTCATTTGAGCATTAGATGCAAATTTGGCATGATCGAAAACTTGTGGTAATTTTTTGTATTTATGTAAATAATTTCATTCTAGCATGGTCTTAAATACATTTTGAAAACATATATAAATTAAGTTTTGACAAAAAAACATTGTTTGCATTTACAAGCTCATCTATAGGCTAGTATTCAACTGAAGAGGACTGGTAGCATGGGCTCGGATGATCCAAAGTCATTTCAAAGATCTCCATCTTCATCTAAGGGAGGTCCTTCTTCGAGAAAGACCAAGAGAGGGATAAATTTTGATGATTAGGAAATATATATATATGTCTTACATGACATTTTTTTGTATGCTTATGCGCATGGCATTATATGTACGCCTATATGGCATTTGAACTTGATGGTATATGACCTATTTAGGCATTTTTATATTTATTATGCACATTAAAATACTATTTGGAACTTGATATTTTTGTATGAGACTTTACATTTTTGAGATTATTTTTACATGAAACTAATATGATGTGCACTTGACAATATTTAAGACATTATGGAATATTTTTTTCATTTATTGCTGATGTACATGAACTAGCATTTTCAATGTATAATATGCATCAAACTTTGGAAATCAATATTTATATAATGTATGTATATAAAGAGTTACCTAATCTGAGTAATTATTCATTGAATTTATCAATGTGTATATGTGTATTTACCTTACTTGCGTTTCTTCTTGCTCATGGCCTCTTTGTACAGGTTCCTATCTTATCATGCACTTACTACATTCTTCTATGATTCTTAGTCTTCTCCCTTGTTAAAACACCTGAGATTCGTCATAATTTGATGCCTTTCATCTGTTGATATGTTGAGAATGTATCTCCATATACATTACTCCAATTCTTGAGAATGTCTCTAGATGCAATGAAATTCTGATTCAGACACTCAATTATTCTTTATGGTCTAATCATGTCTAATTTGTGTTATTACCTTTAAATATGTAGGCATTTCAAGTTATTTGGAAATCACATCACACCCTTCACTAGGCTTGATGACTACCCCTATCCTTTTGAAGGTGCTTTTGAAAGCATCCATGGGTTTATCATAGCATAAATTATCAATGAATGGAAGGTCACTAAGCAATAGGCCAGCTGAATCCCGTTCAAAACTAAACAAGAAAGATTTACTAAGTGATTGATAACTTCCGTGTGTTCTTAGACATTCCCTTATCAAATTCATTTGTAAGACAATCTAAATATTCAGGGATCTTAAGGGACTACACCCAGATGAGGTATCCCGAAAGAATTGGGAGTGTAAGGAACCAAAAAAAATCCTCCACTAGCATTTACCTACACACCCCAACGTGTTTGCGTAGTTGGTTTGGTGCCAAGAGCTTGTGTTTGCAAAGTATTGCATCAGGAAGCCTTACACTGACTCAGACTGCATTATTTCACATGTTTGTAAAGTATTGGACAATGAGAGAACCAAATGGAGATGGAAAAATTGTGAGAGGATTTCGTAGAGGGCCACAATGTTAAGGTTTTGGATTTGACGAGACATATCTAGGTGTCACAGAGTCCGAGAAATCACCCATCAAAGATATAGCGTGTTTTGGACTCAGGGCTCTTAAGTGACTACGCCCGGACGAGGTAGCCCGAAAGTATGGGGAGTGTAGGGAACCAAAAGAAAGTCTCTAATAGATTTTACCTAACAACCCTAACGTGTTTTTGTAGTTGGTTCGGTGCCAAGAGCTTTGGTTTACAAAGTATTGCATCTGACAACCTTACACGGACTCAGATTGTAGTATTTCATGTGTTTGCAAACAATAGGAAAATGAGAGAACCAAATAGAGATGGAAAAAACGACAAGATTATTTTGTAGAGGACTTTGACATGGAGGTTTTAGATCTGACAAGACATCTCTAAGTACCACGAAGTCTGAGAAATCACTTGTTGAAGATATAACATGTTTTGGTCTCAGGGCTCTTCAGAGACTATGCCCAAATGAGGTTCCCAAAAGCAAGGGGAGCATAACGTACCAAAAAAAATCCTCCACTAATGTTCAATAGGCCATTTTGACGTATTTTCGTAGTTGGTTTGGTGCCAAGAGCTTTCATTTGCAAAGTATTGCGTCTGGAAGACTTACATTGAGTCAGATTGTAGTATTTCACGCGTTTACAAACAATAGGAGCAAGAGAACCAAAGAGAGATGGAAAAAACCATAAGAGGATTTTGTATAGGGCTTTGACATGGAGGTTTTAGATCTAACGAGACATCTCTAGGTTCCACAGAGTTTGAGAAATCACCTGTCGAAGATATATCATGTTTTGGTCTTAGAGCTCTTAAGAGACTATGCCAGAACGAGGTAGACCGAAAGCATGGGGAGCATAGGAAACAAAAAATCCTCCACTAGGAGTGTTGTAAAAGACGGTTTGGTCCCACAAGCTAGGGAACCTTAAAAACTGCAGTATTTCATACGTTTACAAACAATAAGACAACGAGAGAACCAAATGAATATGGCCAAAACCACGAGAATATTTTGTAGATGGATTTTACATGGAGTTTTGTTTATCTAATGAGACGTCTCTAGGTGCCACAAAGTCCAAGAAATCACCTGTCAAAGATATAGTGTGTTTTGGTCTCATGGATCTTAAGGGACTACGCCCAGACGAGGTATCCCAAAATCACGGGGACCAAAAAAAATCTTCCCCTAGCATTTAACCTACCATCCCGACGTGTTGGCGTAGTTGGTTTGGTGCCAAGAGCTTTCGTTTACAAAGTATTGCATCTAGCAACCTTACACTGACTTAGACTATAGTATTTCGCTCATTTGTAAACAATAGGAAAATGAGAGAACTGAATGAAAATGAAATAATACATGAAAGAATTTTGTATAGGGCCCTGACATGGAGGTTTTGGATCTAATGAGATGTCTCTAGGTTCCATGGAGTCTGAGAAATCACTCGTCGAAGATATAGCATGTTTTGGTCTCAGGGCTCTTAAGAGACTACGCTCGAACGAGGTAGCCCGAAAGCACGGGAAGCGTAGGGAACCAAAAAAAATCCTCCAATAGTGTTCACCAGGCCATCCAGATGTGTTGGCTTAGATGGTTCGTTCCCATAAGCTATTGTTTGCAAAATATAGCGTCTGGCAGCCTTACACTCACCCAGACTACAATATTTCACACGTTTACAAACAATAGGACAGTGAGATAACCAAATGTAGATGGACAAAACCATGACATGATTTTGTAGAGGGATTTGACATGGAGGTTTTTTATCTAACGATATGTCTCTAGGTGCTATGGATTCTAAGAAATCACCTATCTAAGATATAGTGTGTTTTGGTCTCAGGGCTCTTAAGAGACTACTCCCAGACGAGGTAGCCCCAATGCATGGGGAGTGTAGGGAACCAAAAAAAATCCTCCCCTAGCATTTACCTGGACACCCCTATATTTTGGCCTAGTTGGTTTGGTGCCAAGAGCTTCTGTTTGAAAAGTATTGTGTCTGGCAGCCTTACACTGACTCAGACTGCATTATTTCATGTGTTTACAAACAATAGGACAACGAGAGAACCGAATGGAGATGGATAAAACTATGAGATAATTTCATAAAGTGATTCGACATGGAGGTTTCAGATCTGATGAGATGTCTCTAGGTGCCACGGAGTCTGAGAAATCACCCGTCGAAGATATAACATGTTTTGGTCTCAGGGCTCTTAAAGAAACTACACCCGAACGAGGTAGCCCGAAAGCACGAGGAGTGTAGGGAAAAAAAAAAGTCCTCCACTAGTGTTCACCAAGCCATTTGGACTTGTTGGCTTAGACGGTTTGGTCCTAAGATCTTCTATTTGCAAATTATTGCGTCTGGCATCCTTACACTGACTCAGACTGCATTATTTCACGCATTTACAAACAATATGATAATGAGAGAACCGAATGGAGATTGAAAAAACCGTGAGAGGATTTCATAGAGGGTCTTGCCGTGGAGGTTTAGGATTTGACGAGACGTCTATAGCTGCCATGGAGTCCAAGAAATAACCCGTCGAAGATATAACGTGTTTTTGGTCTCAGGGCTCTTAAGGGACTACACCTGGACAAGGTAGCCCAAAAGCATGGGGAGTGTAGGGAACTAAATCAAAGCCTCAACTAGCATTTACCTAGCCACCCTGATGTGTTGGTGTAGACTATGAACTTATTTTTGTTGTGGAGACCACCAATATTCCAATTGTTCATATTGAAAGAATGAAGAGCTTGAAAGAAATCAAAGTTACCAAGTTAATATAAATCCCATAAAAAGATGTCATATGTGGCCACCTACATCAAGCCATAAATATCCTTTCATGACCACAACAACCAACAATTCATCCTCCCTCTACTTTTCTACTTCTACAGCTATCAAATACATAAATATACCTAGTAGTACATACATACCATAGTCACAAGTATGATTCCAAGCAACGTATATCCAAACCTTTTTTTTAATTGAGCTAGTGAGGCTCATAGCTTAATCACACACATCATGTTTTTTTCACTCATCTAGGTTACTACTCCACAGATAAAGGAGTAATTTCTTTCATCTCCCATTTCTACGATAGATATCAAGATAACTCTATAATTTATACAGTCTCAACTTCTCATGTTGTTCATATTTGCAAAAAATTTCATTGAACAACTACATAAATCTAACCTAAATAGTCAGAGTAATAGACTAAATCAGCATTTTATTTCTCAAATATCAAATCAATTTATTCCTTCAAAAAAAACTATGGGTGCATGCTCAATCAAAAAATAAAGTACAATTATAAACTAGTTTCAGGCTCAATTATCAATACTTCATTGTATTTTTCTTGCCAGTTTGCTACTTTTGGAACTACCTAGTTTGATTTGTGAAGTTGAAGCAACTGGGATTAATAAAAATAATCAACTTGGCATGTTGTATTTAAGATTATCAATGATTCTATTGACAACATCAAATAGATCTTCCATTCATGTTAAATTGTGATCCTTCCACACTTCAAATTTTTCCTTTTCTTCTGTTCTTATCTTCTCTTTAAGTTCTTCCAGATGTTTTTGGGTAATCAAAATTGACTCTTTATGAATTTCAGGAGGCATTTCTTCTTAAATCATAGTGACATCTTCACCTAATTATTTTTCTTCATGATGTTCATTTTCATCTAAAGTTGAAGACTGGAAATTTATATGGCCTTCAACTTCTTTTTTGGCATAAACAACCTTTTGTAATGTCCAAAAAAATTCAGGCTCTTAATTCTCTATTTGATTGAAGATATTCATTCTTTTAAAATGAACAATTGGAACATTGGTGGTCTCCCTAAAAAAATAAAGTTCATAGTCTATGCCAACACATGGGGGTGGCTAGGTCAACACTAGTGGAGGATTTGTTTTGGTTCCCTACACTCCCCATGCTTTTGGGCTACCTCATCTGGGTGTAGTCCCTTAAGAGCCCTGAGACCAAAACACACTATATCTTCGACAGGTGATTTCTCATACTTCGTGGCACCTAGAGATGTCTCGTAAAATTAGAAACCTCCATGTCGGGGCCCTCTATGAAATCCTCTTGCGGTTTTTTCCATATCCATTTAGTTTTCTCAGTGTCCTATTGTTTGCAAACATGTGGAATACTGCAGTCTGAGTCAATGTAAGGCTACCAGATGTAATACTTTGCAAACGGAAGCTCTTGGGACCAAACCGTCTGGGAAAACACATCGAAATGGCCTAGGGAATGCTAGTGGAGGATTTTTTTTTGTTCCCTATGCTCCCCGTGCTTTTGGGCTACCTCGTCCGAGCGTAGTCCCTTAAGAGCCCTGAGACCAAAACACGCTATATCTTCTATGGGTGATTTCTCAGAATCTATGGCACCTAGAGACATCTCATCAGATCTAAAACCTCCACGTCAGGGCCCTCTATGAAATCCTCTCACAGTTTTTTCCATCTCCATTTGGTTCTCTCACTATCCTATTGTTTGCAAACACGTGAAATACTGCAGTCTGAGTCAGTGTAAGGTTGTCTATTGCCAATCACCTGAATAATATAGGTGGTTCATACAATATAGGTGGTGAAATGAAAATTTTAATAATACATTTTTACAATATAGGTGGTGTGAGAATTTATGTTTGTTTTTTTCTTTCTAACATTTAATTTCTCTTAGCTTTGACTTGGCTTCGAGAATAATAAATTCTCTACTGATAGTGCCAACCACGTGAAGGTGGAAGCTTTTTTGGCACCACTAACCTACATAAACATGTTAGTAAGCAATTAAATAGAATTTTAAATCATACAAAATTTAAACAAAATCATTTAAGTAAATATTCAAATTAAATTCATGAAGAACATACCTTTGAAAATTCAATCCAATGAACCACAAGGATCAACTCTACTCTTAACAGTAGCGAGAATTTCTTCATGATCTGATTCACGAACCTTCCACAGATTCTTGTTTAATGGCCGACCTTGATATTTGATCAATTTAATATTTGTTGCAAGGACCAAATGTGAATAGTGAAGTATCTTTCGATGTACTTCATAGTCTTCAAACAACCAAATGTTTGATTTTTTGATAGGATATCGTCGAAGCCAAGTTCCAGTGACTACCACTGACCCAGTGGGATACTCAAGGTCTTCACCATCAATGACTGTGGAAGTCAATTTTTTTCCCCTCTACACAACGAGACAAGAAGTAGTTTGTTCCCTCTTCGTTAAATTCCATCGCAATAACTACAAAAACGTGCCCTATGTATCACAAAGTAAAACTGTTCATTCAATTTAAAAATACATTAAGAGTTGACCATTTAATAATTTATAAATCTAAAACATGGCATGTACATATATGTATGTACCTTGTTGCACTAAATCAGATACTTGGTCAAAGTCAGGTGATGTTGTCATTTGATCTGAAGACCTTGCAAGTTGTAATGCTCGTGGAACTTGATGTGTGTTGAGTGGAATTATAGGTTTACAAGTCGATTCATGCACCCACTATTTTGAATCACATTCATTTCACGCAAAATCAATGCATGATATATAAAAACATGGCATGCACCTAGTATAAATAGTCCAAGCATTTGCATCTAAACTACGGAATGAGTGCATATCACTTGATCCTAAAACTGTCATACAATCTTCAAAGTTTGCTAGATGTTGTTCCTCTATCAACCAAAAATATCTATGAACTGTTGATCTCTCTTGAGATTCATGGCCCATATTATTGACACACCAATCAACAATGTTTTTTGCATCTGTAAATTTAGCACCATCCTTGAACTTTAACTCTTCTCTTGTAAGTGCTCTTTTCACACATGCTCCTGCACCATCATGCTCTCCTTTTCCATGCCTTGCCTCATTAAAACTCCATATAGATTGTTCATTTCTTTCTTTGTGCATCCTACTTAGCCAATAAAACATCTATGCATTCTTGAATTGTGATGTGTAGTTGTCCAACCAAATGTAATGTTGATCGAAACTAATTTTCCTCTCATTCAAGTTCACATAAAACACCTGGAAACACCCTTGTACATATTCTGTAGAATGTTTCTGATCATCACTGATGTAAAAATGATACTCTCTTAATATTTTTCAATCTTTCTCAGTGCTTTCTGGAGAGTGCATGAATGCTATATGCACAAAAATAACAACTTGCACTGAGTTATAATATTGAGACTGAACCTCCATTTGTGGTTGCAATGTGTAATTCTCTGCAAAGTCAACTACTGAAACAATAGTACTAAGTGGGAATGTTTCTTTGCTTAACTTGAATTGTCCATCCAACCATCAAGCTCTATGTGTGTGCCTTGCATACTCATAAAAAAATTTCTCTCTGAATTTGACCATATATTATGATATAGGTAATTGTTTTATAACAAGCTCACTCCTCTTAGATTCTTTTACATCTTTTAATTGATATGCCACTGATTTATATTTGGTTAAATCAACCCATTATTTTCCTATTGAATATGTACCCTCCTCATGGATACAACTTTTCAAATTTGGCAAGCCACCACATATATTACATGTTCCATCCAAACATGCTTTGTTATAAAAAAAATTGTCTAGTTCATTTTTCACAAAATATTGTCAGAATAAATTCCCTTGAATATTTTGGTGGGAAATTTAATCCACACTCCTGCAACATGATGTCAGTATGCAAAACATGACTTATTTGACAAAAAACATCATAATGCATTGAAAATTCAACATGATGCCTGCAACAACAAGTGGTACGTGAGTGATTGATTTTCACATAAAAGGGTTTGCTCATTTCAAAGAATCTTTGGCTAATGTTAATTTGTGGATTTTCATTCTTAAAATTAGAGAACAATTGTGTTTGAGTCATATCTAAGAAATGTTTTGCACACGATTCATGATTATGAGAACCTATTCTTCTTTTTACTGTATCTCTTCTATTCGGTGACACCCTTGTGTTCTCATTCCAAAATTTTACAATTAATTCTTTTAGAATATCAGATGTATTCTTGTCTTTTCATGGAATTCTGCTAGAGAAATCCCAATAGTCATTGTTATTGACTGACTCAAGACATTTACGTCTCTCTATTACTTTCATTAGTGTTTTTTCATTTAGCTTCAAAACACTGCTTATTTTTCTAATCAAACGTTTTAACTATTTTATCAATTACTATACAATTAGTAAGGGCACACCATGTAGCATTACTATCTTTGATGCGTCTTTTGATACCTATAGTTTGGTATGCTTTATGTATGTTTTCAACAATTGATGCATTTTGATCAACAACATTAGATGTTCTTAACCCCAGGGTCTTCATTATAGGTCTCTTCTTAATTAATTTCATTAATGTAACAAATAATTGACATCTTTGTGTGTCATTTAAATTCTCAAATTAATTATCCTGAATTCCACTAGCTTTTCTTCTCACATTTCTTTCAGACATTTTGTTAGGCATTGGTTTTATAATGTTTTCATCAATTTCAATTAAGTGAATTAGTTTTCTTCGCAAAATGGAAGGAGGTGTTCTTAGAGGTGAAGATTTATTTACAAGGTTACTTTCTTCATTCAGTGTTTTCATACAAATTTCGGGGTTAACATTTAGATTCTCAGGTAAGGGTTCAACAATTGGATTCATATCAATTTCTTCATCCATACCAACATTATCATTCAATTCAATATCATTATTCATTGTAAAATCAAATTGCAAAATAATTATTCTCTACATTTTCATTATGTATTTCATCCCCATTTTCTAATACATTAGCTACATTTGATATAGCAGATGTACCTTACCCTGCACAAAGTTTTTGCATTCTCTTCAATTTATTTATTCTCTTCTCTTCGAATTGCTCCAATGTCTTGTTCTTGACTTTCCTCTTGTCCTTAGCTCGAATTTTATCGCCCATGATTAGAAAAAAATCAACTAGTGGGGTAGGGGACAAAATGAACTACTAAAAAATCATGCAAGAATGTAGAGAAAATTGCAGACCAAACAAAATGTTTGCAGAATTCCCATGAAAGAGATGAAAGGGACATTGGGGGGGCACAATATATAAACAAAGAATAACACGTACGCATTATGTTTTGCTTACGAGTTATGTTTTTTACATTTTCTAGCACATGCCTCAAGGCTTGGGATCCAATTTTTATCCCAAAGCCTGAGGCATGGACCTGCACAAACACAACAAACCAAGTGTTTTTGCAGAAAAACACAAAATTCCAACTTCCGCCATGATAAATCAACATCAAATGATCGATTTGTTTAAAAAAATTATACCACGACGTAAAGCAAAGTTTCTTCTTTGTATAAATATTATTTTTCAATTTTTCTAACAAATACAAGGTTTCCATATTATTTATTTTCTTAACTATGCCTTTTTATAGCTATTTTTTTAAGTTTAAACATGTCTATATTTTGTCGTGTATCTTTTTTTTTACTCATCAAAATTGAATAAAAGTTTTTTAGGCACAAACTAGGTGTAATTCTATACATATTTTAAAAAAAACTAATTTTTGATATTTTTGAGGTAATTTGGGGGGGCACAGTCAAAGCTCTATTATTTTTCAAAACATAAAATTTATGTACTAGAAAAATCATTAAAAAAAATACTCGCTAAAAAAATCTAAAAAAAATTCTAACACAAACTAGATGCTCCTATCTATCTTTCTACCAAAGGGTTTTCAAAAATACTAAATGGTGCTAAAAAAATGGTGGGGGGCACGAAAGTCACTCTATTATGTTTTTTAACAAAAATAGGAGCACATGTTGGTATTTTAGTTATTTGACCCACTTAAACTTATCCGTTTTCAATAAAATTTAGTAGCTTAGAAACTAGACTCAAAATGCTACGATTCATATTTCTACAACATCTTCCAATTTTGAGTGTAACTATTTCGAAAAACTCATACAAGTTGAATTTTTTTATTTTTTAGAAAAATGCGTCCACTTAAGACCCCCTTTTAGCCCCCCAACTTGGTGCACTTACCCCCCCACCTTCTTTCCATATTTCTCCTTTCCAGATGTTTTAGTTTCAGTGAGAGAAGCGTAAGTACACTTCAATTAGAGAGCCCTATTCTTTAATCTTGGAAAAGCATATTGAACCTGGAGCCATTACACTTCCTCCCATAAAACCTCATATTGGTTTCAATCCCACTTGTCCTATGTCTGCATGGTATAAGGAGCATGACTACTGTAATTACCATCACGTCAAATGCCATAGTGATGACAACTCCATCACTTTTTAGAACATTGTTTAAGAGATGATAGATAATGGAGACCTCGTCGTGGAAAACCCGAACGTGCCGAAAAATCAAAATTTACACATCTTTAAAAAGTAGTTCCCTAACCATAAACCATTGTCTAATCAAAATAGTGAACCTTCATCAAGTGACAACAATGTCCGTGAAGTCCACGTGGTTTTTTATATCATATCGGCCTTTCCTCAAATCCCACATATTTTGTCTATTAAGGAAATTCTGGCACGAGCCCCTATATCCACAGAGGAGTCCCCTTCATCTCTTCCTTCACCCATGAAGGAACCCATGTTTTCTACTGATGCCATTTCACCATCTACCTCACAACCTACCGATCAGTCAACACTTTTAATTCTCCAATCCATAGGAGAATCATCATCGCCTTCTCCTCCACCAAGGGAGAAGTCTACCTCACTACACCTACCATCTCTACTACCCATGGGAGATCCTTCAAACATGCCACTACCTATTGGGGGCGTTTCTCCCTCAACATCCTAGGACCCCATTGATATGATCTCAGATATTTTACCCACAGAGTCCAAGGCTATCCAAACCCCTGTCTCACAGACATATTTTATAGGGATTGCCACCAAAACAATTACATCTTCTCCTACAACAGTCTTGTTTTCACCGCTGGTTGATCACTTGGATTACGTTGATAATTCCATGCTCTAGGGATGTCTTCTAATCCCCTTTTCGACTCAAATGGAAATGTTTCCTAAAGATACTTCCAAGATCAACCCAATGGTATTTCTAGTAACTAGATTGACACTAACCATGCCTATCGAAATGGCTTCTTCTTCATTATCTCTACCTACATCCAAACCTTTACCCATAACTAAAACCATTTTGATACCTAAGAACCTACCCACACCTAGAGCTTCATCTCTATCTAGACCCATCAATACCTTGGGTTTCATGCCGACATCAAGCCTTACCCATACATCTTCCTAAACCCACGCTAATATCATTCCTCCTTATGAAAGGAAGACCCAACCTTCTAGGCTGCATACATTGGTATCACCTACCACACCTTAGTCACCTTCACCCCTTCCATTCATCCTAGAGCCCCATCCATCAACCCTAACCAAACAGTCTCCTACTCAAGGCCATTTAAAAGCTAAGAAACCTATTTCTTCATCATGAGCCTTAATTACACCTCATTCACCCAAAAACCAAACACCCTCTCCCTCACCCATGCACTTCTTACCACCTATACCTCCACTAGTTACTATAACCCCAAATTTACCTATACAAATTCAACCCATACCATCCACCAAACCTCTACCAACCACTTCCACCACAACTTGGTTATCCCCATGGGTAACCCATCCTCTTCCACCATCTACTTTAACTTCTCCATCTCGTACTCCCATGTCACCTTGACCCAAGAAGGTGCAACCCAAAGATAAGAACCCACTACCCTCCCATAAGGTAGTTACACTAGTAAAACCTTCCATCATTAGATCTTCAACCACACCTTTACCAAAGAAGATGCCATCATAACCTAAGACAATACCACTTACCAAACCAATGGGCCAACCCATTCCCCCTCCTATAAATCCTCTTCCCTCATGATCATCCACACCTTTACCTAAACCTGCACTCACATCCCATTGTGATCCGTTAGCAGGGTCCTTCACCAACATTTTAACCAATCTCTTAGAGAATTCCATTATCACATTAACACCACTTTGACCTTACGATCCTATCAAAACAAAACCAAAAGGGTTTGATGAAACAAATATTTTTTCCTATCATCATGTTCCAGGACATGATGTAGAAAATTGTAAGGCTCTAAAAACTTTAGTTCTCCAACTTTGTACTCCTGAACAAAATTTTGACGATGATGAAATTTTGATGAGGACCATGTTCCACCTTCACCTATCACCACACATCATCTCCTCTTGCTTCTTCAATGCCACATCTCCACCCCCACAACCCTTTTTTCCACCTCCAAAATTTGAGATCAACATGGTCTATATTAGAGAGTTAGCCAAATCACCACCCAAATACTAGTGTTCCATATGCACTTCACAAGGATTTTCCCCCCATTAGGTTTTTTCCCATCACGTTGTTACACTACTCATCCTACACCTTCTCCATTTTCCACCTCCCCTCAGATTAACATGGTTCAAGTTGCCACCCGCATACTCAGAAAGACAAAGGAAAATAAAAAGTAACTATCCCATCAACCAACCCCGTGCCCAATATACCATTTGCACCCGCGCCCAAAATCATCATTCGAGGACCTACATACCCTATCTCTGACGGAGTCACCCATTGCACAATGATAAAATAATTACATCAATCTGCTCTAAATATGTCTCTGTATGATCTTGTCCAAAATTTTGAATATCATACACAAGCCCTTATGGAGGGTTTGCAATCCATTGAAGTTTTACCCAATGACCCCACACCTTCGGCCTCTATTATCACCCCTCACCACGTGGCCTCGCTTACCAAATCATCTCTTTATTCTACCCTCATGCCCACTCCTCAAGTCACCACCCTCATCTTCTTTAATGAGGAGATTGTACCTCTCTAGTCAGATGATCCTGATCCCACCCTTTTCATTTCATCGACTCTATATTAATAACATATGCGTACGACTCGTCATGATTGATGGTGGTGCTAGAATTATCATCATCTCCTCCCACACATACAATCAAGTGCACATACCTTCTAATTGGATGCATAATAACCCAATAATGTTACACTCCTTCAACGACACCATCCACCCTAGGCACCATTATCCTCCATATTCGGGTGGGTTCTCGCACTATCCTGGAATAATTCTACATCTTAGAGGGAGAGTTCTAGTATAACCTATTGCTTGGCAAACCTTCGATTCATGTCATGGGTTGTCTCCCTTTAACTTCACACTGATGTGTAAAATTTGAACATGAATGGCATAACTATACCATCCCCACCGACCTATCACCATTCAAAACTTGTAACATATTGTATCGACATAATGATGTACTTGTACCAGTCAAGGCATCTGCCACTACCCCAACTTCTCCTTCACCCACGACCCCATCCACCAACGCTTCCACCACCTATCCCACACCAAATTCTTCTATTCTAACTATGTTCACATCCTCTACATTTGACCCATCTACTTCCCAACCAACTGATACCCCTCCTATCCAATCATCTAGTGAATTGTCTATCCCCGCTACCCACATATCGACTACTGATCCCTTAGAATGTGTTTTTCAATGCATCACTCTGGGGGAGTACCACCTATACAATATCAACACATTCCTCACTCCATAAGAGTATGGAAACCTGTGCCAGCACTCTCATTATGAAAACCGCATAGGCGAGGTTTTCCATTATGGTCCTCCCCACCTTCGCACTAACCTAACATATGGGGGAATTGATATTGCCACTTATTCACCTAAACCTCCATCCCAAACACACCCATTTTCATCTAACCTCCAATCCCTCACTAACCACTACTTTTCCCACACATTCCTTCACCACTGTGAATGGAAAGGATTTGGCTTCTATTTTTATGAACAAGGCCACCATACCATCATTTCAGGTACCACTCATAAACACAAAGATCGCAGTGGAATTTGCTTCGTTGCACCATCTTCCAAGAAGGCCCGCATCAACCTCATTGAGGACAAAAAATATTCTCCACCCCAATCACCAATGCCACCACTTTAACCCATGAAGTCCATAGATCCTGAATCTATTCCTCCTAACTTTTTTTTATGAACACGATTTCTGTGGGACCTCTGACTTATCAACACGATGGCGAGTCTCCCTCTTCTCTTCCCTTCTTGTATCCTGACATGATTGATGATGATACACCTTATATTAACACCATTCAATGTCAAGATGATGATTCTATACTCACCTACCTTGGTGTGGAATATTATTATATTCACTGGTCGTTGCCTTCTAAGAGGAAAACCATGTTGAACGAATAGACTATCAAAATCATCATTTACACTTAGGACGACCCGCACATTCTAAAGATAGGCCAATCTTTAGATGCTACTAAACACAGAAGCTTTTATTTATTTCCTCTGGGGCCATAGCAATGCTTTTTCTTGGTCCTATGCTGATATGCCTAGGTATTGACCCAAACATTGTGGTCCACAATATCGTAACCATTCCTGATGCAAAACCCATAAAAAAAGCTATGGAAAATGCATCCTCGCATTGATCTTCTGGTCAATGAAGAACTTCAATGCCTTCTCTTAGTTTACTTCATCCTACCCATTGACTATCCCTAATGGATTTCTAACATCATTCTTGTCACAAAATTAACAAGGGGACTTCACATTTGCATGTATTTCCATGACCTCAACCTTGCTTTCCCCAAAGATGATTTTCCTTTACCAGGAATTGACCAACTGGTTGATCTTACCTCTGGAAATGATATTTTATCACTCATGGACAGTTTCTCGGGTTATAATCAAATATTAATCACTCCAGAAATTCAACACAAAACTTCATCACTTCTTGGGGTACCTTTTGCTATTGAGTCATGCCTTTTGGCTTTAAAAATGTTGGTGCTACATATCAGTGAGCCATGAATTATATCTTCCATGAAATCACGCATCGCATATTAGAAGATTATGTAGATGGCCTTCTTGCCAAATCCAAACATCGAGCCAAACACCTGATAGTCGTTAAGGTCATCTTTGACCACCTCATAAAATATTGTGTTCGCGTTTAACCTAAGAAGTGTGTCTTCATGCTGCTTTCAGAAAAACTCCTTGGTTTCATCATTTCTTTGTGTGGCATAGAATTTGATCCTGCTAAAGTAAAGGCTATTCTTGAAATTCCTCTGCCTACAAATATCCCTTAACTTCTAAGTTTTCAAGGTAATTTGCAATCTATCCGTTGGTCAATTTCACAAATTTCTGAATCTTGTCAACCATTTCATTATCTCCTTAAAAAGGACATCTCATTCAAAATGGATGATGAATGCCACAAAGCCTTTGACGCCTTAAAAAAATACCTTCTTTAACCACTGATGTGCATTCCCCCTAAAGATAACCAACCCTTTTACATATACATTTCTACTACTGACCATTCCTTCGGTGCCATTCTCGCTCATCACGATGAGTAACATAGGGAACAAACAGTTTATTACACAATTCATACCCTTTTTTACTACAAAACAAGGTACACCCATGCTGAAAAACTTTTCTTAGCCTTAGCTTTTTCACCACTAAACTTCGTCATTACCTACTCAACCACAAAACCTTTGTCGTCACCAACACTGACCCCTTACATTACATGTATGGTAAACCCTACCATCATCAATCTATTGCACATTCACTCATGCTTCTTGTAGACCTTGACCTCGAATTCATCCATAAATATTCTTTTAAAGGTAAAGTCATCGCTGACCAACTAGAAGATGTGACTTTTTCTGGAGATCAACCCTCTAACTTTGATTTCCTAGAAAAATACATTACCACCCTCTCTTTGGATGATACCACTTACCAGATGACCTTATTTTTTTATGGTTCCAAATGTCTAGCATAGAGGCGATACAGGTGTTATCCCCATTCCTCTTGATTGTTGAACTTATGCCCATTATCTTTCAAACTAGATTTTGATTGCACTAACAACATCGCTGATTATGAAGTACTCGTACTAGAGGCCTTCAAAATAACCATCTTCCTAGATGTTAAATAAATTAATATCTTTGAGTGCTTACCTACTGTTTTTAAACCAAGTCAATGGAATATACCAGTGTCATAACGAACCATGCTCCAAAAGTACAAATTTCACACCAACATAATTTTTAACTACCTTTGACCGTTACGCACTTCAAACCACCCCACGTTTCTACTAATAAATTTATGGATACAATGTCCTTCCTAGCTTCTAAGATACCCACTTCTCCTACTGCCATCTCCAAAATCTTTGTCATAATATAAAGGTTTTAATCAGGATCTTATTTATCTCATGAGATGTCAACTTCTGTCAAAACTGTTCCACCTAACCCACTTGAGGCCTTTGGTATAAACAAATTGTAGAATACCTTTCTCTTTCCATTCTCCCTCCCGATCTCACTCGTAATGGACAACTTTACCTTTCTTAAAGATGTCTCTTTGTATGTCATCATGGGTGGTCTCATTTACAAGCATGGATTTGACAGAATTCTCTTACGATGCCTTACAAGTTTGGAAATTACTTCCACCATCTAAGGAAGTTCATGACAAAATTTGTGGAGGTACAATTTAGTGGTTTAGCTATCACTAAACGTATTCTTCATCTTGGATATTATTGGCCAACCCTAAACTGTGACTGTTGTGACTTTATCAACCGGTTGTGTGAAATGCTAGCAATATGCCAATCTTCATCACACACCTTGTCATTCCTTGCATAGGTCACGCGAGACCTTTGGCCTTTCTCTCAATGAGGGTTTCGATCTTGTTGGAGAGATTAATCCTCATTCTTCAAAACGCCATCAATGGATTATAACCACTACTAAATAATCCACCAAATGGGTGGAAGTTGTTCCCCTCATTTCTACAAAAGATGAGAAAATATAAGAATTTATCAACCATCACATCATTTTTCGCTTTGGTGTCCCTCACCACCCCATCACTGATAATGTAAAATAATTCAAAAATAAAACCCTAAAAAATATTTACGATGCTTTTGGCATTCAACTCAATTTCTTGTCACCCTTATTACCCATAAAAAAATGGCTAAGGAGAATCGACCAATAAAACCATGAACAGAAATTCTTATGAAAGTAGTTGACGATACTGGGAAGGATTGGCATATGCACATTCGTTTCACCTTGTGGGCTTACCACACTAGTATTCACACTTCTACTACTAATCACACCTTTCTCTCTCATCTATGGTATCAAGGTTGTGTTACCTCTCGAAGTCTTGATTTCGTCTCTCTGCATCTCACTATAAGACATGTTCAACAACGATGACTTTCGCTAGGGACCTTTTAGCACAACCTGAGTTGTTAGATGAATTTCATCTCAATGATCTTGACCATCTCCAAATTTACCAAAAGTGTATCAAGAGAGCCTACGACAAATGTGTCCATGAACACACCTTCCAGGCCAGCAACCTTGTCCTGAAGGAAAATCAACACGTAACCAAAGAAGAGAAAAGTAAATGGGGAAAATTTGCTCAAAATTGGCTTGGACCCTATATCGTTACTCATTCCTATGGATCAGGTGTTTATCATTTATTTTAAATTGAAGGTAAACCCAAATGAGAGAACCTCAATGCCTTTCATCTGAGACCATTTTATTTTTGAAATAAAGTCCTATATCACCTTTTGTCTGTTGACCACTCGTCCCTTAAGTGTCGTTCACCTTCCATGTTACTTGTTTTGAGGATTAATGACTAAACAAGAATCATGTGATTACCCATCACCTTTCAGTCTTATCTTCAATATGAGTACCATGGCTCTACTCATGGCATGATTCTCATGGATATTTTTCATTATTATTTGAAAGATGGAATCTCATGGTCATTCGTCACTTAAAACCATCTCTTTCATAGTTAAACTTTGTGTGTTATGGTTTTGTCTTCTAAACAAGAACCTAATCTTCCTCTATAGTATTGTCCATGGCTTAAAATGGCCAAAAGAAAAATGGGATTCAACTCCTTGAGTTAAAATTCTAGCAAAAAGATGACTCCCTCAAAAGGGACATCTCTTCTCTCTATCTTGCTATTATAAATAGACTGCTCCCTCAAAGGACAACTATATCAAGTCATTGCAAAAATACAATAAAATGTTCAGAAGCTTCCTACATCGATCAACTTCTTGAAGACCTCAAGGAAATAATATTCTCATACCATATAGACTTCCTGCATCAATCAGTCTATCAAAAATAAAAACAAACGAAGAAAATGATAACTTTTTTTCATGGACTTGCTTATTTTTTATCATGGGTTTATTTCTAGGTAAACATGTTTTCGTACACTAAGTTATGTTAAACCACCTATTTTCAACTCATTTCCTTTTCACCCTACTTTTCTATCTACTCAAGGTACTTTCTGTAACTTCGACATTTTGTGATCATGTGACTTTCTTCACCTTTAGAATAGTCCATTATGCAACGCCTTTAAGGTCTTACGTTCATAATCCCATCTTTGGTATGGTGGACTCATTAGGGTTCTTATTAATTAAGTGGCTCTTTTACCACCTCTCACAATTCACCTTTTTCATTCTCCTATGCAAGACTAGACTATCGACAAATAAATTTTAAAATATTTCCACTATCACCTAAGACTCAACCATGCCTATGACCGAGACTCAATCGTGCCTTAAACCTACAACCCATTCCTCTAATTCATCATATTCTTCCCTAGCTTATGGGATAACTACATCGGCCTAAGGACCCTTTTTTCCAGGGCTATGTAGGAAGAACTCCTAGGGCATGGGGCCCTTGGAGGCTAGTTTGGGCACACTTCACCCTAACCTTTTTCCCATATTTTCTTATTTACATTCTACCATAATTAGTTTCCATTTTTCACAACACTTGGAAATTTACCACATATACATATCTATCATTTAATCACATCATCAAAACATCCAATTAATCATTTCACATTTCCATTATATCAAATATTTCATAAATTTACACCATAATATACATATAACTCATCATTTATTTCCCATGTTACTAATAACTTGAAAATTAAATCAAAATTAAAAATAAGACTCCATCATACCTGAACGTGACCTAACTCAACCATTCCTAGACCAACCTGACTCAAACATGCCTAACTGACCTAACTCAACCTTGCCTAATTTACCTAACTCAACCATGCATATACCTGAATCCATCATGCCTACACCTACCTGACTCCACCATGCCTAATCCACCTAGTTTCAACCCATATACATATAACAATAAAAATTTCACAACACAAGTACATCATCCATCCATTAAACATCATCAACTATATAAATTGGATAGTTTTTGTATCAATACATATATACACAGATACAAATAAATACCAATATCTCAAAAAATCTCATACACAGCCTCACCATATTTGGCACGTAGGCCGGTATATGATAAGAAATCTCAAAAAGTCTCATGTACATCCTCACCATCTTCGGCACACAAGCCGATATATATCAAAAATAAATACCCAAAATGACGACATCAATCATCAGCCCATCTGATGTCCATGTCAGGTCTCATCTTTCTCCTCTCCTCTATCCCAACGTTCCCTTGCCATCATCTCTCCACCCTTTATGGTTCTAGCCCTCACCTCCACCTGGCCTGCAGCTAGGTCCGACATTGATGAACTAGTGGCCTACACCTTGACCCTGTCTCTAGGCTCTTCATCCCCCTATACTCTCTGCACTATGTGTGTGATATCTTTTCATCTCATTTGAGGCCTTCTGTACCATGTACTTTACATAGGAAGGGATGTATATCCCAACAATAAGTCAAATGATCATGGCAGTATCTAGCCTCATTTAGGGAATCCCTTAATTTGGCCATCGAGTAGTGTACATATGGGGGTGTCATAGGTCTCGCATAGAAACCTACTGAGTTCTTTCTTAATACTGGTGGCCTCAACCCATATATCTGTGACCCCTACCCTCCTCCATGTACCATGGGACCCTGTCTCGACTGATTACATGTAAAATGGGACCCTATCCCTGGGCCTATGAGGGTGTTTATGATGTTGCAACCTAGGCATATAAGGACACAATATTTTCCTGTGCAGTGGCCAAATTTCCCTAAAAACCTACTACTTATGCTTGTAAGGTCGGCCACCTGTCCCCCATCTCCATCTCCACCCCTGTGTGGGTTCATGTCCCTATGTGCAACCTAGGATTGAAGGGCTGCTACCTGTGCCTATAATGTGGAAACCTATGTTCATCAGATCCTTGTCAGGTGCCCCTACACTACTACTCAACTGTGTCCAGAAGGGTAGCCACCTACCCCTGTAATGTGTCCCACTGAATTGTAACCATGGATAGATCAGGCTGCCCTGGCCTTAGTGGTGCTTCCCGTAGATTCGCTTCCCACCACTACCTGTATCTGTCTCTAACTCCACCATCATCAATTTTCCGGTCCACCTCCTGCTCCTCCTACCCTTTCAGCACCTTTCGCTATGGAAGAGGCATAGGCCTCTCCATGTCGTCTCTCCTGTACTGTGGGAATGGTGGAGGCACATCCTGAGGCAACCCAAACAACCGTTTGACCCTATCCATAGGTATCATCTTGTGCTCTTTGGAATGACATCCCTCTATCCATTTGAGAAGTTTTAGCTCATCTAACTTTACTGCCATCTTCATGTATGAAGGGAATCTAACATACAGTCTCCAAATGATGTCCACTCCAGGGTGAGTGTGATCTCACCCGTCGGTAAATGAAATGTATTGATCGTTGAATCCCATCTATTGATTAGTGTGACCATCAAGCTCAGCTCCCAAACAATGTGCTAGTAGTGTCAGCCAAAATCAGGCCGACATTCATCACATACATCCACTCCTCGAAGGTCACACTCAACCATACCGCTAGCAACAGAGGCGGTACACACTCCCACATCTGTAGTTGGTCCCTAGCTTGCATCCAACAAACCACAACATTGCTAAACCTTGACTTTACCCAACATCATGCTTAACCAACCAACCTATTCCCAAGACCCTTACTTCTTGCTCCTCGTAACCACATCCCAACCCTCACAATTACCCCTTTTCCCATCATCCCAATTTCCCATCCCTCAAAAAATACCTATTTGAACAATTACCTTAACTATTCTCACTAAACATGTCGTTATATTTCATTGTCTATCGTTCACTCCCATCTTATCTCATCTGTTGACCTATTTTCCCCTAAATCCAATAGGCATTGGTCACTATTGACTGGAATCGATCCATCACAACCAACATTGGTCACCTAATACTTGACTGATGCCAACCAAGGCCAACAGATGTCACCTAATCCTTGACTGTCATCGGTCACTGTCGCGGCGTCAAAATCCATAAACCCCTACCCTATTTCTCAAAAAAAATCTCAAATTTGACCTACATACCAACCCTAACCTATCCGAACCTATCCTAGCTTCATTCTCAATCCTATTTAACCTACATTGGACCCTCCCATCCCTCATTTCCTTCATTTTTACCCATAAATTTCAAAAATTAAAATTACACTTAAATTTTAAACAAAACCAATTTTAACAACATATTTCAACAACAAATGAAGGACCGAGATAGAATCCTACCTCATCTCAATGTCATCAACGTGGTGGTACGTTTGGCCACTGCACCGGTGGTCCAACCAAACCATCTTCCACCTCTGCCATACCCAAATCAACACGTCACCCTCACAACCAATTGAATCACTCAACCCGATCTCGTAGACCCACCTACCAACTTCCACTCACCAACTATGAGGCTCGCCACATCACCTCTCTATCTCTTTTTGTCACTTTCCAACTTTCCACCTCTCTTTTGTCATTTTCTACAATTTTCAAATGACAAATGATTACATAAAAAGTGAAATTTTCCTTTTTTAACCCCAATTCGACATGACCAACATCAGTCATATTTGTGCCCTAGCCAACTAACATTGGTCACCATATAACCGGCATTGGTCAACCCATATATTTGTTTGATAATGCTAAGCTTCTTTTACTTGTACCCATTATTCCTCAAACACCTTTTATCATTACAGACACCTATTCAACCATACCTACAACCCAAACTACCCCTACCTTTCCTTAGTTGGATATCGGGATTTGTTATTCTACCTGTACCTTGGCCTTACTCATGCCATGACCTATTTTCCTAAACTTGACCTACTTGGTATGACCATTGACCTTATGTACTTGCTATACTTTGCGATGTTGTTACCTATGTTGTTTTAGCCTAATAACCATATCTTAGCTATTATCGTATCGTTTATCCTGACCAAACCTTTGGTGTACCGAGACATACCTAAACATTCCTCCACCTGATCTACATTGTGTTTCCAGAACATATCATATACTTTGGATACCTGAATCACTTCACCCTTGTTTGGATAGACCTTTCGACCCTGGATGATGTAGAGTTTGCAAGCTCTTCAACCTGGTACTGCATTGCAATCTATACATATGTGTGTGTTTGATCACCACTACCTGTTACCTAATTTTGATCCTATCCTATTACCTATTACCCAAGTTGACCACTAACCTTCCCCACCTATCTTCACTTCCACCAACCACACATTTGTCAACCTACTCACCGATTATGTGTTACACCTCATCAGTGCCTAGTTTGAGGGGGATCAACTTCACCCACACATGGGGTAACCACTTCTTATTTTTATCAGCATCACTTACCAATACAAGCTATGTGATAAAAAGGGGCAAAATTTAGACACCAAATTTGGGTCACACTTCCCCTTTACCCCACATGTATATTAATTTAATTACCTACAATTAAATTAACTCCACACTCTCACAATATATCATCAATAAATTACCTTAACTAAACTAATTTCCACCTCACCCCACCAAATCACCTAGACACCTCATCATAAACCTATTCTTAGCATGTTTCCTTTTTGCTAGGACTCAATATCCACTTATCATAACTAACTAAGACTTAGTCCTACTTACCATAACTAACTAAGTCTTAGTTCAACCCTAAAATCACATGCATATTCTTCCTCTAACTACATGCCCACTTATCTAAGCGTAACATTCCATTTTGATTCGAACAATGGACATAGATGGCCAAAAAGATTTCCAAGATCTCTCATTTTTAGTAAACCTAGGATTTCCCATCTTAACCAATGCTAGTCACCCTAAACCATCGTCGGTTACCATATATTCACTTTGGTAACCTTGTTTAAGGGGTTGGAGGAATTATTGGATTTTTAGAGATGGATATGCATTTAAGCACACACCAAAGCACTCCTACACATCCAAACATTGTGAACCAGTACCAATCACTGATCTGAAAGGAAAGCATTCACAGTAACGTTCTTGGAGGCACAACCGTGGCACTTGTTGGTGTGAGTTATCCTATGTGTCCTCTACTCACATATGGAGGGTCATCTCACATGGGTTAGGTTTAGGGTTTTCTATTGATTCATGCACTAGGGTTACTCAACACCCTATATGTATCCCATCATTTGAAATTTATGAGCATGCCAAGACACTCTGATGTCTTTTGTCTACATGTGTAAGCTTTGGTCTGTTATGCAAGTTATTGAGTTGTTGATCAATTCTTCCTTTTGATTACGTTGGAGCCATTATGATTCAACCAAAGTGCAACTTTATCATGGTGCATAGTTTCTGATAAAATCCCTCAACTCTTTCATGGTATCAGAGCTGAGATCGGGTAAACATGCACTCGTTTTTTGAGTTGTGATTACTCTTGTTTTTCATTTTTGTAAACTCCTTGTATAAGTTTTCAATCATTATATTCTAGTTTTTCCTTATTAATGCATTTAACATCTTACTCTTGGAAAGCTTTCGGTTTTGTTGTGTTTTTCGTGCATGTGCAGGTATTCGTGAGCTATCAGGGGTTTTACAGCTACATTTAGCTAGCTGCAACTAAATCTAGCAGATCAACCAAAATAGAGAATTTTCTACTTTTTTTAATTATTAATTAAACTGGAAATTTTTTAGATCTTTTTTGGTCTTTTTTATGTTTGCATGGTATTTTTTTTTGTAGAGATCCAAGTTTTAAATTGGTATTTGCATTTTTTTCCTACAAGCTACATCACCACAACTCTTTCAAATTGGTTTCAAAGTCCTTGATCTACATTTTTTTGTGCATGTGTTGGCTGGTCAAATCATCTAGTTCCCTTCGTTCGTTGTCTGTCGTGCCTTCCTCGTGGTCCTGCTCCTTCATGGTGTGTGATTGTTGTTTGTTGTTGGCTGAGCTATTTGCTGTTGGTCACGCCGCTTTCACTCTACACAAAGCAAAACCAATACAACACATTATAAAGTTTTTACTCTTCACAAAGCAAAAACAAAACAACACATCTCTACCACCACGGGCTCATCCCCCTCCACGCACAAAGCAAAAAAAAATAGCTGTGTTTTTTGGACTCCATGCAAAAACTAAACTTCATTAAAATTCTTTTTGTGTGCCTTTTACAATGGTAAGCTTTTCTTACTTTATTTCCACTTTTTTTTGTACAATTTCTTAAATTTTAAAAAGTTTTAAAATTTTCTTTTTTACTAACCATAAGTTTTAAAAGTTTTCTTGTTTTATTTAAAGTTTTTTTAAAATGGTAAGTTTTTTAAACTTTTAAGTGGAATTTTTTTTTTAAAAAGGTGGGAGTATATTTTTTAATTGTAATTAGGATTTAATTTTACTATTAGATCTTAATTAGATTTTTTTTAAATTAGTTAGGATTTTTTTTAAAGATCTTAATTAGTTTTTCGTGATTAATTAGATTTAATTAAATCTATTTGTATTAATTACAATTTATCCATTTACGTTTAGTATTTATTTAAAATCATCTTTATCGTAACACCTTCCTTATCATTTTAAAAAAATCCTAATAGCTCTAAACTTAGCTAAACTGGACGTTTCTAAATGATAAATCTTAGGCGTTACTGTTAATTTTTTTCCTACTAATCATGCGCTCAAGTGTACAGTGACACTTTGATCACCTATTCGCCTTCTGAGTGCTTTTCCAATGTTCTGAAGATCATCAGGACTCATCCTAAGTTCATCTAAAAAAATGTAAATTACCCTTATTATTGCTTGCGACTAGTGAGCACATCCGCCACAGTTTGCAGCAAGGGGTCTCCTTTGCGATGTGAGATGCTTTTTCTCACAACCAGGTTTTGACTTCACCTCCTTCCTAGTTTTTAGCTTTTGTGCTTATATACGGTGTCACTTTGCTGTGCTCCAAAAAACACGATTGTGGTCTCCTCTCTTGCACATTATTATGCTAATTACAAGGTGAGTTACCATGTGTTTTACAACGCACGCTCGGACCCGATTGTATCCAATGCACTAAACTATAAAGTGCCAAAATTAGGGGGATTATTATATTGTCCTAGGTGGTTGTGTTTCTTTTCTGCATTTCTTCTTTCTCTCTTTACTATGGATGCACTTTCAATTCCCTTGCTTACGCCGTTCAACTTCTTCGAAATGGAGATCGAAAATGATTATGAAACTAAGAGGTAAAGGGTTATATCTCATCACCATGGGAACTGAGACTGAACAAGAGGACGATCCTGAAAAATATAAGTGGTTATACCGTAGTGATGAAGCTTTAGGTCTTCTTTGCATGTCTGTTTCTCCTAACTTTCTCTTCCACATTGAGTTGCATCTGAAACACCTAAATCTGCGTGGAAAATGCTAGATGCGATATTTGGACAACAAGATGACATGAGAGCGCATGAGTTGGAAACACGAACTACTAGGATTAAATCATAGTGAATTTGAAAACCTATAAGCTTTCTTCTCAAAATTTGTCCACATTAGATTGTTGTTGAAGTGAATGTCAAGTAGAGAAAAAATATTATCAACTGATCTTGTCGATTCTCTCTAAGCTAGGTCCCGAATATTCTATCTTCATGTGTCAACTTTCTACGCTATAAAAGATGCTTTGGGCAATGCCTTGGACTATGCCCTCCTTTGATTGTTTTTCATCCCAACTCATTCGAGAACAAGACAAACTCATTCAAATGGGGTATCTCAAGTCCAAGTCACATGCCCTTGTACCAAGTACTAGTAAGGGAAAGAATACTGAAAAGAAGAAAGAAACAAAGGATCAACCTAAGAATGAAACCAAGACCAATACCTAAAAATGACACAAACACTTCAACTTCTGAGCCTAGAGGCACAAAAAGAGTAAGTTTTTGTGTTCCTATTGTAAGAATTCTGGTCATAAAGAGCACCACTGTTTTTGAGAAAACAGATTGATCACCTTATCTCATTTACTTGAGAAGAATAAAATAAGTGTTCTTGAATCCATAAAACAAAATGCTTCGAAGGTTGACTCTTCTACTACAAAAGGTTATAAAAAAGATAAGAAGAAAGGAAATGCCCTTGTAGCCAGAGTTGCTCCTTCATCAACGTGGATTATAGATTTCGGTGCCTCACACCACATGGGTTCTTTGCATGTTAAGCTATCCAACATCGAAGCCTTGTGAAATGTCCCAAATCATGATGGGTAATGACACGACAATGTCAGTTTCCGGTAGTGGATCGGTAGAGATGTATGAGGGACCATTCAACCAATTGTTGAGTGTTCCTAATCTCTCTACCAATATCCTATCAGTTTACCATATTACTCACCTTGGTGAAGGAATGTGAGTGGAATTTGGTCCTAACTTGGTGATTATTCGTGAGCTTAATGATGACACTACAGTGGCTGAGGGAAAGGTTGAATCACTATTCATAGTTATATACTCCTTTCCCACTTTACATTCTGATTCTACGCCCACTACCTTGCTCACTTATGCAAATGAGGTTAGTAAGCTATGGCATGAGCGATTTGGACATCTAAATTATCACCACCTTGAACAATTGAGCCAAAATGAAATAGTCAATGGGTTGCCCTGCATGTTAATTTTTCTAAAGGTATTTGTGAGGGTTGTACCCTTAGAAAGCATCCTGAAAAGATATTTGACAAAGGAAAATCCTGGAGAGCTACTCATCCTTTAGATTTTGTTCATAGTGATGTTTCTGGTTCATTTCCTTCTCCTTTGTTTACTAGAGCTCTTTATGTGCTAACCTTCATTGATGAATTTTTGTGATATACTTGGGTATATTTTCTTAAGCTTAAGTCTGAAGTCTTTGAACATTTTTAGGACTTTAAGGCTCTTGCTGAGAAACATGTGGAACGGTCTATCAAGGTTCTTCAAACCAACAATGGAGGTGAATATGTAAACAATAGGTTCATGGATTTATATACTTCTGAAGGGATCTCCTTGCAGCATACAGTTGCATACAACCCTTTACAAAATGGAGTAGCAAAAAGAAAGAACTGTACTCTTAAGGAGATTGCCACTTGTATGATTCACTCGAAGTCTCTTCCTCCACAATATTGGGCTGAAGTAGTGAATTGTGCCAATTAAATTCAGAACCATGTTCCACACAAGGAAGTAAGACGGATGACACCCTTTTAAGGCTGGTTTGGATGCAAACCTGATGTTGAGCAGTTTCGAGTCTTCAGATCCAAAGCTATGGCTCAGATTCCCAAAAATAAATGCAAGGCTTTAGAACCAAAATCCAAACCTTATATCTTTGTAGGGTATCCTAATGGCGTGAAGGGATATCGATTGATGAATCCTACTTCTCATGAGATATATAATGAGAGAATTGTTATGTTTGATAAGTCTTCTTCGACTTCTACTTCTCCACCTATTGAGGTTCTTCAGCTCGCTGATTCAAATTTTGACTCATAGATGATGATACTGTTGAGCGTTCTCCTCTTCCTAATTCTCCCCACCATTAGACCTCTGAGTCTTCTGATTCAAATAGTAGTGATGATTAGGACTATGTCCCTTCTCACTCAAGTGAATAATCTTCCGAATCTGAGCCTAATCCTCCTGGTCATCTTTGGGGTAGAAAAACTTTGCAAAGTGCTAGAGATTTAGTTGGAGATACTTCGGATATGAGACGCACTCGCTCATATTTCATTGGACCCCACTCCTTCTTCACCTCTTCTTTTGATCCATAGTCTTTATGGGAGGATTCTAGTATTCCTGAGTGGGATTCTTCCATGGATGAGGAGTATTCCTCTCTCATGAAGAACGATACTTGGGATCTCACCCCTCTTCCGAAAGGAAGAAAAATCGTTCGGTGTAAGTGGGTGTTCCAAAAAAAGTGTGGAGTAGATGGAGATGTATAAAATTTTAAAGTGCCATTAGTAGCTAAGGGTTTCTCCCAAATAGCTAAGGTTGATTATACTAAAACCTTTTCTCTGGTTACAAAGATGACTTCTATTCGACTAACCCTAGCCATTGCCACAATAAACAGATGGAAAGTCCATCAAATGGACGTTAAGAGTGCCTTCCTTCATGGGGACCTAGAGGAAGAGATCTATATGGAACAACCTCCGGGTTATGTCCATGATCCCTCCCTCATTTGTAAGTTAAAGAAGTCTCTTTATGGCCTTAAACAAGCCCCTCAGGCTTGGTATGCCAAGATGGACTACTTTTTACTTACATCAGGGTTTACTAGGTGTCACTCTGATCTAAATGTTTATATTCTACAGTAATATTACTCCATACTCATTCTTGTTCTCTATGTTGATGACTTGTTGATCACAGGCAGTTCTTCCTCTATTATTGATTCTGTGAAGATCTCCTTGGCCAACAAATTTTCCATGACTAACTTAGGTTTGCTTCATTACTTTCTTGGGATTCAGATTTCACAATATGACTCAAAAATTTTGCTTTTGCAACCTACGTATGCTCTTGATTTGCTAGCTCATTTTCAGATGTCCAATTGCAAGTCTTCTCCTACTCCTTTTCTTTCTGGAGTTAAGCTGGTTTCTGATTGCTCTACTCCCTTGGTTGATGGTACCCTTTATCGACAGTTGGTGGGGAGCTTGATTTACTTGACTCACACTCGATCAAATTTATCATATGTTGTTGGGATCATGTCTAGGTTCATGCAAGAGCCACATGAGCTGCACTGGAAAGCAGTTAAACGGATCCTTCATTATGTTTGTGGCACCTATACTAATGGCAATCACTATCATGGAGAGGTGGATATTGACTTGATTGGGTTCACAAATTCTGATTGGGCTGGTGACGTAGATCATCAGAAATCTACTTTTGGCTACAATTTCTCTCTTGGTTTAGGTCATATTAGTTGGTCTAGCAAGAAGTAGAATGTAATTATGATATCATCTACAAAGGCAAAATATAGAGGAGCAGTTAACGCTGCCACAGAAGCTATTTGGCTACAGTGTATTCTGACAGAGTTTGGAATCCACCTTCGGTGGCCTACCATTATCTATTGTGATAACACGAGTACTATCTCTATTTTTAGAAATCTAGTTCAACATCAATGGATGAAGCACATTGAGATCCATATGCACTTCATACGAGAGCTTATTTATGATGGTATTATCAACATTCAGTAAATTCATAGAGCTGATCAGATTATAGATTTATTTACCAAGCCCTTCACTGAGATGAAGTTTCTTCACTTATAGTCTCTTCTTGGGGTGAGGTCTTTTGTAGCTACTCATCTTCTTCGGGCTATGTAGTCCTTTTTTTCTTCTTCTTCTAGGAAGATGTTGTTTGTATATGGGCACCTTATCAGGCCTTTAGTTTCTGGGCCCCATTGACACATCTTTCTTAGTTGTTTAGGAGTTTCTTCTCTTTCTGTCTGACTCATCATAGCCGCTACCCCATCTTCGATGAAGGGGGGTTTTGGTGTGAGTTATCATATGTGTCCTCCACTCACATATGGAGGGTCATCTCACATGGGTTAGGTTTAGAATTAGGTTTAGGGTTTGCTATTGAGTCATGCACTAGGGTTACTCAGCACCCTATATGTATCTATTCATTTGACATTTATGAGCATGCCAAGACACTCCGCTATCTTTTCTCTACATGTGCAAGCTTTGTTCTATTATGCAATATTATTCATCTGTTGATTGATTCTTCCTTGTGATTATGTTAGAGCCATTATGATTCAACCAGAGTGTAACTTCATCATGGTGCATAGTTTCTGATATGATCCATCAAGTCTTTTAGCACTGACCACTAGTTCCATGATCAACCATCACCTCCATCCAACCACCAGGTCTACAATTACAAGTAAGCACATTTGGATATGCACCTTCCCATATTTATTTAGATTAGTTTATTCATCTATGTTTGGGAGTTCTAGTCTCCCTTGCATCCCATCATCTCTCACCCTCCTACCAATCCCTCCACCTAATCACCTACAACCTCTCAACCCTCCATACATATCTCCAGACATCTCTGAGTATTCACAGCGTTGCAGTCAACCTCACCATTATCTGTGCAATCATAGAGAATCACCAAAACATAACTTCATTAAGTCTCTACCTACCCGACCCTACTAGCGTCAGTTAGCCTAAACCGTAGTCAGTCTATCCTCAGCTGGAATTGGTCATACTAGACCGATATTGGTCTTTGTATCTAGTAAATCTTTCTATAACACTATAATAACAACCCCATAACATTTACTTAAATAAACCAAATTACCTAAAGCTTGACCCATACCTTTCCCAACCACATTATTTACTTGTATGACTTCCAAATCTGATCATAACCTAGGTTTTTAGTTTATATTTGCTTATTGTACTTGAATAAGACACCTCAATCATATAAACTATAGTAAGACATTATTGGTTTACATCATTTCTTGCATTAAGTTCTTTTAAATAGTGGATTGATAGCCATCTAGGAAGTATCATACTTCCGGGATCTAGCATACACTAGACATTCCACTGACATATATTGTTTAATATTCCTCTTGTGGTCTTGTTTTTTGTTCACAGGTAGTTTTGTCATCACCAATCCGGCACTATGATAATTCTTCACCGGGAACTCCTCGTGCTATGATTATTTACTAATGCACATCCTTTAGTTTGGTGGATGTAATCTGGAAACAAAACAACAAACATAACACAAGAATACCATCGACTATGATAAGAAGGAATGATGAAAAATCTGAAATATCAAAGTAAATTATAATATTAACATGAAATTGTTACAATCTCACCCATGAGGTACTTCAAGTGTTATTGACTTCACTTGCCTTCCACCAATACTATGGGAGAAACTTTACAATTACACCTCTTAATGGCTTCTTCAACACACCTTTAAACTGATGGCTTCCTTTACACACTTCATACAATATTTCTCACTACTTCCTTCTATGCTAAATGAGGGGGGGTGACCTCTTTATTTATAGAACTTCCAGGCTTATCCATCTTATCTCTAAGATAGGATAAGAAATCCACTTTGAAGAATCATATTCCATACCTTAACTCTTATCTGTACATGCTTATCTTTTAAGATAAAATAAACCTTATCATTTCACATGGGTTCCACATTTTTAGACTTTTTACAAATAAAATACACAAAATATTTATGACCTCACTCCTTGTCCTTATTACCAATATAATATTTCTAATTCCTAATCATGTAGACCCTACTTCTCTACTTACCCCAACTTTGACATTTTAACATTACTGGACCACTTACGACAACTATTTACTTTTCATCACAACATTCCTATTGTACTTTTGACTATTTCCGTACTATACATTATTGGCGGCGTCGTACTGGCAGTGCCGTTATCTTCTATCGAATGCTACTACTAATTATACTTAACAACATCCTATTTCTAATATATACATTAATGAAATAGAAATTATGGAGGAAAATTTTTAGTGTTGACATCTTCCCCCTTCCTAGCTTCTACTCCGTCCTCGGAGTAGACTATTCTGGTGCTTGAAAAATCTTCAACTTGTCGTGGTTGACCCATTTTGTAATGGGAGTACCATCCAATTCCTCCTGTCTGGTACGTACCATTTTCATGCATAACTGCTATTTTGTAGGGCCCCATCCATTTTGGAAGAAATTTTCTCTATCTTCTTTTTTTGTATCTTGAAATCATATACTAGAACCAAGTCATTCATAGGAAATGGAGACCAACAGGATCTTTTGATCAAAGTATTCCTTCTGCTTCATTTTCTTCTTATAGTTTGTATCCTTAGCTATTTCCCTCATTTCCTCTAGCAAATGAAGATGTACTAACCTTTCTTTTACTAAATCACTTTCATCCATTCTTTCATTTTCCATTACTCTGACCGTGGGAATATCAAACTCAATAGGAAGAACTGGATCAATGCCATAAGCCAATTGAAATGGGGAGTATCCTGTTGCTGACTTTGATGTTACCCTATATGCCCACAATGCTGCATGAATCCTTTTATCCCATTTATGTACCTGTAAGGTTGCATCTTTTGCTAGAATTTGACACAACACAAAATTTGTTCGTTCCACCTGTCCATTTGTGTTTGGCTTGTATGTTGTTGCCTTCCTGTGCTTAATATAAAACTTATTGACTAGGGCTTCTACCACCTCATTAATGAAGTGGCTTCCTTGATCTGTTACAATTTCTAATGGACAACCAAATCTGGTGACAATGCGTTCATATATGAACCTTACCACTTCATCCATGGAAGTTGTTTTCAATGGCCTAGCTTCAACCCACTTGGTTAAATAATATGTGGCAACTACAATATACTTATTTTGGCGTGAGGTAGTTGGAAGTGGACCTACAATGTCTATTCCCCACTTTTCAAAGGGACCAAGTAGAAGAATAGGGCATAATAGAGCTGATGAAGTCTTACGGTTACCATGTATTTGACAAATATCACATGTCTTACAATAATTATAACAATCTTTGAAAAGAGTGGGCCAGTGATAACCTGCATCCAAGATCCTTCTTGTTGTAAGTTGTCTAGAGAAGTGCCCTCCACATGTACCATTGTGGAATTCTTCTAGCAGTTCCTTCCCTTGATCACGTCCAACTGCCCTCTTGTACTATCCATCAGGTCCTATTCGAAATAATACTCTATACAGAATAGAATATGGACGACTGGCTTGAGTAATCTTTCTCTTAGTCTTTGCATTGGCACCATCAGGAAACTTGAATTCATTCAGATAATTCCAAATATCTATGTATTCACTAGGTTTTGTGTCAAGGGATAACAAAGCTGCATCGGGGAAATCATCATCATCACAAGATGATCCTAAACCATCATAGGCTCGACGAGAGTGCATCTGCATTGACATGCTTCTTTCCTGGCCTATCTATAATATCAAATTCAAATTCTTGTAGCAAAATTATCCATCTTGTTATCCTCCATGATGGGTTAGGATTATTTATAATATATTTTAGAGCCTGATGATCTGTTACAACTATAAATTTCTGCCCTAGCAAGTAATTTCTAAACTTCTTTACAGCAAAAATGATAGCTAGAGCCTCTTTTTCAGTTACAGTATAATTTACCTCAGCACTGCTCATTTGTCTGCTCCCAAAGTAAACTGGATGTTCATTCCCATTTTCATCCTTTTGGCTCAAATTACTTCCTAGTGTTGTATCTGAGGTATCAGTGTACACAATGAATGGCTTGCTCCAATCTGGATTCTTTAAAACAGGTGAAGACACCAGGGCTTCCTTCAGTTGTCCAAAAGCTTCATGCACCTTATTTCCTGGTTCATAAGTAACATCCTTCTTCAAGAATTGGGTTAGTGGCTGTGTAATCTTTGAGAAATTCTTGATGAACCTTCTATAGTAACCCACATGGCCTAAAAATGATCTCAACTTACTTCTATTCATAGGAAATGGTAAATCTTTGATTTTTGAAACTTTATCAGGATCAGTACCAATACCATCTCTGGATACAACATGCCCTAACAAAATTCCTTTAGAACATCCAAAGACACACTTTGTAGGGTTTAGTGAGGCTTGTGCTTCATCTAACCTTTGAAATGTTGTCTCCACTTGGTGTAGGTGGTCCATCTTGCTCCCATATATGCAAAAATCATCCAGAAATACTCTGATGAAGTTCCCAATGTAGGGTTCGAACACCCTATTCATCAAATGCTAGAATGTTGCTAGAGCATTACACAACCCAAAAGGCATAACTCTATAAGCAAACGTTCCCCAAGGAGTGGTGAACGTGGTCTTCAGCTGATCTTTCTCCGCTATACGGACTTGGTTGTATCCGTTATATCCATCAGCAAAACTATAACACTCCTGGCCAGCTACTTCGTCCAAGATCTGATCTGAGAATGGAAGAGGGTAATGATCCTTCTTTGTTGCCTTATTGAGCTTCCTGTAATCAACACAAATGCGTAGCTTCCCATTCTTTTTTATTGAGATCACAATGGGAGAAACCCATTCTAAATTCTCCACTACAAATATGAATCCTGCATCAAGCAACTTATCTATCTCTTCTTTTACAGTCTTGGAAAAGTTAGGATTCATTCTATATGGCATTTACTTTATAGGCTTAGCAACATCTACCAGCTCAATAGAATGTTCTACCCAACTTACTTGACGGAGTTCCTTGTAATCAAAAGTAAATGTGCTATGATTATTTACTAATGCACAGCCTTTAGTTTGGTGGATGTAATCTGGAAAAAAAACAACAAACATAACACAAGAATACCATCGACTATGATAAGTAGGAATGATGACAAATCTGAAATATCAAAGTAAATTATAATATTAACATGAAATTGTTACAATCTCACCTTTTCCTTTATGAGGTACTTCAAGTGTTATTGACTTCACTTTCCTTCCACCAATACTATGGGAGAAACTTTACAATTATACCTCTTAATGGCTTCTTCAACACACCTTTAAACTGATGGCTTCCTTTACACACTTCATATAATATTTATCACTACTTCCTTCTATGCTAAATGAGGGGGGGTGGCCTCTTTATTTATAGAACTTCCAGGCTTACCCATCTTATCTCTAAGATAGGATAAGAAATCCACTCTGACGAATCATATTCCATACCTTAACTCTTATCTGTACATATAAGCTTATCTTTTAAGATAAGATAAACCTTATCATTTCACATGGGTTCCACATTTTTAGACTTTTTACAAATAAAATACATAAAATATTTATGACCTCACTCCTTGTCATTATTACCAATATAATATTTACAATTATACCTCTTAATGGCTTCTTCAACACACCTTTAAACTGATGGCTTACTTTACACATCATCAATATTCCTAATCATGTAGACCCTACTTCTCTACTTACCTAAACTTTGACATTTTAACATTACCGGACCACTTATGACAAATATTTACTTTTTGCCACAACATTCCTATTGTACTTTTGACTATTACCGTACTATACATTATTAGCGGCGTCGTACTGGTAGCACCGTTATCTTCTATCGGACGCTACTACTAATTATACTTAACAACATCCTATTCCTAATACATACATTAATGAAATAGAAATTACGGAGGAAAATTTTAGTGTCGACAGTTCCTCCTAGAAAAAAGGAAGTTCTTGTAATCAACATTGGATCGAAAAATCAGAATGTGCACACTCTACCTTCCACCTTCATTCACAGGTATTCCTCCTCACCCTTACCTTATTTGTTTTTCTCTTACATACACATACTATTCAACAAACAGCCAATGTGTAAGAAGAAGGGGATTCCATCTAATGGATCCTCCTTTAGAATAGTTGAGCCTTATATTAAATCATGTATTCTCAGCTATCTAATTTCAGTACAAACACAAATCCTAGATTTGGTTTGAGATCTATTATTGATTAGTTCTCTAATTTTTTTGTTATCATTGATGGGGAAGAAACCCATTTTGTAGATCAAGAGTTTAATGTATTAAAATCTCTTTATGCAGTTTGGAGTATGGGTCCAAACAAGCATACACAGCCCACACAGGATGGATCTACCTTTAGGTGAAGTTTAGATCCATAAGAGCCAATGGTTTGGTCGAAAATACGTTTTAAAAAAAAAATAATCCACACACAGGTGACCGATGGTGGTCTCTTGACCGACCACAGTAACCTATGTGCTACGAGTGTCAGTTCCACTATCGACACCAGTTTGTGAGGCATCAGTATATTTTATATTATTATTATTTTAAATGCAAGGGATATTGGATTTATATTAGGAGTAACTTATTATTCCATTTCATGATAGCAAAATAGTATCCAAGGTATCTGGTTCAACAAAGGAACCAAAAATGTCCTACAAGTTGGAAAATTACAATTTATACAGTACACAATGATATATGTCGGTCATGGGAATACCAATGGTGGTTCAGTCACCGACGCCAGTTACTGTCAATTGGGTCTATTTTTTATAAAATTTAGCATATATTTAACATTTTATGGTTCACACTTATCTAAATGACATTTCCAACAATCATACATTAAATTTTGGTTTGCAGAGCAAGTTATAATATCATCTAAATTAAAATCTAAGCTAGGAGTTAAAATTTCAAAACTGTAAACATGAAATAGTGACCGATGTCGGTACTTTGTACATTGACGCCTGTTTTTACTAACTGGTGTTGGTCACTGTGTAGGCCAAAGAGATATAACAATTAATGTTTGAAGGAAAATACATATCAAGAGATAACTTTAAATTTACATATATCAAAAATAAAGAGTGTTTAACTGTTTCAAACCAAAATAAATCTATGAAAACATTTCCAATTCATTTTGTGATCAAACATTAAAATTTACAACTTTATTTTCTTTCAACACAAGGTAAAGTTTAAACATGATATCCATTCTAATTCATTCCTTTATATACAAAAAATTGGATAGAAAGGAAAATACACATTATTTTAATGATCTTTCTTCAAATATGATATTACAACTTAATAATGAAATATATAATACAACTTTTTTTTTTCAATACAATCTACTAGTTTTCAACCTTAAGTGGGAATTACAATAAAATCTCTACAATGAATTAAGGATTTATTTTGATTTCAATAAGTACTCCAAGTCCCAAGTCTTCCACAAGAGCTCCACAATGTATTTACTTCAATCACACAACCAAAAATGGGGGGGAGGTAACACTCTCCACCCAACCAATAATCCAATGAGGAGAAGAAGCTATCCTCCTCCTTGGCCCCCAAGCCCCAACCAAAATGCAATAAAGGATGGTTCCAACTCATGGAAACTATCACAAAGCTTCCACATCATAATAAAAAACTCCACAACCATGCCAAAACACATTCAACACAAGATAGAATCACAAGAATGAAACTTAACAAATACACAAGGCTTGAAAAGGTAAAGCCATTAAAGCAAGGATCTATGGGGAGATCACTTATGCCCCCCAATGGGATTGGGTGCCCACTGTAAAACACTCCAATATACATATCAAAAACCCTATGCAACTCTTATTCCTCCCTCAAGATCCTCTTATGTCTCCCACATTCTCTTATGCCTCCCTACAATCTCTTATGCCTCCCCTAAAAGAACCAAGTAAGAAATGCAAACATTTTCTTATCCAAGGTGGGTCACCCAACCCAACTCCCTCCCAAAACATGTAATAAACTATTATGCCTCCGTATATATAATATCCTCATAGCCTTCTCTTACACCATACTTAGGCATTCTACCCAAGGACCCAACAAGTATACTAAAACATTCAATAACATACAAATATAAACATATAAGGGAAAACAAATAAAACAAGGGTGTAGCTCCTACCATGGTAGAGCTTGATCAAATATTCACGCACCAAGCTACTTCAAGCTCAATCCAACTCAAACAAGCTCCAAGAACTCAACAAGCACTCCAAAAACTCTCTAACTCCAAAAATACAAAAGCCCAAATGAAATGAAGTAAACCCCAAACAAACAACTAAACTTGCATAAATAGAAAAATGAGAAAGGAGGGTGATGTGGCTCCATGTAGGATGCCACATAACTTATCCTCAAATCCACATAACAATTCAAACCTCAACCCCAATGCACAATAAATTGGTGGTTGAGAGGAATGACAAGCCTCTTACACACACAATCCAAACCCACACCCCCTAAGGACAAAATTTAAAACCCATGTAAGAAAATTGCAATCAATGTCACTTTTTGTCTTACAAAACACATAATGGGCTCTATTTCTAACCCCCCAATCCATAGGTAGTGTTGGTATAAGAAATTAAGAGAGGTGGGACAAGCTTAGCTTGTCCCACGAGCCTCCAAAAATGGCCCTTAAGCCCAAATCTGAAATGCCAAGGTAAGGTAGAGTGTACAACACTCATAGTCACTTACACTCAATCAAAATCACATAGTCCAAAAGACCAACAACTCTAATAAATGACTCCATTTGTCACATCCCCATATAGCTTAATAACATGATTAAATTATTTAATAAAGGCACATTAATCAACAATGATTAAATAAATTAGATCACAATTAAATCACATACTTTAAATAAATAAAATAAAAAAGGGAAAGAATTGCACACATTCCCATGGTCACAATTGGAGGTCACCCCCCCATGGTGAACTTGCCATAGTGGCCTTCGTTATATCCATCTAGTATTCCAATGTGGTTGGTCTCTTATCCCCTTTTTGATTGTCGTGATATAATTACCTGCAAAATCAAACAATACCTCCTTCATCCTCGTGGCCACATTAAATACATCAAAGGTAAAATATCAATCAATAAACATCCACATATAATTAATTCATCATCTAGACTAATAATGCTATCATTTGTCTACAATTTCAACATCTCAATTCTACATTTTTATCAATATCAACAAGATCACGAGATTAGTTCAAATGCTAAATCATAGTCAACATGACGAGAATTCCAAATTTCAGTAATACATATGCCAACAACACATCATCATCATCAATATAAAATGCCTCTCTATGCGTCTAAGAATCCACACAAATCATACTATGAATCACAATCCATCAATAGTCAGAATATCTCTATCATCTAACATCATGTTAAACCAAAATGGTATGATAATATCCATGTCTATAGTCAATAGTAATCAAAATCAAAATATAATAAGTGTTGAAGAGGATTGGGCACTACAGTTTTAAAGGGGACCCAAAAACCCACAATTACAAGTGGTGAAAAAATATAACAATGAGAATCAAAAGAATCATCCTCTATCAGCAGCAATGAGAGATAACCATAGCACTGAAACATACGATATGTAACCAAACATACAAATCATATCTTAGGATCCTTCTCTCGTGATCTTAAATAAATTTTAAGGGGATCACTTAGACTTATCCTTTTCTTTTTCTTCCCCAAAGTATTCCAACCTTCATCATTATTCAGATTTAAATTTTTCTTGTGAAAAGGAATGATGATTTCTCATATGTGACATTGAGTGTAGATTTCAAGTTCAATTTTGTGGAAAACGTGACATGAAAATGGAAATGTGTATTCTAAATGCGCCACAATGCTATAAGGTGTTGGTAATCCATGAACAAGGTTACAAGTTGGGGTAATGTATTTTAAAAGCTACAAATACTATAAAATGTATTCATATGCTAAGAAATCAACATCATGATGTAACCCTTTGAATTTAAATCACCACATCATAAATTGTAATGGTCAAATACATTTCAACTTCCATCATGATTTAACAACATTTATTTCTTTTACATCTTTTCTAAAGATTATTTTCATCTAGAAAACTATACAAACATAACATGAGCCTTGAAAATGGTCCACACTATGGAACATCATATTCATATAGAAAGTTCCCTCCCTTCCACACAACAATATGACTTGATGCTTAGTGAACAAACACTCTTCCATTATTAGAGGTTTTCAATATAATCCATTCTTGGAATAAAACATCATAATGGCATATAAGATACCTTATAAATTTTTATGGATTAACACTCTATGATCTAATTTTCCACCACTATTTGAGATTGTCTATGAACTATGTATTCATAATGCATATTAGAAACATGGTTGTAAATTAATTTCCTATGAATGCGTAAGGAACTACAAATGTGCTATCATAGTGCATGTGATGTTGTGTATAATATCCATTTCAGCTAACTTATATTGAGTGTTCTAGAATCAAGACGATATCACAAACATCATGAGCCAATTTGCAAGTTACAATCAAGCCAAACAAAAAATAATACATAAATTTCTTATTTATACTCTACTTATATTTTAGTGATGCAAGATTACTTGTTGACACAAATACTCTTGATGATGGAACAAATAATCATTCACTAGATTCTACAATCAATGGCTAGGGTTTTAAGAACATGAATCTAATTGAATTTATTATTTTTTTTGAGAAAATTTTGACAAGCAAATTAAGGGCTGAAATCAAGATTTTATGAATTTGCAATGACCCAAGCCTTGGTATTGAGAATAATAAGAGTTATAATCGATCTATGATAATGAAATGGCATAAACTGCTAACCAATTTATTTTCTTTACTATGTGACACTATGTGAAGAAGATCCATAGAAGATTGGGAGAGTATATCATTAAGCCCTAGGAAAAAGAAAATCCATTACAATTTATAGCAAGATTTAATTATAGAGAGGTGTAAGAGAGAACAAGTTTGCCAAATGTATTACAAATAAATGTATCTATACTAAACTAAAAAAAAACTATAATACATTTAATCAAGCTTAAAACAAACATATTACAGTGAAACACACATAATGAGTCATTCTATAAATCACACACTAGAGAGCTATGTAAGGTTTATATAAGGGATTTTAGGGTAGCCTATGGACAGCTTTAATATCTAAAAATGTCTTTCTTTAAAAGTTAAATTTGTTTGTTGTTTCTTAGAAAGTGCATTTTGATAAAGGAGAAATATATCTTCTTCTTGGATAGTTGTGTTAGATATGTAAGGGCAAAAGATGTGTTTGTGTGTCTCTAAATATGAACTTTATATTAAGTTCCATAATGATTGTGATGAGCTAAAGTCCATGTATATTTATAAATAAAAGTATTTAAATTTAAAATATTCTTATAATGCAAATAATTTTTTTAAAGGAGAACATGTAATCATGACCTAAAGTGAGCCTTCAACTTTAAAAAAACTAAGACATGAAGTATATAATCTTTATAAAAAATTATAATAAAAAAAACTTATAATAAGAGGGTCTAAATGAATGACAAAAAATAGAAAAAGAAGGAATAACAAAAAAAAAAAAAAAAAAAAAAAAACTAAAAAATATGAGTAATATTTAAATTTAAAAAAGTAGAAAAAATATTTTAAAATACCAATAATAAACAACAAATAACATCTCATTTAAATTAACAATTAAACAGCATATAAATATCTAGTACTTTAACAACAAGCAAATTACACTTAAATAATTTGTATTAGGTGTCTAGGTTTAGATTTTTAATGAAAGTGAGCTAATTCAATGGAAATGGATTGTGTTCAATTTTGAACAAGAGAAAAAGACATAAATGCACTATAAATACTAGAAACACTGATTAGTGTCTAATACCAAATATTAAAATAGTTACTTAGATTTTTAAAGAGTATTATTAATACATTCCCCCATACAAGAATTGTTCAAGGAATTGTTCAAAAATCCAAATGAATAGGGTAATACAAAAAAAAAATGGATATATAATTAAACTTGAAACATATACTACTTAAAGATAGAATTTCTGCTATATAGCAATTTTAAAAAGTAGCAAGTAAATTTCATGTAGCATTGAGATAGAGCTATCCAGTCCTATCTTAGACCTTAACTTTTAGGGGAAAATATCAGAGTGCAGAATGAATACCAAAAGACTCGTATCATTGTATTTGGGGTGATAAACGTATGTCCAAATAGAAATAAAAAATATCAGAAGTGCAGTATGGACACCTATTTGGACATACTTTTATCACCCTAAATATTGAGATAGAGCTATCAGTCCTGTTTGGATATACTTTTATCACCCCAAATATCAAACATAATAGGAGTTTGATATCCTTCTTCTTCATTAGGTTTATCAGATGCTTGAGAACTATATGATGGAATAGAGGAATTGTCAGTCACCAATCCATGAGTATTTGATATTCCATGGCTTTTAATAGCTGCAGGTTCAAAGTCCATAAGATTGTATAGAAAATTATGGTTGATTGTTGGCATAGGAAGCTGTACTGCAGGGCGGAGTTGCCGATAATACAGAGGCAATTCGTGAGCAGCACTGGATGTTGCAGCTGCAGCAGCAGCACTGTCATGACTGGTTGTGTCATTCACAGTCTTCTCAGCAGGAAACTTACGGGGCCTTTGTTTCCCTATGGGTTGTACGTCTTCCATTATGCTGTTTACATCATATCTGCTTATGTCAAAGTTTGTCACTTCGTTCTCTCCTCTGTATTTGATGGAAGCAATGTCATAGGCTTCGGCTGCCTCCTCCTGAGTTTCTGGGAGTTCAGTGAAAATCATTAGCCTTTTAATCTAGTTTAATTATTCAATGCATTTCTGATGAACTATAACATGCTGTATATATTGGAAATGTTACACAAAAAATTCACTGTGGTATACTCACTGAATGTTCCCAGATACAAATCCCTGTTTACCGCAACTCTTCCAAGTCTTGCCTGCCACCTTCCATCTTGATGGTGCTTGCTAAGTTACATTAGTTCATTATATATATGGATCCATATAAATCAATCTTTCTCAGGGAAATATCAAACCATTATTCTAGTTCAGATATGAATATTTTTTATCTTATAAATCCATCTAATTAAATTGAAGCCAAACCTTGTTACTCCACGGAAGGTTGATGCACCCCTAGAAAATCCAGTGCTGCTCCTGCAAAATTGACAACTTTCTCCAATAACTACGCCTATAAATATATATTTGTATCTAGATAGAGAAAAAAAAACACACCCAAAGGCCATGCATAACTAGGCCTGTAAATATTGAACACTGAGATGAGCCTGTCTGTAACAAGATGTATTCTAACAGAATGTAGGCTGTAAAGGAAGTATTCCGCATTTGAGTTATCTTGGAAATGTCCAACAAAAATAATTACCTCCTTATTAAATTAACATAGTCTTGCGTTGACATATTTTTCATCTCGTCTAGCTCTTTCTCATAACTTTCCACCTGAAAATATATTATAGTCGAAGGAAATTAAAATGGAGGGTTTGATAGAATAAAATGCTCAAGAACCATTTGTATAACAATTATTTCTTACAGTAGTTTAGAAATATTCTGTGTAAAATCATACCGGAAAGTTTGTGACAGTTGTCGGACCCCAATATTTAAGAGCTGCCAGATCATAAGCTCTTCCTGCGTTCTCTTCTTTGTCATACCCACCTATATTTACATCAACAAAAATCTCAATCAAAATGTAAAACCTAAAGAGACTATGAACTCAAATCAGTTACTGCATCTGTAACAAACTAATAAACGCATCTGCTTACCCAGATATACTGAAGAGTCCAGAATTCAGGATCACAACAAGACAAACAAAGCACTGTGATTAGTTCCAGGTATGAATTATTCTAGTCGTGGGAGTAGAATCGTCGATTAAAAACTCTTACACAGTTTTTTTCAAAAAATATTATCTCTTCAATAATTTAGGAAAGTTCGATTCAGAATTTAACACTTCTACCTTGATGGTGATTTTTGATACATTGATCAACAATTCAACTTATAAACATATGTCATCTTTAAGCTGAGCAGATCTTAAAACCCATTTGATCCATACAAAATGAAAAGGAAGCCATGCTATCTCTAATTAAATTTGAAAAGAACTAACCTTGTCTACCCTTACGGCATTGACCCTCTTTTTTGCAGATTTTATCCCACAGATGGGCTTCAAATCTCCATGTCCATCTATTCCTGCATTGAGTTCAACATGATGCTATTTAAAATTAACCCTTGATTTGCATCTATTAATAGTATTACATCATCTCAAACTGGTTGTTGAAAGAAAGATAGAACTAAACACACTTGGTGACTCCTTGGTAGACTGAACTTCTTTTGACAAGTGGAATGACTGATGTGTCTTCTCTGGAATCTGCCATTACAATTTCTGGCTCCAGCCTACGTTTCTTTCTTTGAGAAGATATCCCTTGGCTACCTGATGGAAGGGCAACACTTGATTTGGAATGAATATTTTGCCTTAAAACAAGGTCATCTTTATCTGTAGTTTCAATACTTGCATGGGTGACCCTCAAAGAACTGTTACTATATGTCCTCATGGCTTCTCTTAAAGATTCACTCTCCTGAGGAAGCCCAAGGCTTAAGTTACAAGCATTTATGTCTATGTTGTTATCATTCAATCTCTCTGCATGGCCTTCTGCAAATGCAGGGAAGAGTTTTGAATTTAAAATTAGAATCAATAGCTCTAAGCTTAGAAAACTGCTTAAAAAGTGTATGGCATGTCCTCATAAAAAACATAAAGGAACAATATCAGAAATACAAGGAAATGATGAAAATAAAAGGACAAAAAATTTGAAAACCCACATGATCTGAGAGAGTTTGGTAGAATTATGCATACCCATACCTTTTCTATAACTTTTGCCAAGTATTTTGAGGAGGCCAAAAGAGTTATATCTAATGAACCCATTCTACAAGTTCTTACAAAAACAAAAAGAAAACTAATCAAGCATAGATCTCACCATCATGAAGTAATTCTTTAAGGAAACAAGAAATAATCCTCATGAATCAAAATATATGAATAGCAAAGTTAAAAATAAATAATCAAGGTTGATGAGTTTGTACCTTGTCAAGACTTAAAATCTAAGATTGCTTGTCTGCAACTCTTCAGAAAAGAAGGCTTGCTCTCTAATTGAATTAATATAGAGATGTTTCCACAAGAGTGACACATATATAGAGGTAAAACCTCCGATGCATATGGTATATGATTATGGAAAGGGAATGTGGCATACTACTACCAAAAAATTCATATTAGGGTTGCACATATACCTCCGAAGATTATGACATATTATCCAAGATATTTCTTGGGAATAACAACAATATGATAATTAAAATTTCATTTCACCTTTTAAATAATTTTTTATTTTTACCTATCGAGCTAATGAGCCTTTTAAGCATTTAGAATATGACATGATTATGGAAAGGGAATATGACATATAACTATAAAAAAATCCTATTAGGGTTGCACATATATAGAGGTAAGACCTCCGAAAGATTATGGTATATTATCAAGGATATTTATTGGGATTAACAAAAATTGCTAATTAAAATTTCATTTCACACTTTTAATAAGTTTGCATTTTAATTACCTAGGTAGCTAATAAGTCTTTTAAGCTATCTATTTGACCAAAAAAAAATTTGGGAAAGAAAATTATTTGTCAGTTTCAATATAAAAACTTGTTACATCCTCTTGATATTAGGTTAAAAAAATTTATTCAAAAATTATTAAAATTACAAACATTGTCTTAATTTTTGATAAATTAAGCTAATATAAAATTCATATAGAGATGTTTTTGAAAGTATGCCATATAGTTAGCAATAGGATCAAATCAACATAAATTAAGATTGCCCGTATAAAGGTAAGACTTCCTTAAGATTATAACATCTACTTATGGAGGGGGGCAATTGTTGTGTAAATTTGAATGTATGTTTTTGACAATGACAAATATATTTTTAATGTTAATTCCAATTTCATTAAGTTTTTATCTTTACTTAGATAATTGGTGGATTCTTTGAATTTTCTATTTGACCAATATTTTTTAATCACATGGCAGATCCATATATGTTTTAACTAATGTAATTTTAGTTAATCTAATTTATGTAGAGTTATTGTTAATAATATAGTAATCTAATATATTTATAAATTTCTTATTTATAATAAATTAGATTAAATTATTAGAAGTATTATAATTTTATTAGCTAATAGAATATGCCTCTAAAAATATAATTTTAATAATGTTAGTTCTTTGTGTACTTTATTTTATTTTAAGTTTGAATTTTATTTTTTTATTTGTTTTAATTTAATTAATTGAATTTTTATCCATAAAATTTAATAAATATAAGACGTTATCTAAATTTATCATTATAATATTTTCATTAACATTTATCTTCTTCAACTATGGATTAGAATAATATAAAGATATATACACAAGATTTCCACATATGAAGAAGTAAGAGAAGTGATAATTATAATATGTCTATGAAGGGGATTATGGTTGAATATACATAGCTAAACTATCATTGATAAGTTTGTTATCTTTATTTAGGTAGGTTGTAGGTCTTTGGAGCCTTCCTTTTAACCATTGAACATGGGACATCTTTATAACTTTTGAATAATATCAAATTGTTTAGGTGTGTATTGTGGTTTTTAGGTACACAAACAAGGGCATGAAATGGAAAATCCTGCTGAAAGAAATATAATTGTTTCAAAGAATTGAATAGAAATATTTCAGAGATCAAAATTATTGAAAGAAACTCAATTTTAACTTAGAATAGTAAAAACACAACCTTAAATTGGATTATTTCGAGGGTAGAATTGTATGCAAACACAACATTGATATTTATAGTATCATGTCTCCATCTAATGCTTGCATTTTGTGCAAATATATGAATGGGTTGTGTATACAGTATCTGTAAAGCCACCACTAGAAAAGTAGAATTAGAGATTGGATGTTTCTCATAGAACTAGAACTGCATGTCTCAAAAATTGAATAAAAAGATTTTGATCTTGATTTGGTGACACTTTTCACTCTAATGTGTATTAATTTGCATGGCTATTATCTACATTTGGCATTATTCAACTTCAAGGAAGTATGAATTTGACCTGAAAAACAAGGTTTTAAATGGAGAAAATTTTAAGCGTTTTTTTTTCAAAAACTAGGTTCTCTGTGCCTTTGATGAATGGGTATGATTGTATAAATTAGGGGAATAGAACAACAAGCAACAGAAATAAAATAAATAATATTGCAAATAAACAAAGTATTCAAAACTCAAATCAACACTTCTATGCATAAATATCTTCTTACCTATCAGAGCTTCAACTGAATACAATATATGTGTGTAATAATACTTACAATTGCCTCCAATATATAGAGGTGTTTCATCTAACAATAGAACACACAACTCTAAGAATAGAACATCTTTAAAATAGAAGTACCATCTACAAATAGCGCATTATTTTGTTCATGAAAACAAAGCTATTTGTTTTATTTTCTTTTATCCTCAAAAGTGCCTAAAAATAGCAACATCTAATTTAAACTAACCTATGCATGGAAAATAAACTTGCTTTTTATTTTTCCTTATAATATCAAAAGCATGTTTGCAGAAATTGTCTATTTCCAACACTCCCCCTTAATTTTGACATTGAAGTTTTCATTATTCTTGATGTATAAGGTAGGCTCACCATTGCTCCTACTGAAACCATTCTTAATCAAATAAGAATCAATCATGTTGTACCGAGCTCTAGGTGCTTTCTTGAGACCATAGAGCACTTTTATCAACCTATTTACCTTTCCTTCATGACCATCAATCTCATACCATTCTAGTTGATTCACATTAACTTATTCTTCAAGAAAACCATTTATGAATGCTGATTTTACATCAATCTAATATATAGGCCATTTTTTTTGAGCTGCAATTGCTAAAACCATTCTTACCATGTCCAAATGCGCTACAAGTACAAATATCTCATTGTAATCTACTCCATATTGGTGTGAAACACCTCTTGCAACCAGCCTTGCTTTATGTTTTTGTACTTTACCATCAACCGTATATTTGGTCTTGTAGACCCACTTCACTCCTATCATGTCCTTTCCTTCTATAAGATTAAGAGGGGTTCACTTAGTAAAAGTATGGTATAACACATTCATTCGAAGGGTATTAAAGTATACCCTTAATTCTAGTTTTTACCTCTATCTATTCAATTGATAATACCCTCTCCCACTTTATTATTAGAATGAAAATACTCCCTATTTTTCTATGTATGCTAGCTACCCATTTTTCCATTACAATTTTATTTACCACTTTTTATTTCTACCCTACTATATTAAATAGAAAATATATCATGTTTCTCACTCATTTTTTTTAATATGGATTTTCTCTTCAAAGACAGTTTGAAGTCATTCAAGACCTATTATGTAACACTCATAAAAATGACGTTCTAGGAAAACGCTAAAACCTAACACTTAATCCTGAAAATTACAAGACTTTTTTTTTTGCTAAAGTTAAGAGGTTACATGGGTGTTTAACCCTTATGGTACATTAAATTAACTTACACCACTAAATTCAACTTTACGAGTGCTAGGCCAGGTCTAGTTAAATGATTAAATTATTCTTAATTTATCTCTAAGGTCCTTTAATTAAAATTCAACTAGGAGAGTACCAAAGTTTAATTTAATTGGTTAATTGTTCTCTTCTTTAGTTGATGTTAAATCCTAATATGGTTAACCTCATACTTAATTAATCAAGTTTTATTATCCTAATTACTTAAGGTCCCCTTTTATTACTTTCCTAAAACATACTAAGAACTAGAAAGGAATTTACACCCCAAGGAAAATAGATGGCCCCATTCACCCATCTACACATATCCTTAAGGATTTAATTTAAATATTTAAAATACATTTCTACCAAAAAAAAGTAGGGTTAATCCTCCACCCTTAGATCAAAACAATCTTGGCCACTAGATCATAAGGTTCCAAACTAGCCCTAAATGTCCTTAGGAATTCTTATTAAAACCTTTCCTTTATTCTATTCCCCTCATTTGGTCTATTTCTTTTGTTAAAATTACAGGTTGTAGAGAAGAAAGCCATGGGAGCAAGAGAGGAAGAACAATGGAGGAGTCTACAAGGAGATCAAGCTTAGATTAGTTTAGATTGTAGTTTTATTATTGTTATGTATTTTATTTAAGGATTGGAAGGGGTTTCCTTTACCAATTTGGTTTTGTTTCAAAGCTATGTGTATTTGGGGTTATCTATTTGGGGCAAACCTTACCCCCATTAATATAAATGAAAAAGAGTGGTTTTAATTTACCATATGTAGGTTTAATTTCTCTATACCACAAGATTTGAGCATTATTTTATTGTTGGTAGTTTCTTAGGTAAACTTGCAACTTTAAAAATTTATTGTATACTAGTAAAAAATTTGTACAGGCACGGATCTGAGAAATTCTTCCGTAAGTGACAGGACTGCGGCCCAGAGCAGGTTGGTAGTCTAGGGAGCTCTGCCCTACTTGGGTGACAAACCATGACCCGTCGCCCTTATGAGTGGTAGTTTTGAGATCACCGCCTTTCCTGAGTGGAAGTTATGAGACCACCACTCTGTACAGGGTGACAGTCTTGTTTCTTAGAAATGAAACCTAAAATTTCGAGTTTTCTAAAAAAAAGTTGCTAAAAGGTACTAGAATGCATTCTGAGCTTAATTTTATACACCTAAGGTTTCCAGTTGTAAGATTTAGTTCCATTTGTTCATTTCTTATTTACAAATACTCTTTTAAAGTATTTTCAATTCCAATAGTAATAATAACAACTACAAGATCTATTCCATTTTGTTCAACTAATTTTCTTTGAATTCCAAGAGTAAAATAAAGGATTTATATCTACTTCTACATTTTTATTTTCATAATACTAAATGCAAAAATTCCCTATCTCAAATTTTTTGTCCCTTTCATTTTCACTACAACTCATATATCCAAAATAACTACAACAACTTTATTATACATTCAAGTCTACTATGCATACATTTTTAACATCTTACAACTTCTATGTTTATTCTTTCCCTTTTACCATAATATAATTTCATAATGAAAGTAAACTTTATTTTCCCATTGAGCATAGCTCATTTATTTTTAAAACAAGGAACTTCCTTTCTCACAATACAACCAAAACTTCAAATAAAGAGAATTACTTTCTTTTCTATTTCACAAGACAAACTTTACAACACTAAGGAAGTTTTATTGCAAGAAGGATTTTCTTAGGGACTCCACCAAAAGCTGCAAGCTTCACAACACCAACAATATATCTCCTTCATAATATGCTTGATCCAAAACAAAATGGGTGGAGAGGTAACACTCTCCACCCAGCCAAAATATCCAATGAGGAGGAGAAGCCATCCTCCTCATTGGCCCCTGAGCCCTAACCACCTTACAATGAGAGGTGAACCCAACACATGGCAACAACAATCTTCCACAACACAACACCAAAATTTTTACAACCATTCCAAGAACATTCAACTCAACTTCAACACAAGAAGGAAAAACAACCAAAATAAACAAGGCTTAAAATGAATGCCAAAGGATCAAGAACCTATGGGGAGGCCACTTATGCCTCCCAATGGGAAATGGGTGCCCACATTAAAAACTTCCAATACATATCCCAAATCCCCCACATACTCTTATGCATCCCTCATTCTCTTATTCCTCCCTCATACAAGAACAAGTAAGAATGCAAGCATTCCTTGTCCAAGGTGGGGCACCCAACCCAAACTCCCTCCAAAACATGAAATAAATCTTATGCCTCCCTACATGAATTCTCCCCATAGTCCCCTCCTACACCACACTTAGGAAATATACCCAAGCACCCAACAAGCATTCCAAAACACTCAAAAATAACAAGCACATATACACAACTAAAGAAAAACATAAGCAAGAGTAAATCTCCTACCTTTCCATAGTAGATCTTGTTCCAAGAGTCAATCTCTAAGCTCCTTCAAACCCAAAGAAATCACCAAAAATCTCCCACAAAGACCACAATCTCTCCAAAATTCTCTAACTCCCAAAAATTGCAAGATCACAAAAATAATGAAGTAACCCCCAAACAAGCAAAAGAACTTGAATAAATAGAAAAAGGGAGAGAGAAGGATGATGTGGCTCCAAGTAGGATGCCACCTCATTTCCTCTCCACTCCACATCACCCTAGTCAACCCCATACTCCAAAGCACAATTAATAAGTGGTTGAAGGAATGACAAATTTACTTACACACACAATCTAAGCCCACACCCCCTAAGGAAAAAATTTATTTCAAGAAAGAAAGTGCAATAAACATTTTACCATTTTATCTTCCCAAAACACCTAATGGGGTCTAATTTTGAGCCCCCCAGCCCATAGGTAGGGTTGGCATAGCAATTTAAGAGGTGTGGGATAAGTTTAACTTGTCCCACAAGCCTCCAAAATTGGCCCCTAAGGCCAAATTCGAATTTCCATGAGGGGGTAGAGTGTACAACACTCTAGATCACAAGCACTCAACTTACAATACAAAATCCAAGAGAAATATACTCTATTAAATGAATTCCTTTGGTCACATCTATAATTATTTTAGGACAAGATTAAATTATCTTTAATTAAGACACTATAACCCATTAATAATAAAGGGTAAGATACATACATAAAATTTCAAATAATTAATACAATGAATTACATCACTAAAAAAATCACATACTAACATCAATCAAAGGAAAACTAAATAAAAGACAATACATAACCCCTTGGTCACAAATTCCCCCTAACCATAATTCAAAAACACACACAAATACATGTTTCCATGGTGACCCTTATTGAATTCACCTAGAATTCCAATGTGTTTGGTCTCCAATCCCCCCATTGTTTGTTGTGAATAAATTTACCTGCAAACCACATAAATACCTCCTTTAGCCTCGTGGCTGCATTAAAAACATCTATGATAAACTATACAATATAAATCCACAATCATCTATATATGAATCAAATATCATCTAGGAAAATACGATATCATTTACAATTTCTAGAAATATTTCTATTCTACATTTCATCAATATCCATATGATCATAATATTAGTTCAATTATCAAAGCCTACACAGTGTGGCGAAATGTATCACATGTCAGAAATATATATAATAATGTCAATCAACATATCCATGTCAATACAAAATGTCTCTAATCATTCAAACGCATCATATATGAATTGAAATCAACAATAGTCTAGTATATCTAACATTTAACATCATACTAAATCAAAAGCTATAATAATATCCATAAGTATAGTCGACAGTATCGAAATCAATAACAAAAGGGTGTTGAAGGAGAGTGACACTACATATTACCAATTACCTTGTAAATGTTAAAGTTGAATTATTTCTCAATAGTTCTTCAAATAATTAAGATGGTGAAATAATACCACTTGTGTTGAAAAACATACTCAATCCTAGTTTTCTACCATCTTATTATTTCTTGGTTAAGAATATCTTAATTGAGATTTCTTTATTGAAAAAGAGATTCTAAGTTAACTTTATGACCACACTCCTCTTGCAATTTTAAGGTATTTAGTTTTAAAAACTAGGGTTCAAATGTTTTATTTTTATATTAAAATTAAACCTCCCTTTCCTTTGGCCCACCTCTCTAATCTACCCCTAATACCTAACTTGAAATATTAATAAATTAAACAATTTTACCCCCTCATGTTTATTGTTATATTGAATTTATTTTTATCCATTTTAATAACTTTAATATGAATACACATGCTAGGCTATATCGTGGCTAATGAACACCCGTGTGGAAGATCTAGAACTAATTCTCATGTCTGATTCTTCTCTATGATTTCTATCTCATAATCTATGGCTTGAACCCAAACTTCATTGTTTACAACCTCTTCAAAGTATACTAGATTTGCATCTTGAGAAAACAATGCATAAACTGAAAAAGAGTTAGTTGTATTAACATCTTAAATATCACTAAGACTCCTTGTTTTCCAATGCAAAGGGCTATGAGATGATGAACTTATTTTTACGAAAGGAGTTTCTTTTTTTTTTTTTTGTGTGTCTCTTGCATGGTTGAAGATGATTGAAATCTTGGAGACATCCTACTTGTAGAAGGAGTTGTAGCTTGTGCTACAATTTTTGGTGCATGTCCAAGATTTGAGGAAGATACAATATCTTGTTGCTCTATATTGTCATATACCATATATCATCATGAGGAATAGTTGCTACTACAATGAATATATTCACAATACTTCCATCTCATGCCTCATTTTCAAAAAACTGTACATCTCTTCTGATCATGAATTTTCTAGTGACTGGATTAAACAACTTGTAAGCTAAATTGTAATTTCTAAATATCCAACAAATACGCACTTTTCTCATTTTTTCTAACTTCTTCCTTAGCTCATCAGACACATGTGTGTATGTCACACAACCGAATATTCTAAAATGGGAAACATTTTGTTTCCTGTTAGTCCAAGCTTGTCGAGAAACCATGTTTCAAACAATCTTCGTTGGACACCAGTTTAAAATGTAAACAGTGGTTGCTACTTCTTCTTCCCAATATTCATTTAAAAGATACTTTTCCTTCATAATACTTCTTTCCATATCCATTATGGTTTTATTCTTCCTCTCTGCCACAATTTTCTATTGTGGTGTATGCCTGGATGTAAATTACTTATGTATACAATGATATTTTGCAAAAATTTAGAAAAAACACTAGTAACATACTCACCTCATATGTCTTTCTTAATAACTTTGATGTAGTACCCACTTTTATTTTCCACTAAGGCCTCGAATTATTGAAAGATGTAAAAAGTGTAATGCCCCAATTTTATACGCCTATAAAACCAAGTTTTCGGATAGAAGTCTAAATTTTTTTGGAATTTTTATTATTGAGTAAAAATTTCACGTGTTGCCACATAAAAATTTAAGTTCATTAATACTTCTTTCTAGTCTACAATTCTAACACATAAGTCGTAAGTGTCTAAAATCTCAAAGAGTAAAATAGACAACATTAACCCAAGGGTTCGTCGATACGGTTTTTTCTTGCGGGAGGTTCAAATTTTATCTTGTTGTGTTTTGTTGGTGAGCGGAGATGACAACAGGTGACCCTGGCTGAGGGAGACTTAGCCAATGCAATTTAATCCCTTTTTACTTATACCTTCGACTTACTATTCATGTTTAATTTAATAATCTTCATTTTTTCTAGAGGATTTCAAATTATTTGGGGAAGCGAAAAGAGTTAGGGACTATGGTCAACCCCTAACTTATGGTCTTATTTAATCAACAAATTATATTTTATTCTGGATACCAAGGTTAGGGGGAAAGAATTGTGGGGTGAAATTATCAAAGTACATGATTATAAAGTAAGGACCATATTAACTAGATTATGTGCCCAAGCCATCTAGTCCATCTTCGGGAGGTAATCTAAATTAATTTTAATCAATATTTATCTATATAAACCAAGCCTATTTAAATTAGTTTAACTATTGGTGGAGAGATTGAGGTTTTAAAAGCCAATTATGGTTTCATAACAAACGAGTTGGACCATTTTCGTGCTATTCTCCACAGCTACATGCATTAGAGTGTAGTCACGTTGAAATCTACTCTGTAGCATCTCTAGACTCTGGTTCTAGTCGCTAATGCCTATAGTGATGTGGATATTCAAGGTAGGAAAAGAAAGGAGACTCTCGATGGCCTCGACTTGGTGTCTTTGACTAGTAACATAGATGCTCTGGCTAAGGAATGGGCAAAGGTGCTGGAAACACGGCTTGAAAAATCCTATAAATGATTTAGGGAGGGGTGTTTTCTTTTATTTTATGTCCTTCTTATAACTTTTTGGTTGTTAACATTTCATGATTTTGTTAGTTCCTCTATATTTTTTTGTTGTTATTGTTTCACTAATATTGCTTCTGGAGGAGTCCTTTTATTATGGATTGTTATATTATCAGTTTTTTTATGGTTTTGTAATGTAATTATCTTCTCTTCATGGAGTTGTATTTATCACTGTGTTGTGAGGTAGGGTCCCCTCAACCCTTTTTTACCTCTAATACAAAAATATGTATTACTTTGACTTTCAAATTATTGAATGGATAAAACTTCTCCCCAAACATACTATTTAAATATCATTTAATTTTAAAGTTCATATTTAAATTAATTTAATCACTTAAATATTAAAACTCCTCCCTACATAAACAAAATTTATATCCTTTAATATTAAATCCCATTCCCATTTTCAACATGGGAGAGGTAGGATTTTAATTTTAAAAAATAAAATAAATAGATGGTCAACCAAGTGAGACCCCTTTAGATTGGCCCATTCTCAAAATAATGAGAGCCATTAGATTAAAAACTCCTCCACCATTGATTTTTCAAGGGTTGGAGGAAACTTACATTATTTCCTATGAGATTTGATTTTCTTTGTTTTAACTCACATTTTTTCTTTTGTTTAAAGGTCCACCCAAATAGAGCCACCATGGGGAAAGGAATTTTTTTTTGTTTTGCACTCCTCATTTGCTATGCATTTGTTGCATGTGTGTCAGAGAGCTCCAATGGGGCACCTATTTCTCTTCCATGGATTTACATGTCCTCACCCTCCTCCTCCTTATTATTATTATTATATTAAAATTTCTCCTTAGTAGGGTGAGAGTGAATGCAAAACCCCCATTTTACTCTCTGATGCACATGTCAACTTACATAGGTTATTGCTTCTCCCCCTTAATTTAAAAATTATTTTTATTTATTTATTTTTGTGAAGGGTTCATCTCTAGGCGGCGGCCATGGAAGAGCTGAAATTTATATTTTTATTATTGTAATCTTCCAACAAGGGTGGCCATGGAGAGGGAGACTCCTTTTTATTTGTATTGCAGGTTTAAAACCGCCATTTTGAGATATTGGCTTGGGTACAAGGTTTGTTTTTCATTTTCTTGCAAGGTATGGACACCTTCCAAGAGGCTTAGATCAATTAGTTTCAAATTTCATTATCCTTATTTTTTTCATTATTTATTTTTACATTCCTTCTTGTTGTGCCTTAAGCACAATACAGTATATATATGTAGGTACATTTTAGCACCCATGAATAATATATTTTAATATATAAGTGATATTAATAAAATTATGGCACTTTCCTACATAAATGTTTTCTCAAGTTTTATTACAGGTACAAGAAATGGTGGAGTGAACTCATACATTAAAAAAATAATTTTCATTTTTTTAACATTTTCAATTTTTTTTATAAACTTATATAATATACTTTAATAATATTACATTGCCTCCACCTATTTCTTAAAACTCGTAATAGAAGTAATATTAATTGATAAAATGGAAAGAATATACATAATGTTATTTTTCATTTATTGTTTTGAACACAAAATGCTAACTTAATACAAAAAACAAACTCAATAGCCAAGAATAATGAACTTAACATACATTAAAATAGGATTATCATATATGTTTGTGTGTGTGTATATATATATATATATATATATATATATATATATATATATAGACAAGTGAGGAAAATGATGAAATATACTTTTCTAACAAAACTTCAATAACCAGATTTAAAATAAATCCTTTTCTAATGCATTTAAAATACATTCATTCTATATCTCAAATAATAAATTATCTATCCATACTTTTCTTTTCCTTTCCAAAAATTATAAAAATGAAGAAATGTTGTCTTGTTAATGTACATCTTCATAAAGAAATAAGCCTTCTCCTCACTAGCCCAAATATAATACAATGATAACTATGCTTCCCAATCCCTTAAAATATTTTTCGAGCACCTATTTCAAGAGGTATATAACATTTCAAGCTTCCACTAAGAAAAGATACAAAATACTTAAAATACAAGAGATAAATCCTCCCACAAAAGTGGGAACAAGATGGCAAAAACTTTGAATTTGCAAGCTTCCACTCCATGTGAAAGTCTACAATGCACAAAAGAAAGAGGTCTAGTTTCTGCCCAACCAAATGGCATCATCACATTCCATCTCCACTAATGGAGGACATGTTAACCTCCCTCCAATTCCATGGGAGAGAGAGAATACATTCCTCAAAAATTGCACAAGTATGGAAAGACATAAGATGATAAACACACACAAAAATCCATTACCAAGAAACCAAAACAACACAAAAGCACAAGAGGATAACTCCATGTTTCCTCAAATGGGTAAGAGTGGCAAGGATCCCATTATAAACCATTTTTTAATCCAACCATAGGAACACCAACAACAATCACCATACATCCCGCCTTATCACTCCATCCCAAACTCCAAGCCTCCTCCTTGTAAGGATTTTCAAACCATGGGATAGTTTCCTTCACAAGGATGGAAGATGAGATTCAAACCATATGCATACTCATCTTCCTCATCAAACCATATGAGGGGATGAAATTAAAAAAATACCATCATGGCTTTCCCATCAATCCATGTGGTGTAAGAGGGGGTTTCCTCCCTCTTCCCCTACATTCAAAATCCACCTCAAGTGAGATGGATGAAGAAAAATGAAAGTGACATTATTTAAAATCATACCCACAACAACATGTAAACATACTAAACCCAAAACAGCCATTTTCTTTTTATACAATTAAATGCTATAGAAAAATAAAACAAGAGGTATGAAATGTCTACCTCTAAATAGCTAATCAACCACTTCCAAAATAATCCAAATCCTTCAAGCATTTCCTAAGCTCCAAGCTCTCTCCAACTCCAAAATAAAAAATGAGAACCCCAAAAATTCCATACCCCTCTCCAAGAGGAGGTATATGAATGATAAACAATCAAAAACCTCATCAAATGAGAGGGTGACATGTGTCTCCCATACTCATTCTCCAACACAAGATTCCCTACATTCCATTTAAACATAAGAACAAAACACATTTAGGAAGAAAATTCCCAAATTTCCCAGAAAGACAATAAACCAACTTACTTCAACTTTTGAGAAAACTCACAAATCAAACATACTTGCAAGATGGTGACAAGGGAGGGTTCAAATGGGAGGGAAAATCCAATTTAACCTTGAAAAGAGGCCCCTCCTACCCTTAGGTAGGGTCAAAGGGGCCCGTTTCAGTGTAAGGGAGACCCCCAATGTGAAAAGAGACCCTTACAAATGCCGCATTTAGCCCAAATTCGAGTTTGGGTAAAGTGGCTCAAAGGTAGAGGTGGTGGGGCCCACCCAAATGATGATTAGGTGATTCCACACAAAAAACAACAAGGTTAATTAACATCAAACATCCATTAATGCATTTAGGGACCATTAGGTCCTTAAATTAGCTTAGTACAAGGTTCAACAAATTACACAATAACATAAGATCAATTAGGAAAACCACTAAAGGTGTCCTAAACATAAATATGCCACATACACACAAGGTCAATCAAGGGTTATGCGTGCCTAAAGATATAGGCCCAGTCAATTGCTTGTGCAACTTAAGGTGCAACTCTGAAACCCACATTCTCTTTGTGACCTGTAACTTGGACACATCAATTCACACATCAAACATACATGCTCGATATAATAAAATAATTAAAATGGTACCACAGACATCAATAACTATTTTCACTTATGACTAATAATCCGAATCAAGAATGAAACCAACATCCAAATGAGATAACTATCCAAAATGTCACATATGTTTCTATAGTAGATCAAAACATAGAATTCATCTAAGTTATTCCATGATAACATCCAAAGAATATTGTCATAAATAATTATCACAATATGCAATATATTCATCATTCATCCATTATATATCTAGTAAAATCTATCTAAGTTGCATCTTGTTCATATCCATAATAGCGTGGATACAAAAAACTAATAATATGTATCACAACATTTTAATATTCTCACAACATGCCTCAAACACCACCTATGTCACAAGAGTAATTTACAACAAAACCATATAATGATCTAAATAGTGTTATATCAATGTCAATAATCTAGTCAATCCGACGAATCAATCAATAAAACAATATCAAGAAGATGGTTAGCACTACAAAAATCATCTAATTTGTGTCTCAAAAAGTACACCCGAAAAGGATGGATCCTTTTATAGTCATAGCTAGACTGGATGAACCTAAAGAGGGACTATGCCTATGTGTGCTCTAGTCTATAGAATGGGCGTTGGTCATAGTGTCCACATAAATCTGAGTGAACTGATTTCAAGTGGTTCACTTACTAGGTTTGACTTGTTGTTTGTTGCATCAGATTCGCTGAACTGTGACTCTGGTATCACTACTAATCCAAGATGAAAGATACAGACCTATCACAGAAACCACTTTGGTAATATCAAAACCCTAAAAAAATAATGCATATGAATAGGTCAGACTGACCTCAATTGCCACAATAGTGGACTTACTAACTGAGTGCTAGCACTACATTCCATACCCAAATTTTCAGTTCTACTGTGTGTGTTAATCATGTGCCCTAGATGCTCTTGTGCCAGTTGCACTTTGTGAAAGTAGCAAACAATAACTAGATGTAAAAAATTTAGTAGAATCAGGGTGGATGGAATAGAATAGAATAGAATCCCCTCATATGCTTGTGCGATGCAGATGAACCAACCTTGTCCCTTGTGATAGAGCTAAGTAAATGCAAATGATCTCCAAATGCCTTTGATAAATACAACCCTAGGTGGATGATAGTAGTGACTAGTGCTTGTTCCCTCATTATGGTCTCATAACTTTATATTTGTTTATCTTGATGTAATTTTGTACAGTACATCTGTGATGTAATTTTTGCCAATGGTAACCTCGAAATGGCCGCCCACCAAAAAGATAAGAAGCTGAAACAGCTAGAAAGAGCCCAAAAAGTGGCGAGAAAGTTCAAAAAAGGATTGGGGAGCCCCTGGTGGACCAAGGTGCCCATGGGCACCCCAATACTACCCTAGACGCTCCACTCAAGGCTAAAATAATGGAAAATGATGAAAACTTACTGGGCGTGTTTGCGGTGTAGGTCAAGAATGATGAAATAAAAAAAAGTAAGATGGCCAAAAGACGAAGGTTAATTAGTACTTTCTTCACTCAAAACCCCTCTAAATCTAGTAGTACTGAGACCAGGACTAAATATTACCCAAAACTGCGTGATTTAGTGTCTACATTTTCCCCCACTTTATGTTGGTGAGTGGAAATCTCGGTAACGTAAAGTAGATAAAGATGTGTACTTGATGCCAATGTAGAGTGATGAAGGCATGTCAAAGGACTAGAAAAAACGTCGAGTGATAAAAATATGATGGAGCATGGAAACTAAAGAAAAAAGCACAAAAAAGTGATGAGAGTGAACCAATGGCAGAAACACGTGTGATTGTTGAAAAATATTAGTATGTTGTTTAGCTGGACAACTGCTTGATGAAAAAATGCACACAAAAGTGATGATTTGAACCAGTGATGCAAGCAACTCATTAATTGTTGACTGAACCTACATGGTTAGTATGTTGTGTAGCAACTGCCACAAAGATTTTTTGTAAGACAACTTTAAATGTTGTTTTTATCCCCCATTAATTGCTTGTTTCACCATGGGAGTCAGACTTGCAAGGAGAAAATGATCAAGTAGTCAAGTGTGTGTGTGTGTGTGTGTGTGGGTGTGTGTGTGTGTGTGTGTAAAACACAATGTAAAAGACACATATATATGTATGTAAAAGCATGTGGATGTAAAATACACAAATGAACAAATGTAAATGGAACATGTACACCTGATCCATGTCGAGAGAAAGCGTGTAGAAGGATATCTTGTAATGTTAGGTTTTTTTCGGCGATCCGACGCCATAGGCCAAAGAAGTATAGAGAGGAATTCCGTTGTATCCTCCAACCTTTAACTGCTTCCTTGAACATATATGTAGAGTTCTCTGTACATCGTGGTTTTTGGGAACATATATGTAGAGAGTATTGGGAGGATTTCCATTATACCCTCCAACCGTTAATGTTCCCTTGAATGCTAAGGATATGTCCTATAAAATCTGTTGTGTATAGCCATAGACTGGTATGAACCCTCCAACCGTTCTCTAATGCTAAGGATAACCATGTCCTATAAAATCCCACACTCATGCCCACAATGCCCAAGGGCAGAAAGTACACTAAAATAAACTAGTTTAGAAACATTGTTGTAGAATGTAAACCCCAAATGATGCCCCCCCTCTTTGGGGGCACATGAAATGTCACCGAAAGCCAGAACTTATTGCCCCAAAAGAGGACCAACCACATGTGAATGAAACTTTTTCCCTGCATGGGAAGGGAATATGCTTGGTAGAAACCAAGGCACACATAGAACAAGAAGGATAGCCAAAGAAATAAGCATTAGTACAAATAATAATGCATGTAAAAATGACAAGTGTATGCTACACATAGCATGTGTAGTAAAGCTGACTGATGAACAAGTCAGTAAAGTAAATAAGCAAGAAGATAAAGTAAGCCACACATAAGTGGACTGCAAACATGTTGTGACATGGACTCAATGGATATCACAAATGGAGTGACACAAGAGCCATCATGTGACACATGAGTGAACAAACAATGTGTGCACACCAGTTTCATAGGGCAAGTCCCCTCAGTAGTGAAGAATGAACCATAAACAAGAGTACGTTATCGGGAAATGGTCGAAGTGTGTGTTATGTCTAACTTATTCTAATGAATGTGTATGTGTGTTGATGACATGTGACCTATAAATGATGTGCACATGACCCTTATAGCCAAAGCGTATATCACAAAAATATTAATATAGGAGTGATGATGTAGCCTAAATTATATATCACTGCAAGATGAATAGTAAGGAGTGGTGATGTAGACAAAAGCGTATACCACTACAATATGAATAGTAAGGAGTGATTTCGTGCAGCCAAAAGCATATACCACTACAAGATGAGTAATAGGGAGTGGTGATGTAGCCTAAAGTGTATACCACTACAAGAGGAATAAAAGGGAGTGGTGATGTAGCCCAAAGTGTATACCACTACAAGATGATAGACTAGGTGACTTTATCCTATAATGTGTCAATATCCTAGTAATATCAGATAGAAGGGTGAATGATATGTGAGAGTGATAGGGTCCATTTGATTTGTAAACCCTTGATAGTCGAGTATGGACCAAGGAACTAAAGTGCATCATAGGGTAACGAGTGCATTGCGTAGAAGACAATGTATTATGTGTGATGATAATATACGACCATATGATGTGTAGGATGTGTGATATGCAATGTATAGTATGTAATGCAAAAAGTTATAGATAGACTGGTAGTGTGAAATGCGCACTATGTGATGTGTATGATGAGTAGTACATAATGCTAGATACAAGTTTGACACATGTATGATGAGGAATAGTACGACGTATGATGGGTAGATGTGTAAATGTCAAAAGGATGTAAACTAACTATAGAATGTGTGATGTAAGATGTGTGATGTGTGAATGGATGCAATTTTTAGTAATTATTGTGCATTATGTGGGGTTCATGTGTATTAATCCCTCAATAGTCAATTAGGAACCGAAGGACAAGAGTGTGTCATCAGGGAATGACAATGCTAAAGTATGAATGAATATGTGTATCCTTGGAGATTGCTGTATGAGAATGTAAAGATGATATATGCGTAGATGTGGCGATGGGTGGGGGGAGATGTATGAGATGCTATGCCCCCAAGTGTACATGAATGAATGAGCTAAACTATAACTTTGAAGGACAAAGGTCCCCCATCCAATGCTTGTGATGATAAAAACATATGATCATTCTCTAAGAGTGGTTTTATAGAAAACAAACATTGTGGTGGTGAATGAAGTCTATGCACATGTGAGGGATGAATATATGATTAAGGTCATGGCATCACAAAATGAATCAATTATGGATATTTATGTGATGTTGAAGGAGAAGATTATGAAGACTTGTGTGGAATAAACCGAGGTGCTGATCAAAGTTGAGAGGCAATGACTATCCTAGGAATGGTCCTATACCTATCTGTAGGACTAGTGGATCATTTAGGTTGTGTAGACGCCACTTGAGAAGGGGAACTAGGCATAGATTATGCGTTGAGAAACATAGAATGTGATGTGCTAGAGGAAGTAAATGATGTTCTAGTTACTACACAAGGAAATGGTGACCATGGATTAGATTGAGGGACATCGTTAAAGGAAATGACATGTTTGTTCTGAATAAATTTAAGTCACAAATGATTGAATGAGATCAACGGATTCAATTGAGACCGAGAAGCATGTCACATCTGGAAACTATGTTTCCAATGAGGAAAGGAACAAGCAATGTAAGAGGACCAAGCATAACATGGAGCTTAACAAAACAAAGGGTTTGTTGAAAGGGTACTTAATTTGTGATTGTGGGTAGCCTGTACCCTTGAGAATTAAAATAGATCATACACTAATGGGACATGATGGGTCGACCTTATTTTTGTTAATGGAGGTTGAGCCAATAGATGCATTGATATGTAAATGATTAGATGTAAAATTCACATGATAATCATGATTAGAGAAAAATATAACTGGCGTTGAAGCGTCAGTGCTCGTAACTAAGAAATTCAAAGCTCTTGATCCAGTAAGAGGTATTGTGTGGTACGTATGATTGACAAAAGAGTCAGATGTCTTCTTTTCACTTTGTTGATATTCTTTGTTAAAGAGCTTGATTTTACCCTTGTCGTTGGTCAGGGAAGAGTTAGTAAACTCTGGAAACTCTAGTTTTTTGTAATCAATTAGATCTTGGATGATTGTAAAGATTTTGAAACATCTATTTGTAGATTGTCGTAGGTATCAATGATAATCAAATTGGAAGCTATCATTGTAGTTCCTACCTTTTCGTCATTATGGGTCTAACTCAAGTGGTGTGGGAAGGGTAATAATATTACTCTAGAGAAGTTTTAATATGATATTTGGAGCCATTGTAAAGTTACTAAACGTGTGTCGAGGTTGTTGTGACTGACCTATTTAGTAGGAGTGACTATGTTAACAGTAATTTTAGTGTCGGTTGGCTTAGTGTAAGATGGTTTGAAAGACATCTTGTTTGTAAAATGAGTGGAGGAGGAAGCTTGCTTCTGATACTTAAGCTTTCCTATGGATAGGATTTTTTGTCTCACAAAGATTAAGAGTATGAAAAATGTGATCAAATGAAGAATAGGTTTTAAAGAGAACACTCTCCTAGAGAAGTGTTAAAAGACTCTGAATGAACAAATCCTGAAGCTAAGAATCCACAAGAACACTTTTTATCTTAGCTAGATTGTTCTTATACCTCAAAATGTAGTTAGCAAGGTGTTCATTTGATCCATGTTTAAGTTATGGTAGATGAGTGTAAGAGATCTTAGAGCCAATATTGATGGAGAAATGAGTAATAAAAGCATCGGCTAGATGCGTGAATGAATTTACCGAGTGAACATGTAGGTCGTAAAACCAACGCATCACATAAAATTTGTGGAGACGATGAGGAAATAGTTTAGCTAAAATAATATGATCATCAATGAAATCAAGACAAGTGACATTAAATGCTCTAATATTTTTTATGGGTCACCATTTCTATTGAAAATGGGAAGCTTAGGGGTGACGAAGCTAGGAGGAAGTGGGTAAGTAGAGATGGCAGGCGCGAATGGAGTATGTAACAATAAATTAGAATCTAAGGATGGTGATGCATGCGAAGTGGCCTGTTGCAGATTTTGAATTTGAGCTTGAAGGTGGTGATAAAGAGAAGTTAAGTATTGATCTCCAATGGATGAAACCTTCAGTATATGAGAAAATAAGGGTGGCATAAAATTATTGGTAGGAGTATTAATAGAAACGAGAATAGTAGAGATAAGTGGAAGAGTGGAAGTGAGTGGTTAAGTGGCAATAGAGGATGGTATTGCCACAGAAGCGTTGAGTTCCAAAAAATTAGTAGCTCCCTCATGAGCCACATGTAAAATTAATTTTAGATCTTGAGGGTGCTCAACAATATGATCATTAATGGCCTTAAGATGTTCTTTAGTAAAATTAGTATGAGAGTGAGTCATGGCAAAAGGACAATAAACCATAGAATGATAAGGTATGAATGAAGAGACTAGAAGCATAAATGATTGAGTCAGGTTCACCAAAATGATTAACTAAAAATGTGGAAGTGAGTGTAGTTAATCGAATCTAGAACAAAATGTAAATACAGTAAATAAATGCAATAAACAAGTATGGAAAATGACCCAAGTAACTAATCTAATAAAAGTAAAAACCCTAATGTGCAAGAAGAGTGACAAAGTGACTTAGTTGATTAGAGAAGCTCATTGCACTATGTCACAAAAGTGACTAGAGAAATAGGAAGTAAGAATGACTATGCAGAGGCCCTAAAAAGGATGGATCCAAGATATCTAGCTAGAATAGAGTGCCTGGAGAGGATATGGAGCACCCACAGGCACTCTGTTCTGCAAAATGGGTGCCTTGGTCTGTGCAAGAGGTCTAGAACTAAATTTTACAGGTTTGAAATGTGTTCTAAAACCCTCTTTTTTTGCATTAGGTTTGGTGAAATGCTCCTGGTGTCATTGATAATCCAAGATGAAAGAAAGACCTATAATAGAACATAAGAGGTATCAAAACCCTTTAAAAATAAGAATGTAAATGAATGGGTCAGATTGACCTCAGGTGCCACAACAGGGGCTTAATAACTAAGTGTTGCACTACATTTCAGACCCAAATATAGTTCTAGTGTGTGTGTGTGTGTGTGTGTGTGTGTGTGTGTGTGTGTGTGCATCATGTGCCCTAGGTGCTCTTGTTTCAGTCACACTTTGTGAAGTAGTAAGCGATAACTAGATGTAAAAAAATGTAATAGAATGGTGGATGGAATAGAATAGAATTCCCTCTTATGCTTATGTTATGCAGAGGAACCATAATTTTCCCTTATGATGGAGATAATGGATGCAACTCTAGGTGGATGATAGTAGTTACTAGTTCTTGGTCCCTCATTATGGTCTCATAACTTAATACTTAAAGGGTTCTCTTGATCCAGTTTCGTAACTAACCCCAGAATGGCTAACGACCAAAAATATAAGAAGTTGAAATGGCTATAAAGTGCTCAAATAGTGGAAATAAAGTTAAAAAAGGATTAAGGCACCCTTGGTGGGACCAGGGAGCCCATGTGCTCCCTAGTAAAAGTTAAAATGATGTAAAATAGAAAAAGCTAACTGGGCATGCGGGTGTAAGATGTCGGTAATGACGAAAGAAAACAATGTAAGATGGCCAAATGACGGGGTTTAATAATTACTTTCTTCACTCAAAAACATTCCAAATAGTAGTATGATAACGGGACTAAATAATGTGTAAGTGCATGATTTTTTGTTTACAATTTCTACCCTATTATCTATTTTTCATCAGTATCGTTTTTTGTAATGAGAGATATAATCTGATAGTAGAGTTTAGGTATCCAAAAATGTTTATATGTCTTCTATATAATTGTGGAAGGAGAGTTTATTTTTTATGTTTGGAAGAGATTTTTGATAGTTTATTTAAAATTTGTGTCTTTTTCACTTTCTTTATAATTTTGTGTTAGTAATGCAAGGATTGGATCCAAAGATCGACTGTCAGCATTTTTGTTGATGCTTCTTCACTCCAAAGCTCACTGTAAATCCAAAAATATTGGTGGCTAGAAGTTATGTCCATATAGACATTATTGGGCATGTTCTCTTTGGCTAATTTAGCCAGAGAACTGGGATTCTACTTCACATGGAAGATTATCATCTTACTCACATTCAATATGGTAGAGGTGATTCAATTTATGGGGAGACCACCATAAATTCATTCCTTCAGGATGGAAAGGAAAAAGGGAGAAGATGAAAAAAATTATGAGAGGAGCAAGAAGTGGAGAAGAAATAGAGATTAGATATCTCTATTGTATTATTAATCTGAAGCACGTACAAATATATAGGGAAGATAAATAACAATATTCCCCAAAATTAAAGGAGAGGTTACAAATGGACAGAGAATAATGGGATACATTTAAAACAAACATACCTAATAATATATAATTATTTGCTACATAATCTATGCCAACATTCCCCCCTTATTACATTATTCTTACAAATGTAACCCCTAAAAAGTTCAAATTTCACTTTTCTAAGAGATTTGGTGAGAATATCAACTATTTGTGCTTCTGTAGGATAGTACTAGAGCTGAATGTGATAGTTTAAGACATGCTCTTGAATGAAATGACAATTAATCTCAATGTGCTTTGTTCGTTCATGAAATACAAGATTTTGCACGAGCTTCAACACACTCTAATTGTCACAATAGAGAGTAGGTGACTATTTTTCAGAAATTCCCATGTCATCCAAAATGTGACGTAACCATATCGCTTCACACATAGCTCCTCGTGTGGTGTGATATGTTACCTCTATGGATGAAATAGAAACAATATTCTTTTTCTTGTTTATCCACGAGATAGGTCCAGATTCGAGATTAAAAATATATCTTGTAGTTGACTTCTTGTCATCAACAGATCTGACGTGGTCCGAGTCGATGTATCCTTGTAATAAGAATTGAGCATTCTTCTTATAATCCAAACCATAATCAATTGTACCTCAAACATACCTTAGAACATGCTTTGTTGTAGTCCAATGACATTTCTTCGGCTCCTGCATGAACCTGGAAAGATAGCTAACAACATAGCATAAATATGGTCTGGTCTATGTCAAGTAGATTAGCCCTCCAACAAATTTCCTATAGAGAGTGGCATCTGCTTGAGGTGAGTCCTGGAATTGTGAAATTTGCAAACCTTTTTCCATGGGAGTGGATATGGTTTAATAGTTGGACATTTTGTACTTTTCCATAAGTGTCTTGGCATAATTTATCTAGGAGACAAAAATGTGATGCTTCTTTTGCCATATCTCCAAGCCAAGATAGTAATGTAGTAGCCCCAAATCTATCATGTCAAAGGTTATTTTGAGATCACTTTTCACAATATCAACCTGATCTTCTGAACTGCTAGTGATCACAAGATCATCCACATACACAACAAGAATGAAAATTTATTTCCCTACCTTCTTTATATACAAATTTGAATCTGAGGGGCTACGAGTGAACCCATGCTACAAAAGGTGATCATCTATCTCGATATACCATGCCCTTGGAGCTTGTTTCAGTCCATAAAGTGATTTGATGAGATGACATACCTTTTTTGGATGCTCTTTATCAAAAAATACTCTAGGTTGGGTCATGTACACTTATTCTTTCATATCACCATTTAGGAAAGCAATCTTGATGTCCATCTGTTGAAGTCTCCATCCTTTCTATGTTGTTAGTGTGCAAACTACTCTGATGGTATTGATCTTCGCAGTGGGTGCAAAGGTTTCTTCATAGTTGATGCCCTCTTTCTGAGCATATCCTTTTGTTAAAAGTCAGGATTTATGTTTTTCGATGGATCCATATGCCATATATTTTGTCTTGAAAACCCATTTACACCCTATGGGTTTCTTTCCTATAGGAATATTGATAAGTCCCCACATTCGGTTTTTTATGAGTGAGTCATATTCTGCATCCATGGGTTCTTTCCACTGAGGTTGACTAAGTACTTCATGAACTTTATTAGGATCGTAGCTATTAATTAGTGAACTCATGAGTGCAAAATCTACCTCATTTCCTATCTGACTCCTCGTTTTGACTTTGGATGAAGTATCTGGGAATTTTTGCAAATGAGAGTCTTTCATGGTGCTTTGTACCCACTTCAGATGAGAAAATGGCTACTTTTTTAGAGAAATATTTTTTTGACGTGAGGATAGATGTAGAGTAACATTCTCCAGTTCTCCAAGGTCAACATATAGCTCCCTTTGCATCTCATCTTTCTCTGAGTAGTCTTCTTTGGCTCATCATCTGATTTGGAGACTAGTAAGTGAGAGGTGGTTAGTAATGGTTCTTCTGTTGGCATTGTTGAGTCAAAGGATGACTCATCACAAACCACATCTTGAATCTCGTATATATTTTTTGTCTTAGGATCCATGAGATGGTATTCCTTTGAGGTAGTGATATAGCCTAGTAGGATGCATGGGAGTGTTTTCATCTTGAATTTCTTTCTCTGCTGGGACATACATATATGTTGTGCAACCAAATACTCGTAAATGAGAAATTGATGGATTTATACCACTCCATAACTCTTATAGCATTTTATTTTGTAGAATCTTTGTCGATGCCCTGTTGAGAAGATAAAAAACTATTTGTACCACTTCATCCCAATATCAATCCTCCAGATTTGTTGTTGATAGCATGCCGCGAGCCATCTCCATCACTATTCGATTGCATCTCTCTACAATGCCATTTTGATGGGGTGTGTAGGGAGCAGTCAAGTTCTTCTTATGCCTTGTTGGTTTAGGAATGCCAAGAACTTCTTTTATGTTAATTCCCCCCCTCAATCTGAGTGGAGTAGAAGAAGAGGTTGTCCAGTCTCTTTCACAACACGTTGATAGAAGATCTGGAAATGGTGAATATCGTCACTCTTATTTTTCAAGAAAAACACCCACATATTTCAAGAGTATTCATCCACGAATACTTTGAAGTACTTTTATCTTGAAAAAGAAGTAGACAAGGGTCCATTTAGATCAGTATGAACTACCTGCAGACATTGCTTGGCATGGAAGTTGCTCACCTTAAACCAATCCGTATGTTGTTTTCTTGCAAGACAGCTAGGGAAAATAGGAAAGGAACTGGATAATTTAGGAAGTCCATGTACCATTTCTTTTGATCTTAACTGATGAAAAGATCCAATAGACAAGTGACCATATTAGTAATGCCACAGGGTAGTAGATTCACTGTTAGATCAAGAGAAATGTAAAATAATGTCTGAAAATGATCTATTGAATGTATGAGGGGGTGAATAAATACATAGTGAAAACGGTTAGGAGGTGTAACCGCTTGTACCCAAACTAACCAATAAAAAATGTATTAAATATGCCAACATTCCCCCCCTTAATATATTGTTTTTACAAATCTACCCCAGATTCATCATCTTGTTACGTCACGACATGTCCTATTTGCTTCTTGCAACAAGGACTGTGCCTAGATTTTCTTGAATCTCTATGACAGATGTGCTCTCGTTTGTAGAAAAATAGATGAAGAAGTGAGCTTGAAAGCTCATGTGGTGCGCCACAGATGTGCCTAAGGGCATTTAATCTTGCATTTTTCATCTGGATCGACACAACTCTTCTCCGTCTATATGTCGAACAAGACTCAGTCCATTATGTCCTCGGATTGCAAGTTTTGGAGACTGGCTAAGAGTAGATACCGATGCTCTTCAGTTCTCTCAAATGCGGCACATCTCTATGGTTTCTTGCAATGTTGCTAACATACTGGGGCATGAATTTCATGCTCTCAGACTGTTGTGTGGGATCATAGGCTAGTTGTTCGCGTCCATCTTTGATAGAAAATTTGATGAATGAATGAAGGGGCTTAATCTCGTTTTGTTCCGATTTGATTCAAACAAATTCCACGTCTCTTGATCTTTTGTACAATGCGCTTGCTAATGTATCACTTGGTCTGCGAACAATAGTTGAGAAGATGTTGGGAGAAGGAGTCTACCAACACACACCTGGGTTTTCGGTGGTCGATGCCACTCATGTCAAACTCCACACAGTGCTTATAAATTGGTCAGTGGTCATTGCCACATGCTCTCTTCTCCATCTTTTGTGACTCCACATGTACATCTCCCAACAGCCATTCTTACGATCTTAATGTAATAATGGCCAAGATAACATAATGTATGAGCAAATCAACTCGCATAATCTGCCAGTCAATACTTTATACAATAAAATGCCAAGACAGACACATCAATCACTGTTCATTCACAATGTTAACAGCCTGAAGAAATGTGTATTTGGATATTTCCCCTTTTAGACAGCGCAGATATAAGTGAGCAAGAAAAGGGACACAACAGCGGGCAGGGATGAATACAAAAACAGTTTCATAACTAACTGCTTCGTCCTGTAGTCTGCTTTATTCACCTTTTAAATTCTTTGATTGCTTGTTGTACCACGGGTTTCCCCTTTGACTACGCTCACGGCCTGAATATTTTCTTTTCTAGTCTCTGCGATGCTACTCACTACCATGGCAAAGCAATCCTGAGTCCCGCTCTCAAGCCGTGAAGTAATTGGATTCTTCTACAGCCACAAGCACGTGAGAGCAAATGGGGGGTGACAGCGTGCATAGGCGATATCCACGGCTTCATCGACAAACTGGAATGATTGTGGAGCAATCTTGAATGCCACCTAGGTTCCCTTGCATTTGCAGAAGCTCGCATAATATTTTTGGGAGACTATTGCAACAGAGGGCCTCACAATGCCAAGGTCATCGACTTCCTCGTCGCCCTCCCCTAGCGATATCCGTTGCAGAAGCACGTCTTCCTCACCGGCAACCACGAATTTTCCTTTGCCGCCTTTCTGCACCTCCTCTGCCTCCCTCCTCCGCCCTCTTCCTTGGCGGAAACGTGGAAGGAGTATCAGAAGAATGAGGAACGGGAGGGCTGGTGGTCTGGCCTTGGCTTTCACCAATGGTCTCCACGTTTTCACCAAAGAATAAGAAAACTGCCAATCCTCTAATGCAAAGTCTGCAAGAATAGTTTCCTACGCAAGTGTTTGGTGCTCTACAGGTTGTCTTCCTCCACGCGCAGCACATACAGGAGCATCAATGTCAAATCCTCCAACGTCGGTCTGCAGTCAAGGATGGCAGTGCTCAACTAAATTTCCACGCAGGAGGGGAAGCAGCGGTTTCAAGCAGGTCTCCATCCATTATCTTCACGCTTCCACGCTCCTTCTTCCACGCCGCTCTGATACCACTGTTAGATCAAGAGCAATGTAAAATAATGTCTGAAAATGATCTATTGAATGTATGAGGGGGTGAATAAATACATAGTGAAAATGGTTAGGAGGTGTAACCACTTGTACCCAAACTAACCAATAAACAATGTATTAAATATGCCAACATTCACTAGTTGAGGAAAATAAAGCTATTGCAGAAGTTGAAATAGTATCTAAATAAAATAACTTATCTTTTATAAAAGATCTAGCAATAATTGTACCTTGTCTCGAGATAAAGCATGATTTGATGCCATTTTGAACAATAAGTTCTACCTTTAGATGATGGTTTAGGAGTTGACTGACTGACAAAAGGTTGGTAGTAAAACTAGGAAGATACAATACCTTTGTAAATGTACATTTTATTATGCCGAGAGGAATAATGACATGGCCTATTCCTTGTAAAATGTACTCTTTTTCATATACTATTTTGATTATATCTCTAGTGGTTTGATCTATCAATGTATCAAAAAACTTCTTTTCACCTGACATATGCTTACTTACACCCAAGTCTATCAACCAGAATTTCATCATGGGATGCGAAGTTTGAGAGACTAGTACAAGGTTCTTACCATAATTGGCTCCTTCTAGTGTCTCCTCATCAAATTCATCATCTTGTTGATCTGTGAGATGTCCCTTTTGCTTTCTTTGTTAGGGATGTCATTTTTACTTTTGAAAATCATCACGCCATCACGCCCAGATGGAATTGATTGACTCGAAGACCCTTGTTCCAATCCATTTGTACTAGTAATGATCAATGTCATGAGTGTTGGTTTTAAAGATTTGACACCACCTCTTTAAATTTTGAGCTTGCTATTGTTGATTCTGATGTGCATGTGTTTTATTTTCTGGGGGACCTTTCCGATTCTTCTAGCCATAATGGGGATTTGAGAAAAGGTCTTTGTCCTGGGCCTCATCTTGGACTGAATTGATGGCCTATTCCTGCTGCAATAAGTTCATGAGTTCTTCAAATGTCACTTTTTGTTTGGACACATTCAGTGTCGTAACGAACACTCAAAATTTAGAAGGGAGTTCCCTCAAGGTGATCGGAACCAAAATCTTGTCTTCTACCTTCTCACCGAGAGCTAATAACTTCGTTCATAGCTCATCCACTTGATGTAAGAACTCCTCAACTTTCTCATCGGACCCCATAGAGAAGGTGTGCAATTTCGACTGAATATGGAGAATCTTAGTCTAATTCTTTACCTCAAAGATGGTTGCTAACTTATCCCATGCTTCATGTGGTTTCTCTGCATCCCGAATGTGCAGTTGCACATCATTGGTGATACTCATCATAATCAACATCAATGCTTTGGCACTAGCCATCTCATATTTTATGAGTTCATCAGGGGCAATGGGAACTGTCACTGACCATGTGATGATGCCCCATAATCCTTCAAACTGAAGGATAGTCCGCATCTTTGTTTTCCAGGCCACATAATTTATCCCTTTGAGTAACTGTGCATCCGATAGAAGAATTTTTGGTGCAAACATTGTAATAAAAAATTTTATAAAAAAACTTTTATTAATTTTATATAATTATTACAAGTCTTCACTCATTGTTGAGAGAATCGTCCTCTGAGAAGTTCTCAATATTCTCGTGCTGAGAGATGATGATGCTTCTTAGGGAGTTCTTCTTTATCTTCACAGTATGTTTCGTAACCGGATTCTAGCTCTTCTCAAACTCTCTTCACTTGGCAGATGACGTTGAAAAGAAAATACTCCAAAAGCCCTCTTCAACCCAGTTCGTTGAATACAAGGTTTCCAGTGTTACGAAGCTCATTAAGTAATTCAAAATATAACCTGGAGCTTTCTTGAGCTTCTGGACAATGTTCTATGGGTTGCGAGTCATTGTGGCTTTCAGCAATCCCAATTGTTTCATTCACGCTTGACATTCAGTGTTGGTCTGTGAGACCATTCTCCCACGTCTAGGATTTTTCAGTGAAGCTCCTGCACATTTTGATGACCTGGGAAAATAATTTCCTCAAAAGCTCATCTAAAAAATAAAATGGTGTTGAACATCAGCCATGTCTGAGATCTATTTTGTGTTGTGAACCAATCCTCCACATTGGCCAATTCTGCAGAAAAGAAAAATCGCCTATCTGTTTTGAATGCAACACCAAATTCTAATGCTACACAACATGCAACCTTCTTCTCTTTTTCTCTCCACACGTACAACCAAAAAAGAAAATATATTCACCATGTGGGCATAAGTGAAATGTGCAGGTCGTTGGTATCAACCCAAACGTTTTGCTCCTCCACAGACGTCTGCTCCTTTTGAAATGCACGTTTAGTAAAAAATGATAATAAAAAAATAATGCCTTCAGATTCTTCAACACAACAGCAAATGCAATTGAAGCTCCCTCCACGTGTGCAAGAATGAATATATATATTTTAATGGAAATACCTTCTATTTCTCCCACATCTAGGCATCCACGTTCAAGGAGACAAAAACAAAACAGGTCGATGTGTAAAATGTTGGTCGTTCATGCAGGTATTTTTAATCACTGACAGTGAATAATTAATGTCCCCATGTGCAACTTACAAACACCATGTCGAACTTCACAAAACTACTACCAAATTCTTCAGAGAGTAGGTCGATTTGCTTTAGATTCCACGTATGGACTGTAAAAAAAATACAGTTGGATTTTGCTAAATTCCAAAGGAGAATAATTTGGCTGCTTACACCAGATATAGAGGACCTCACACAGATCGCTCCAGTCAAATTTAATTGTTCCACCCCAAAATTTACAAGAAACGATGTTGATTTCTTGCCTCTTACACACAGGCCCGGAGAGAAGAAGCTATGATACTAGATTGAGAGGAGCGAAAAGTGGAGAAGAAATAGAGATTAGAAATCCCTCTTGTATTATTAATCAAAAGCACATACAAATATATAGGGAAGAGAAATAAAAATATTCCCCAAAATTAAAGGAGAGGTTACAAATGGACATAGAATAATGGGATACATTTAAAATAAACACACGTAATAATATATAATTATTTGCTACGTAGTCTATACCAACAATTTAAAGAAATGGGTGATCAATAGTTTTGTTGGTACACGAGCACATATCTAGTAAATCAAAGATTACAGTGTATCTCCTTCTGACTAACAAGAGAAACATAATGAATATCAACAACCTTTGGAGGAGAGAGACTTACCAGATTGGTCTAAATGTTTATTTCACTAAATTGGAACATATTCGAGTGAGTTGACACTCTAGTATTTCAAGTATTGGAAGAAATCCATCTCCATTTTTACATATATTGGATTCCATTTTTGTCTATATTGTATTCCATTTTTGTCTATATTGGATTCCATTAGTGGCAATATTGGATTTCAATATTGTCATTATTGGAATTATTTTAGTTCCAATTTCACTATTATTGGATTCCAACATCGCTATTATTGGATTCCAATTTGGCTATTATTGGATTCCAATTTTTCCATTTTTTAGATTTTCTATATTGAAAGTATGTAAGGCTAGCAACTGCTAAGGATTATAAGGCATGAGCCACTTCAAAGTAATGAGCGGATGCTAACTATTATTTGTTGATCCCGTTATATTAAGGTGAGCAGTCATTAAATATTATAAGTCATGAGCCTCGATCTAAGGTGAGCGGCCGCTAACTCTGATAAGTTGTATCAAATTAAAAGTGAAAAAGCCTCTATGTAAGGTTAGTTGTCGATAACTATTATAAGTCATAATCTTGTTCTATTCAAGTGTGAGCCCCACACTCTGAAAGTGCAAGCCTCGCACATTTAAAGTCTAAGAGCCTCGTATATTCAAAGTATGATCCCCACGCTCTTGAAATTATGAGATCCCCACACTTTCTAAGTGTGATACATGCACTATGAAAAGTCTGAGCCTCACACTTTCGGAGTGATATCCCTACACTCTAACAAATCCAAGCCTCGCACTTTGAATGTGCAAGTACCACACTCTAAAAGTGTGAGCTCCACAATTTCATATGCACAATGAAAGTCTGAATTCTTGCACTCACACTTTCAGAGCGCGAATCTCAAAATTTGAAAGTGTGAGGCACACACTTTCATTGTTAAGTATGCACATATCCTTAAATTTTAAACTGACCTTAAATGCTAGTGGTGTTATTTTGACTTCTGGTGGAACTCACAATAAAATTACGTTCTCACCTAGAAATATACTTTGTAACAACTCAAGTATTGTTTTTCTAGATTGTACAAGTTCACTAGTGTTTATTATTATAAACTATATCTCTGAGAAATAATTAAAATAAAACAACAAATTCGGGAGTTTATCTATATCACAAATTCTATTACTATAAAAGATAGTAGAATTTATGCTTGTAAATTATTCCATTCTCCATATAAACTATGAGTTACTTATGTGCGCAAGAAAATAAAATAATACTTAACATAATTCAAGCAAAATGTTTGTGAGAAACATCGTCTTATGCCCTCAGAGATACACTGAACCAATATCGTACAGTTTACATTAATCAAAATCCTCATTGTGCCACAAATCATATTTTTTCAAGATTCAAGAAATAATAAAATTGATCTGTCATCATCTTTACAATAAAAGTTTCCATCTGTACATTTCAAATTTCTTACAAATTCATACATATATAGTTGTAGATCTTATATGAGGAGTCGTTGCCTTTGTGGACAATTTTATTTTCCCAAAACATGAATAAAATCCTACTCATCAAGTGGAAAAGGAACAAATTGCTCAAAACCCTATATTTCCCCTTCTAAAAGAAATTTAGGCACACTATTATTTGTTTTAAGGGTTTGGAGTGGTTTGAATTATTATGGAAAAAAAATTTGTTTGTAGTAGGTAAAAATGATCATTGTTTACTTCAAAATTGGCTCAGCCGTTGAGAAAATTAGACCCCGAGAAAGTGAGGACTCCAAGGGATGCTTTGTTTTCCCATCACAACACCGTCCAAGTCTCGTTCTAGTCAAAAAGTGTTTTTTGAAATCACCTCACTAAATATCACAAACAAATGCCTTTTAAAAGCCCAGATTGTGCTCCTTGGAACATCATTTTGGTTACCATCTGTATATCCATCCAAATACATCATGTAATTATTACTAGGGGTTAGTTGGTTCATTCGGATACTAGGAAATTTCCTAGGAGCAGGAACTGGCGCCGTCGACTTTAGAAATCCAATAACTTCATGCATGGTGGGTCTAATAGATGGTCATTTCTTGGTATAAAGTAAGGCCAACTAGAAGTTTTTTCTTACAATCCGAAGATCCCTACAATTTTATGCAAATTTTGTATCAATAGTTTCAATGAGTGTGTTGTAATCTACTTTTGATAGAATCTGGGTTCACTTGCCAATGTTAAAAACAATTCCATCTACATTTGATTGTTCCTAATAGAAAACCTTAAACAATACTTAAACAACGTACATGGTAAGCTCCAAATGAAAATTAACAAAAATAAATCTTACTAAATTTGGTAGATTTGAGTTATTGGCCATAGCTTCCTTCCCGTCAGCAATGCCAGAAGAGCAAGCCCGTAATTGTACAAGCCCGTAAATGTATACATCAGATTTTTTATTCAGCCTTGATGTTCTTGCATATTATGGGTCAATGTAAAAAATGGTTCCCATAACATAGGTAGAGGTGTGGTGATTGACTAAGGAAATGCAATTGTGAATGCCAAATTATGACAAAATTGCATTGAACTTACAATCCAAAAAGAATGTTAGAAGTCTTCACATCCTTGTAAACAATGTGTGGGTTACAATCATAATGAAGATGTGGCTATCCTTCTTCAACACCATGAGAAACCTTTAGCTGATCGTTCTAGTCTAAGCTTAATCTTCTTTGATGATCCTATACAAAAATAAAAAAATTTAATAAAACACTTGTTAGATTTTCCAAATATCCATTTTACTATGATGGTTAGAGGTTGATTGGACAATTCTATTTCAAAAATTGAATCTACAATGTACATATTCATTTTTCTTCAAAACATAATCATTTTACTCACCATGTAGGATGTCTCACAGACTTTTTCTTACTGTGTAATCATAAAACATCATGTTTCCACGAGGAGAAAGTGAACATCCATGCAGAATCTCAAGATTCCGATGTCTGATGCTTCCAACTATTTCCACATCAGTTTCAAATGCAAGCAAAGCTTAGTGGGTAGCTACTGTACATTCTCTTTATAGCAATTGGCTTAGAATTATTTAAATCACATTTAAAAATATTTCTTGTAGCACCATAGCCAATTACATATTTCTCTTTAAGATTTTTTGTGGTTGTCATTATGTCATTATACATGTAAAGAGCCATGTTCATGTGCAGTATGACCAACCTTGGAGAACCTAAATGTAACAAAAATATGTCCATAAATAAATTGTAATATGATATTGCTTTCTGATTTGTCATCTGATAATATATACAATATGAAATCATGTCTTTCCATGTTAGTTTTAACACCTTGCTCCATGTTGTTTGCAGAGCCTTTTGTAAATACCTTTGTATGTTTTTCATTGCATTGGGACACAATTTTGTTAGACAACATCATACATATCCAAGTTTGCCAAATTTTTAAAAACAATAGAAGAATGTCTCTAGAACCCAAGCTATTTTAAAGACAACTACTATTTCTTGCATCAGTTAATTGGTGATATCCAAAAACCATATGAAACAAAATTGAATTGGTACACAGAGAAAATTTGTGTTTATATCTACAACTACATGGAGGAAAACATGAAAATTTTTTAATGACAGGAATTTCCTCAGACAGATTGTTGTAGGAGAGGTTTATGTAAAAAAAATAGATTCATTTACAGTATCTTCTATTATTAGGGAAAGAGAATTAAATTTATTCCTTTGAAGACCTCGAGGTTTCCATAATGATGTAGTGTAACTCAATTTTTTTTAAGTGATGGGAAGATAGACATCAATCCATTATTAGCTCATCTATCCTAAAGCTATACAGATTGTTTTTTACATTGATGTAAAGATATTCTATAATAAATTGATGCTAGCGGCTGCTATTCTTCACTTCTAGCAATGAATTGACATCTTCAAACAAATAAAATTTAAAAGTGTTTAATTGTTGAAATTACATAGTGTAACATAAAACAAAACTATAAAAAAAATTATTAATGATTTCTTTGATATAATTTTGCTCATATTATAACCGTGAAATAGACAGAACAATAAACATGAACACAATGATTTCAATTCATTCGGGATATCAAATACATAGGTAAAGGTTACATTATATAGGAGTGTGTACTCCTCTTTTCATGCAATCATCCATTATCTCACATCCCTACATAATCTCAACCTCATCTTACAATATCCTCCACTTATCTCTCACAATCCTATTCTCACTCAACAAACCTTATCTACGTGAGTTACAACTCACTTATATATTTGCACACACACAAATATATAAATATCTAATGTTCACAATATTATTCCTAACATTCACTCCCCTATTGTTAACATTCGATATTTCCACACATACACTCCCCTAATGTGAACAATGTAGAGAAAAACATTCACACGTCTTCTACAGCTTGCCTGCCTCTGCATGCTCATGATCTTGGTACACTGAACCTCTGTTCAGCAAATACAAACCCCTGTTCGACAATAACGGACCTCTGTCCTAGGTACGAGCCCCTGCTCATGAACCTCTGTTCATCCTCTTCAAGAAAAACATGACGCTGCTTTTTCTTGTGCTTTTATCTTTCTACTATCACATATTTACATTAGGAGTTTATAAAAGGAAATACAACTCTGAACAGGAATGTGACATCTATTCTTATTACAAACAATAATCAAACACACAACTGAAATACTTGGCCACCAAATCAATACTGCGGCCTCGTCGATGGTGCCTGACGAGAGGTCGCTGATTGCCCTCCTGCCTCCGTTGCCTCCAGCCTCCATCTGAATGTCCCTGCTAACTCAACAGAAAGTATAGACGAGGACGATACACGTTCCCTATCGTGATACAGGGCGGGGTCGAGGGGCGGAGTCCCCGAAGCCAGGAACGGTTTTCATTTTGCATTTTTCCTTAAAAAATGAGTGTCGGATTACACCGAAAATGCACTCATTTGTCCTTTTTTTTTTTAACAACTTTTCAACTCAATATTCCGACTATTTGACGACAAAATTACTGATAAAAATAATGACACTTAAAGACTAAAACTATACTTTTAACAACATTACAATTAATAGAAGACTTTTGACACTTATCCTAAACAAAGCACAATGACCCTACCAAGATGAAAATGACATTGTCTTTATACCGTAACATGAACACTATAGACCTCACGTAAGAACTTATTTAGATGCATTATAAACAAAGTAACACTTAAAAAAACTATATAACTGACCTGCAACATATATGATTGTATTTTAATCACACACCCGAGTCAATCTAACATTTTCATTACACCTGGCAATGAGAGATCTACGTGCACCTGTTTTTCAGTGGAAGATTGATTTATTGTGATTCGATGTGATGGCAAGAGGGAATTAGGAAATATACAGCCCGCAGGAGGAGACGTGGAAAAATACGTGTAGGGAGGCCGAATGAAGGAAATATGGTACGTTTCCTACTCTTTACCATTGCCCTTTTTGAGTTTCTAAATCAGACGACTGCTTGGAGATGTATGCAGACATGTGAAATTCAGTGTTGCCACAGGTAGATCTGGGTTCAATGTGGAGACGTTTGGTGAAGGCTGAGATGTGGCAAACATCAATGATACACATGTAACAATATGAACCTGAAACTTCAGAGCCGTGAAGCCATGATCTATATCACCTAGACCAGAAAAAATATGTGGCAAACGTATAATATACTGTGCAAGATAGATATACACTCCAAATCAGTCGATCCCAATTCTTCTACTGTTGACAACTATCCACATTGACGTTTCAACTAGCTGCCACGTTATGTCCACGAGATTGTAGGAACTTTGACAGATCCACAACTGCAGAAAGCACAAATTACTATGATTGGCGATGGAATGAATCCGTGGAAGACTGCAATTATCGATGGAATTGATAATGGTTCCGGTAGGAGTCTGAGCTGCGCTGGGCAGGGTCACAGATCCCTAATACTGGAAGAGCTCGCCAGGTTAACACATAGAACCCATCAATTTCAACAACCTCAAAAATTCATCTCTTGACAAAAATATGCATCCATGCCGTCTAACCAGAACCGTGTTGATCCAAGACGTAAACCATTAATCAACCATTATGCTGAGGAACATCACTGCTCTGATACCAATGATATAATTTTGCTCAGATTATAACCGTGAAATAGACAGAACAATAAACATGAACACAATGATTTCAATTCATTCGGGATATCAAATACATAGGTAAAGGTTACATTATATAGGAGTGTGTACTCCTCTTTTCATGCAATCATCCATTATCTCACATCCCTACATAATCTCAACCTCATCTTACAATATCCTCCACTTATCTCTCACAATCCTATTCTCACTCAACAAACCTTATCTACGTGAGTTACAACTCACTTATATATTTGCACACACACAAATATATAAATATCTAATGTTCACAATATTATTCCTAACATTCTTTATTTTATATAACTATAGGAGGGTTAAAGGGTCCCTTTCCCTTTACATTACAAATACAATGATATGATCAGTCTACAAAACCCCAACAATGCAGCAATATTTGGTGAAAAAATGCTTAAGGGCTTATGCCAAAAACACAAGTGGTTGGGAATACAAAAAAACCCATACCAATAAGACCGATAAGATGATTTAGTAATAATGCACCTGACAAGGCCATATAACAACCAAAACAAATTTATATCCTGACGGATTTTAGAAGCACTTTTTTTTATTTGAATCATATGACACCTTCATAACCTCCACTTTAACAGGGATAAAAATGGTTTCCATAGGTGGTTCTAGAAAAAGATGCGCTTTTCAAGCAGAAATCCGACTCTTTAACCAATCGTATGCCTCTCGACCTTCCTGGTGAAGAAGAACCCAATGTGTCAGTTTCTCTTACAGCAGAGCAATAATATAGCCCAGGTCAGGTAAGGGGATCAAACTATCTCATGCCCTTGATGTCTCACCCCATTTGGACACATCAGACACAAATCACATTAGGATGTCAAGTCATTTCTACAACTCTGAAAAAAAAGCCACGTCCAAAAAACCTTCGTCTTTATAACAAGACTCAGATAGTAAGGGCCATGATGTACTCGTTGTTTTTTCCATTTCCATTTCAATGCCAACCCTATATGCTAGCTTTATTTAGTGACGATCCATCTCTAAAGCCCAATCCTTCGTCGGGTCTATGATAAAATGATGACAAATGAACATCGAAGAAACTTCTACATTTACCCTCAAACATCCCTCTAGAGAGAGATAATCATCTCCAAGAACTCCCTCAATAGAAACTAGGTCTTTCTCTATTTCAATTTGAAAAATGGATTTCAAACGACGACACAAAATTTTGGTATAAAATATCATTTCATGAATTGACACGGAAAATTGGATGAAAGGAAACATTGGAAAGGCCATGATAGATGAAATGAAATCCATTGAAATAAACATGGAAGGTGTGAAAATAAGGAAGATTGGATCGATAAATATATGGAGTGATTATGCCATTGCTTGCTTGTAATTAATACAAGGTTCATATCATATTTTATTGGAAAAGGTGATTATTCTGGGAAATCAACATATTTATTTTCAATCTTATCACAAGATTTTCTATAAAATCAGCCTTTTTAGTACCCTTCCAATATATAAGATTTAAGATCCAATCTGTAATTAATGAAAGCATAAAATACATATTTTATTTAAACAATTTTTTTTATGGTGGAGCTAGCAATATTTGAGAGTCACCTCCATTAATTAATTCATTACTATTCAATTCAATAACAATGATATAATTTTGCTCAGATTATAACCGTGAAATAGACATAACAGTAAACATGAACACAATGATTTCAATTCATTCGGGATAGATTATACTGGAGGGATTACATACATATATAGGTAAATGACATCCTTAAACTAAGGAGTCAACTTCTATCCCTCATATCTCTCTCATGATCACTCAGCATCCCACAAATCTCTCCCAATACCTATTCTCACTCAACAAACCTAGAATCTCTCTAAGAGATCTCTACGAGTTGTCACCAACTCATTATTTGCACAATAATAATGTTCACAATATTAAAATATTCCTAACATTCACTCCCCTATTGTTAACATTATTATTTCCACACATACACTCCCCTAATGTGAACAATGTAGAGAAAAACATTCACACATCTTCTACAGCTTGCCTGCCTCTGCATGCTCATGATCTTGGTATGCTGAACCTCTGTTCACCAAATACGAACCCCTGTTCGACAATAACGGACCTCTGTCCTAGGTACAAGCCCCTGCTCATGAACCTCTGTTCATCCTCTTCAAGAAAAACATGATGCTACTTTTTCTTGTGCTTTTATCTTTCTACTATCACATATTTACATCAGGAGGTTATAAAAGGAAATACAATTCTGAACAGGAATGTAACATCTGTTCTTATTACAAACAATGAAACACACAACTAAAAAAATGCCACAAACTCATTATGCGGCCCCGTCGCTTGCGGCTGGCGAGAGGACGTTGGTTGTCCTCCTTCCTCCATTGCCTCCTGCCTCCATCTGAAAGTTATCTAAAGAAGGAAGTCTTCAGATTCATAACCATCACCCAAAGGTTCTTCTTTATCACTGTCTTCTTCTTCATTAGCAACCATGGCACTTTCTTCTATTTTTCCATCAAGTAAATCTCGTGCTCTTTTCTTGCAGTTTATAGATACATGTCCATCTTGTTTACAATAGTAACAAGTGATATGTTTCTTTGTATCTCTGAAATTTGATCTTTGTTTAAAAGAAGATTTAAATCTCCCTTTATCATATGACTTGTTTTTACCATACATTGCAGTTTCTTCTGGTGTAACATTCTTATTTTCTTCATCTATCAGTGAAGAAATTAGATCTTCTAGGATGGGATTGATCTTGCTCAAAGTAAAAACAATGTTTGAATAGCGAGATGGCATACTATTCAACAAAACAGCTTTTTCATCATCATCCTCTACTTTAAGTTTTATCCCTGATAATTGATTCAAAATAGACCGAAACTTACTTATATGTTGTACCATGTTTTCTCCTTCATCCATCTTGAGTCCAAACAGCTTCTGCTTCAAGGTCACTGTTGCGCTTCCGGTTTGGGATCCAAACAACTTGTTCAATGTTGTCCAAATGAAATTTGAACTTTTTGAAAGGTCTATATGATGCAAATATGCATCAGACAATCCAATTCCAATGATTGTTGTTGCTTTACAATCTCTACTCTCCCATTTGGTTGCTTCATCAGCATCAGTTGGTTTCTTGAATGTTCCATCCGCAACTTCCCACAAATCTTTGTTAATGAGTGTCAACTGAGTTCGTACTTGCCAAGTGTGAAAATCCTTTCCATCAAATTTTTCAACATAACCCAATTTATCCATTATGACTCTCCACAATTTGACACAAATAGGTGTCGGTTTCAACCGAAAATACACCCTTTTTACAAACAATTTAAAAATTTGACACTATTAAAATTCTTTTAACATCTTGACGATACTGACTAGATTGACGCTTTGACTTACTACACTAGACAAAACGACAATAACATTTAAAAAGTAATTAGATATTACTTTTTACTATGACACACATACACACTATTTATAACAAGAGACAAATGGGGAACGAAAATAAAATAATAACTCAAAAATTACTTTTTAAATAACAAATAGCCAAAGGTAATGGCATTAGACTTATTTTAGACTCTCATGAAAAAGAAAGACTATTTCATAACTACAGACCACCACAAACTTACAATACCAATATTAAACCAAGACACAAAATGAAGGGATATGAATCTAAGATTTAATTAAACTAATGGCATGTGAATGAACATACGGCAGAGTTGGACATATGGCAGAGAAGGACATGCAAGACTACATAACTGTCAATAGATTTGATCATTGCTGGAATAATACCCGATCTATGAAGCCTCCCACGCAAAACCAATTCTCCTTCCTTTATCCATACGTATCGACTGATCCATGTGGGAAAGCCTCCATTATAGTGCATGTAATCTTTGTATTAGAAAACTGTATCATTTCTCTGCACTCTCGAATATAGCAAATAATAATACAAGATAGTGTCCTCCTGTATTCGTTTGCAGATCCTCACAATAGTGATTGCCGTATTTTTATAGATCCATACCTGAAATGGAAGGCTTCAACTTCTACCACTATAAATTATAAATCCAAAACTAATTTCACATAATAACGAGGATTCAAACAGGTGATGTGTTGAGGAACATCCAATATGCAAATCATAAACAACTACTGAGTGCAGATCTGAATGACTCTCATATTTGAATGGATCTAAATGGTGATGATTGTAAAAACGAATAGCACAGACATGCAAGGAAATACGGTTAAAATCACAAAACACGGCCTACAGTCTGTCCATTTCTAGGAACTCGTGCCTTATGCAGATGTCTGGAGGATGTGCTCACTTAGAGGGTGCATACAGATCAGGGGGACGTGCTGGAAACTTGGATTGATCTCTTGTCAGATCTGAGCCACCATACTACAATGTAGAGAAGTCAATGCTACCTCCAGTATCCTAGGATGAACTTCGCTCTGATACCAATGATATAATTTTTCTCAGATTATAACCGTGAAATAGACAGAACAGTAAACATGAACACAATGATTTCAATTCATTCGGGATAGATTATACTGGAGGGATTACATACATATATATGTAAATGACATCCTTAAACTAAGGAGTCAACTTCTATCCCTCATATCTCTCTCATGATCACTCAACATCCCACAAATCTCTCCCAATACCTATTCTCACTCAACAAACCTAGAATCTCTCTAAGAGATCTCTACGAGTTGTCACCAACTCATTATTTGCACAATAATAATGTTCACAATATTAAAATATTCCTAACAAACAACAGACCAACAATGTTCCAACACTTTAATTTATTGATTTATACATTCATTAATTTACATTGGGTGGGAAAAGGGTCCATAATCTACTGTTGGGGACAACCTCAGTAATCAATATCATGATACTCCATAATTTAATCTTCAATCTATTAATAATCATTAAAAATAAAAGTTCTATATTTGGTCCTTCGAGTAATCACAATAATTTTTACATATACTTTTAATTTACTAATTTGGGATTGATGATGTGTTTTATTTATCAATAACATCTTATATTCTATCAACAAGTAAAATGTTATAACAATATTCACCAAAAAATGGGCGGTATGGAAGCATGCCCCAAAGCCACGAGTTCATACTAGATAGACAAAAATCCTAGGAGTACATCTGATTACAAAAAATCACACAAAACAAAAGAAGAAAAGTTAAGCTTCAACTATGAATTATTGATCAAGAGGACACAGATCTTGATCATGCCATCAAGAGTCAGAAAATTCTCGAGGATAGATAATTACCTTCTGTTGCTTTCCTTCAAAATAACAAATATGGTGTGGTCTTGAACAAAAAAAAACTCATTACTTAAAATTTAATGAAATTTTTCTAAAACTTCCATACCGCATCTTGTTTCATGATACAAATCATATAGCTGGGCAATACGAACCACTAAATTGGAAAAAAATTGAATGATAAAATATTGTATCGACAAGGTTGGTTATAGACAATTTCTTCTACATAAATTATATACAACATGCTTTCCACTAACATTATTTTCTCAATACCCTCTTCAACATTTTTTCTAATAACACCTTTTGCATTTGTGAAATGATGTCTCGAAATTTACTGTATATCTGCACAACCACACTCCTCTTACATCAATCAACATTATCAACTTCTATCAATCTAAAAAACACAATCTAACAAAAGTTCTTGTTGTTAGTCATGTTATTAACTATGCGATTAGCAACTAGAAGAATGTCACCCTTTTTTTTAGGCTATCTTTCCAAACTACCTTCAAGGAATGGAGAGAGTCTAACACGCTCATATAGCACATCGACCCAAATTTTTTATTTTCCTAGGCCTACAAAAGTTTGTTTATTTTATCAAACTCACTATTGGGCATACTTTATCAGAAATATTTGATCAATGTTATAGAATTTCGTCATTTCATACTATATCAGAAAGATTGGACATACTATGTGGCTATGTTAATTACAAGAAATTGTTGATCGTAGTAATAGCAAATCCTTCCATTTCACTAACAACACTTATCGGTTGTAAACATTCTAGTCCTTAGTCATCCTTCCCGAAGGTTTGTGTTCAAGAACTTGGCTTTGCCAAGGTTATTCCATCGAATATAATATAATTACAAATAATGGTTTCAAACCTGTTGAGATTGTTTTTTTGCATGGTTGAAATATATTCGTCAAAAATATATAGGATAATAGCCAATAACCTTCTCATCAATGAATAATTAACAAACATAAAACATGCATTTTTCTTAATGGACTTAGATCATTCATTCTTGAGCAAGACCTATGTTCATCTCTTGACTTAAATTTTTAGTAAAACTTTAAGGACTATTTTGTTTAATGGGTTATTTCTGGAAATGTACAGGGCCACGATGATCAGGATATGTCTTCACGTTTAAAATATGTACTTCTATTATTATATGCTAACTATTATCTTTTTTGAAAAGACAGTCAGTGAATTTTAGTAGCTCGATATTTTTTTAAAACAGAAACAGTAGAGCCTAATTAGCACCAAGCCACTCCTTTTAGTAAGTAATATTGATTAGCGATCGCAACGTATTTATTTTTATTTAGTTGGTTATAATTGACATGAAAATGCCTTGCAATTCCATTTCATCCATTCATATTATCTGTTATACGAGTGTTATGTTCTATAAGTATCGTTAAGGAACAGTTTAGCCTAGAGACCGCTAATTTATTCCTTTCTCATTTAACAATAAACAATAAGTGTAGAATTCTATGTTTTATAAGTATTCAAGCTTAGCGGTCGCTAGGCATTTCTTTTATACAAAATGTTTTTTATCTCTATTTTCAAAATTAATAAACTGTTAACACTTGAGGATGCTAATATATTACTTTCTCAAAATACCTCCATAGCTTTTGATAGCAAACAATTTTTATATCTCACATATTTTACATCTAAAAATTTCACAAAACATGCCTAGCACCCAATAATATCTATTACTATGATTTTTTAATAGAGTGCTATGTTTGAAATAAGATATTCTTTATCCTAGCTGTTGACATATCATTCCTTCCTAAAATAAATCAATCTTAGTGGTCACTAAGCATTTTCATTAATACGATTTTTTGTTTGATATCTATATTCAAAATAAAAAAATCAGTTGAGCCTAGTGGCCGTTAATCTACTCCTCTTGACAAGTAGCAGAGCTTAGTGGTCGCTAATCATTTTCATCGATGCACACCGATGTGTTAAAAAAGAAAAGATGCAAAGGTGTGTGCCTAACAGTCCCTATGGTGTTATATGAGCACTCTCAAAACATGTTTAGTAATCATCTTTCTTCAAGACTATGCAAATGTTAGGTAAATTAATTATGCATTGTATTAGGTAATTTATTATTTGGTTATGTATTTAATAACCAAATTATTTTCATATTGTTTATTTGTTGCATTATTTCTACAATTATATTTATTTGTATTTAGTTGGTTATTGCTTCTCGGATGTATTTTGGAAGTTGTTATGATTTTGGTTGTACCTATGCAACCTTGTATTTGTCTACACATGGTTGTTCAATTCCTATAAGAGTTGCAGCCTCTCTATTGTAAATTGATTTGGTTGATTAATAAAATACTACAGGATTCCGTCCCTATTTTACATTTCGTACCAGAGTTGGTTAATCTAGACCTGTGAGCAGAGAAGGTGTGGAAAGAGAGAGTAGAAGAGATAGAGGATATTGGAGAAGCATTTGCAGCAATTAAGAGCCTTTGTAGCCTCCTGTAACTTCCCATCCCCATCCCTGTCTCCCCACAACCTCCTGTTAGTTACAGGTGTTTGGAACATAATTTTTTTTACACTGGTGCTCCCTGCACCAGGTAAAATTTGCTACAAGAATAGATTTTTATTTATTTTAAAAAAAAATTCCCCATCCATGGGTTTTACCTCTAAGTTAGAGGAGCAATTAAGTATCTGATATTTTTTTTATCAAACCTCTACATTTGGAGGACTGTGCTAAAAATTGGAGATTTTTTTTTATATTGAGCACCGAGTTGGGTTTTGAGAATGTTGCATCCACACCAAGCTCTCTTATTGAGATATCCACCGAGCTCAAATATATTTGAATCTACATTGGTGAGCTGACCATGAATAGCGAGTTGAGCATATTAAATACAAATCAGTGCACTGATTTCTTCAAGTGAATGGAAGCTATTCATACGAGTTATCATTTGAAACAATATTGCTAAACTTCATTTGCTAAGTTGTGATCTGAGCTTTGTGGACCGAGCCACCATTGAAGTTGAGTCTCCATTCAAAGTTTGAGTCGGATCATACCTCCCCACAACATCTGATGCTGCCACAAAGAGGCCGCACAGAACTCTCCACCGAGCCATTCGAATAAATCTCTTGTGTATCAAGTAATCCGTCAGGCCTACATCAAGATTGGGTTGAGCTCCAAACTTCATACATCGTGCCCATCCATAGCAACGACAAAGTGACATTGCCGAGACCACCATAGTCTCTAAACCAAGGCATCACAAATCCTGTAAACAAATCAATCAAAACGACCCTGCACACGAAGCATACATGCAGAGGAGACAATATAATATAGATCGGGTGACCTTTGTCCAAGTTGGAACGAGTTTGATACCGTTGCCTGAACCTTGCAAACACAAACGACGACCATTATCAAGCGGTGGAAACTAAAAGTAGCAGATCAAGGCAGATGTAAAGAAAATCAATTACAGCAGGCATACAGAATACATCCAAAGGCGATGGCGGAATCAGGAATATATCTCTAGTTGCAATCGGCGACATAAGGATAGCAGATCCGCCTGGTGCGGAAAATACCTAATCCGCTCCCTCCCTTGCAGCGCCACATGGAGTACACAGAAGGTGCCAAGTCGGTGGTTAAAAGGTTAGTCGGTTTTTTCAATGTTTTAAATATTATATTGTTCAATACACATGCTAAGCGCATTGTGCGCTGTAGTGAATATTGGGAAAGTACTGGTAGTGGGTGGAATAGGGTCCAAGGTTCGACCCCCACAAAATTTCAATTACTTTTATAAACATTCAGATTTAGCGGTGAATTTAGGAAAAACCACCAATGCTTTAAGCCGACTATAATAGGCAAAAAACCATCCTCCAAACCACTTAGTCCCAGCGAAACCCATTGTTATTTTTAGAGGACAAAACCCTAAAAAAAGGTCAAATTTTATTTTTCTCCCACATATTTTATATTTTCATCCTGATCAACTTTTTCCAAAGGAGGGGACTTGAAAATTGTATTTTTAGCTATTTTTTGTGGGTTTTCATGCTGAGAGCCATTTTGAGCTCCGGAGGCCACCGGGGCCTCGCAAAACAGTTTTGTTTTGCCTGCCATTCAATTTTTTTAGCATTTTGGATGTAATTGTATTTTTTAGTGCATTGTACTAATTTGCAGGTTGCTATATTCAACCACAAACATTGTAACTGCTAAATATTGGCAGAGTATTGTAAACAAAATTAGTGATAATTTTGGTTCTATAACACTCACGAGATCTTCAGATCTCTTTCGCAGTGTTCAGTATATATAGTGCCTTTGTGAAGCGCTTACAAGTAAAGTCGTCGCGACTACTACTGCACTTAACGCCTAATATAGCTGCAACAACATCGTCCGGGCATTGACCCTTTAAATCGACGGGGAGTAATAAGGACACAGTGCACACACTTTGAGCCATCCCATCCGTCTATGAACGATTGCATGACTTAAATCTAGGCTCTAAAATTATCCGAGTATATAGCGAAGTTACGCGCGCGTAGGAGGATATTTATTTGATCCAATGTCAACAATCGCACAGACCCCTTTTAGTATTGTCTTGGTACCACGTATCAGATTCTTTCATGTACGTTAACGCCTCTTTCACGTACTTCCGAGTATATAAAAAGGGCAAGCTTCTTTCACGTATCGATGTGTATATCGAAAGGGCGCGTATATAGAAAGGTTCGGTATATCAGACTGATGGTATATAAATGGAAGACCGTATACCTGGAGTGATAAGAGCCTTACCCTTTGTTAGTTGATTCTGCAAAATGGGCACCAATGCCCACAAATTCTTTCTTCTAGATTCACAACTATTGAGAGGAACAACTATGCTTCCTAGAAGACAAAAATCAAGACACAACTTGAGTTTGAAGAGATCTAGCCTGTTGTGAATAGTACTCTAACCAGATCAACTACTGATACAACACAAAAATGATAGTTTGATAGATCAGATCATAAATCCAATATCATCATCTTGTTTGGAGTGTTTGATGATGTACAACCCCACATTCGAGATGCAAAAACAACCAAAGAAGCTTGAGATAATTTATACATAGTATATGAGGCCAAAAACAATAATGTCATTCTGAATTTGCAAAGTCAGTTACACACACTGAAGTTTAAGCAAAATGAGAAAATTGAATCTATCTTGAGAAGAGTTACAGAGTTGAGGGCTTTACTTCTAGCCCTAGGAAAAGTGAACACTGATGAAGCTCTTGTTCCCATTTTTCTGAGAGCTCTCCTTTCTTCATACCACATTTTTGTGACAACCCTAAACTTTTCAGATACAATAGTGAGTTTTGATAAGTTGGTAAATCTATTACAACAAGAGGAAGCCTTGTATAATAAGGATGATGAAGAGGAGCAGGCACTTTCTTCTCATCAAAAATGGAAAGGAAAAGGGAAAGGAAAAACTAATTCCTATTAAAAGTCCCAACATCATAAGCAGTATCAACATCGAGGGGAAAAACAATAGAAGAATAAATGTCCAATCTATAAAAGAGGACATGAGTTGAAAGATTTTTGGTATAATACATACAATAAAGGTTCATTAAGTAATTTCAGACCTCAACACCAATAATCTCACAAGGGAAATTCAAACTACAATCAAGGGTAGAAAAATGGGAACTCAAAAATAAGACCCCATCCACAAGGCAATATTTTTGAGAAAGAATAACGTTCATATACTGAAGACTACTTATACACTGCTCAATCAAGTGAACCTTCCATGTCTAGTGATGTCTAGTATGTTGATTCAAGAGCCACTCAACACATGACTGGCCACAGAGACTGGTTTACTTCAATGAGGGACACACCTTCAAAAAACCATGTTTCATTAGGTGATGATTCTTCATACACTGTATAAGGTGTTGGGAACATTTCTCTACCCCTTGGTTTACGAAAGTGTAGACTCTCAGATGTTCTATATGTCCTTGGGTTAACAAAAAATCTATTATTAATTAGTCAGCTTTTAGATCACAATCTGAAGATTGACTTTGATACTCATTCCCACAAGAAAGTGTGTTTGATTCGAGACAAATCACGAGGCTCGAAAATTGTTACAAAAGCCTCCAATGTGGGACGTATGTTGCAGCTTGATTTTGTCCACAGAGATGATCATGCACTTGTGGCTAAGAATTCTACCTCTGCATAGTTTTGGCATCGCAGACTTGGTCACATCAGTTTCAATTATTTTGAAACACTTGCCGGTACAACATGGTGAGAGGCTTGCCATCTCTCCAGAAGGATACAAAAAAGTGTCCTAACTGCCTAGCAGGCAAACAACACAGAGCTTCATTCCAGACTAGTACTTATCGAGCTCATGGTAAGCTTGATTTGGTTCATGTCGATCTTTGCGATGCGATGCAACCGAGTCATTCTGGATTTCAATACTTCATGCTTTGTGTTGATGAATATTCAAGAAAAATGTGGATTTTTTGTCTTCGCAAGAAAAGTGAAGCTTTTGAAACCTTCAAGAAGTTCAAAGTGGCTATTGAGAAAAAAACTTGTTATCACATCATAACTCTCCACTCAGATTGAGTGGGAGAATTCACCAGTAATGAGTTCAAATACTATCTACAAGCTCACTATATTTGTCAACAAATGCCTCCTCCACACACATCGAAGAAAAATGGTGTTGTACAGAGAAGAAATCATACTATCATGGAAATGGTGTGATGTATGATCAATGACTCTGGACTAGCAAAGACATACTGAGAAGAAGCAGTAAAGACAACAAAGTATTTGTTGAACAGATTGGTTTCTCTTGATGGAGTAACACCACATGAAGCATGGACAAATCAGAAACCATATTTTGCACACCTTAGAGTATTCAGGTGTAAAGCAAGTATGCACATACCTGAGAAAAATAGAAATAAATTAGACATGAAGTCACATAAACTCATTTTCATTACTTACAGTGAAGAAATTCTTGGGTACATATTGATAGATCCTAAAACTAGGAGATTCTACACCAGCAGAGATGTTGATTTATTTGAGAAATAGGAAGCAGAGTCTCCTCCTCCAAACTCACCTAATGTATATTCTTCACTCGTTATAAAAACATAAGTTGATGTTCCCGCCGATGATGAAAGTGATGATGGGGGGGATAATGATGATCTATTTGAACCATGACCCATGAGAACTACTCAATGTATTCCCAAGTGGTATAATAGCATGTTATGAGATGAAATAATGGATGCTCCACTAGATACATCCACCCCTAGACCATGGAATCATAGTAAAGAAAGAGAAGAAGTTAACTTTTCTTTTATGAGTAGAGTTATTGAATCTGATGAGCCCTCTACAGTCTAGGAATCTCTACAGTCAAAAGCTTGGAAAGATTCCATGGACGTTGAGTATCAATCAGTGATGAAAAACAACACTTGGAAACTTTTCAATATTCCACCAAGGAAGAAACCTATTGGATGCAGATGGATATTCAAAAAAAATTACAAGGCAGATGGGACCATAGACAAGTATAAAGAGAGACTAGTAGCAAAGGGGTATGCACAAAAATAAGGCATTGACTACAAGGAGACATTTTCTCCCACAAATAAGATCAAAATGATTAGGATGATATTTTCTCTAGCTACACAGTTTGGTTTGAAATTCCATTAGATGGACTTAAAAATTACTTTTCTAAATGAAGATTTATAAGAAGAAGTCTACATGACTCAACCTGAGGGATATATTGTACCTGGTCAAGAATCAAAGGTATGCAAAATCAGGAAATCTTTGTATGGCCTCAAACAGGCACCCCAGGCATGGTACATAAAAATTTATGAACATCTCGTACAACATGGATTTGTAAGAAATCCATACGATCCCAATCTCTACCTAAAAAATTAAGAGTGGGAGATTGTGATTGTATTTATCTATGTCGATGATCTAGTCATCACTGGTAGTTCAATGAGGATGATCGATGTAATAAATAAAGATCTTAAACGATCGTTCGACGTGACAGATATCAGGCTAATGCACTATTATATTAGATTGGAAGTATGACAGAAATAGAATCACCTATTTGTTTCTCAAATGAAATATAATAATACAATGCTCGATAAATTCACGATGGTGGATTGCACACTGATTGTTACACCTATGGAGAACATATTACAGTTAACTTGTTTAGACCCATCTCCTAAGGTAAATGCCACTCTCTATTGATAGTTGATTGGAAGTCTCATTCACCTTACCTACAATAGACAAGATATTAGCTTTGTAGTGAGCTATCTATCTAGGTTCATGCAGGAACCCAAAGTTTTTCATTGGAAATCAGAAAGGCGCATCATGAGATGTCTCAAAGGATTAGTGGATCTTGGTCTAGAATACAAGAATAATGTCAACTTCTTCTTGTAAGGATATTCAAATTGAGATCATGTAGAAAACATTGATGACAGAAAATACACTTTAGGGTTTGTGTGTCTTTATGGGATTTGGACCAATATCATGGGGAAACAAGAAACAACACTTTGTTTCTCATTCTTCCATAGAAGTCTAGTATCTTTCTATAGGAGAAGTTGTCTATGAAGTTATATGGCTATGTCGCATACTTGAAGGACTTGGAATACCATAGGATAAACTGAACACCATGTATGTAGACAATGAAGGTGTTCTTAAAATTGTTCACAATACATTTTTTTATGAAAGAACAAAGCACATTAAGGTACATGCACATTTCATACGTGAGCATGTCTTGAAGCACAATATATAGCTTCAGTTTTTTCCAATAGATAAACAACAAGCATATATCTTCACAAAGTCACTTGCACTTGAGAACATAGTGGGGTGATTTAAATGTAGATCGCTTGGTAGAAATTAAGGACCCAAGATCACCCCATGTCCCACTTAGAGAAAGCGCTCCACCACTCCAGTTCAAAGATCTGGTATAATAGAAGAGTTTACCATCCAAAATTTACAATTATTTTGTAATCATCAGCCAAAGTTCCATTCCCATTGAGTTCATTAGATGCTTTAAATAAGAGGCCATGTGGACACCTTGAGGTAGGGGTCGAACTTCTCCATATGGACCAAGTAGAACATAGTGGAGTGCTACGAATGCTCCATGCAATTATATTTCAATTTTAAAAGACTATTTTTAATGACTGGACAAGAATGGGAGGGTTGTTGCTCACTACATTTATTTCTTGAGTACTCATGATTCCAAATGAAAATTTAAGCGTATCAGCTGCTTGAGATCAATAGAATTCTCGAAGTCTATCGCAGGAATTCCAAATGAAAATTTAAGGCTAGCAGCCCCTGTGTTTAATTTTAAGCCTAGTGGTCACTGGGTTAAAAATGTTATTTGAATCAACATTGTAACATCACAGAGGCTTGAGTTTAGCAGACCTACTAGGATAGTTTTTGTCTTACCATACATGACAATTAGTAATGACTTGTGATGAATATTCAATACACGACTAGAACAAAAAATATTAGAAGACAACAATGAACTCAAGTTCTTGGGCTACTGGTGATTTACAAGTAGTTTGTAATCATCAACCCAAGTTCCATTCCCATTGAGTTCATTGGATGCATTCAATAAGTGGCCATGGTGACACCTTGAGGGTAGGGGTCGAAACTTCTCCATATGGACCAAGTGGAAATATAACAGGGGCACTTCAAATGTGGATCATTCGACAGATATGAAAAACCCAAGCCCACCCCCATGTCCCACTTAGAGAAAGTTCTCCTCCACCACTCCTATTTAAATCTCCAGTATAATAGAAGAGCTTACCATCCAAAATTTACAATTATTTTATAATCATCAACCCAAGTTCCATTCCCATTGAGTTCATTAGATGCTTTCAATAAGTCATGATGTGGAAACCTTGAGGTAGGGGTCAAACTTCTCCATAAGGACCAAGAGGAACATAATGCGGGTGCACTTTGAATGCTCCCCACAATTATATTTCAATTTTTAAAAACTATTTTTAATGACTAACGAGTGCGAGGGTGGTTTATCAGAACATTTATTTCTTGAGTACTCATGATTCCAAATGAAAATTTAAGCATATTAGTCATTGAGCTCAATAAAATGCTTGAAGTCTATCACTTGAATTCCATAGAAGGCTAGTGACCATTGTGTTCAATTTTAATCCTAGTGGCCACTGGGTTCAAAATTTTATTCAAATCAGCATTATTTTCAACATCACAGAGGCTTGAGGTTTGTCAACCGCTAGGATAGTTATTGTCTTGCATAAAGGAAAATTTTTAATGACTTGACGTATATTCAAATACATGACTAGACAAAAAATATTCAAAGATAGGATGAACTCAAGTTCTTAGGCTATTGGTAAGTTACAAGTAGTTTATAATCATCAACCCAAGTTCCATTCCCATTGAGTTCATTGGATTCTTTCTATAAGTGGCCATGGGTAAACCTTGAGATAGAAGGTGAGCGTCTGGTCGATCGTGCTCAAAAATGGAATCCATATTTTCAACGTAATGGAGTAAATCTCGGTATTTCTCTCCAAGCCATTGAATCCCCTACCTTGAATCTAATTCATACCCTCAACCCATACATAAGGGATAATGTAAACCTCCTCTTTAAACTGGGTATATGAGGTCAATGGAAAATATCTCGACATTGAGAGGAACAGGTTGGATGAGAAGGAAAAAGGAAACAAACGCAAATTCCATTTTCATTTGGCTCATGCTTGACACAATTCATGCATGGAGGACTCACCAAGAATGTTATAAATGGATTCAGCTTCCTGGGTTGAGGAATATCTTGGAGATATCAAGAGATGACAATGAGAAATGGCCAAGGTGAGGGACATCTCCAACTGCTCACCACGAAGGGTGATGAATGGAAAATATAGGAATACCATTAAAATTGAGCCAGACAAGCAAAGAAGAGAGGTAGAGAAGAAAGAGCTGTCAGTAGGTTTAAAAAATAAAGATGCATGAGGCACCATTAATTATGGTGATGTAGACCAACTCTCCCTTCATGTGAAATGATATTAGCTAATATGTGCCAATCTTTTGGGTTACATGAAATTTTGAACGGCATCGGAGCTCATCAATGGTGGCATTATTAGCAAGAAAATCAATTAGGTAGACGACACGATTTGCTTTTCTAAATGCATGATTAATACTCCAGATTTTTAATTTTCCTAACCAAAATAGAATATTGGAAATGTAAAAATTAAGATGTCAGGAATGGGATGATCCTTTAAGCAATTGCATGAACAATGATTTGCGAGTCACCTTCTACCAGAAGTGAATCACATCCCCTGGTAACAGCTAATTTGACTCCTTCCATAAGAGCTTGAGCTTCTGCTAAATTACAGGTGCCCTCTCTGAGCGGGAAGGATCCCACCACAATTATATCCCCATTCTCATTTCTCACAAGACACCCCACCCTTGATTTACCTGGGTTGCCTCTAAAGGGCCCTGTCAAAGTTAAGATTGCAAAATCTGATTGAGTTCAATATGTTATTTGAATTCCACCACATAATATTTGAAGGATAGAGAGCGTTAAGGTCATATATTATTTCATGGCATTGGTATAGCATAACACAGTCTTGTGATTAGCGGATGCTAGAATAATTCTTGTCTTGCATTAATGCCCCTCTAACATAAACCTATAAAGATTGATATTTTACATTGAAGGAATGATATCCTAGAATATATATACTTTAGCGGCTACTAGTATTCACTTCTGCCAAAAAATTGACAACTCAAAACAAACCAAATTTAATAGCGATTAATTGTTTAAATTCCTTAGCGTAACACATAACATAAATTTATACTAATGATTTATTGTACTTTATAATTAAAGGAGGGTTGAAGGGTCCCTTTATCTTTACATTAAAGATACAACGAGAGGATCAGTCTTAGAACCCAAATGATACAACAATACTTTGGTGAAAAAAATGCAAGGGCCAATGCCAAGAAAATAAGTGGTTGGGAATAACAAAACCCAGACTAGTAAGCCAACCAATATGATTCGATAAAAATGGAAATGGAAATGCTATACAACATCCAAATCAAATATATTAGAACCAATTATTTATCTGAATCAAATGACATCTCCGTAACCTCCACCTTAATGGGCATGAAAATGGTTTTCGTTTGTGGTTCTGGAAAAAATATTCTCTTTTCCAAGAGCAGCCTGATTCTTGAACCAATTATATGCCTCATGACCTTTCCTGTGAATAACTTCCCAATGTGTCAGTTCCTGTCAAGAAAAGAAGTGTAGCAGTATTAATAATATAGTTTAGAATAATTGTGAGTAGACTCACGTTGATAGGAGTGTGAGAGATCTTATAGGGATGAGATAAGTCCATTTGTGTCAGTGATCATGAGAAAGTGGAGTGTTGACTCCTATAATCAAGGAGATCAAACTCTATATATGTAACCTCTACCTGTGAATAATATATCCCAAATCATTTGAATCTATAATATCATTATTCGGTGTATTTTCATCTAGGTGCAAAACTGGTTGATTGCTATGACTGTCTCACCCAATTCATCCACTTCACACAAGAAATGATTTAGTACATTTTCCAACATTTGAAAAACCGTTCTAAAAAATTTGCATGCACCAAACCTTCCTATTTATAGTGAGCATGTAGAAATCAAAGGCCATGACGCACTCAATTTTTTTTCTATTTCTTGCTTCCATGCCAACCCTATACGTTGGCTTGATCCAATGCCACGTGTCCCATCTCACAAAGCCCAATCCTTTTCTCCCCATGATAAGAAGATGACAAATGAAATGTTCAAAGAAACTTCCACATTTACCCTCCAACCCCCTCTAAAGAAATATAATCATCTCCAAGAACTCCCTCAATTGCAACCAGGTCTTGCTCTAATTCAATCCTAAAAATGGATTTCAAACGATGATGCAAAATTTTGGTATAAAATCCCATTTCACTCATATCCATTAGAAAATTGCATGAAAGGAAACATTGGTCTGGCCATGACAAATAAATTAGGAAATCTCGTGAAGGAAACTTAAAGGTGTGAAAATAAGGGGGACCTTTAAGATAAATATATGGAGTGAATATGCATGACATCTGCATGCTTGAAATTAATACAATTCTTGTCCTTAGTGGCTTTAATATCAATGTTTATTGGAAAAGGTGATGAGTTCTAGCCAATTAAGATATTTATAGAAAACTTTTATCACAAAATCTTGTAACCTATTTAGTAGCTATCTTAATAGATAATATTTAAGGTCCAATCTAGAGTTAATGAGAGCATCCAAAGGTAGTTTTAATCACACAAGATTGATTTTCCCTAACAAGGTCTCACACTTTAATGACGGTGTCACATCAAGTCTCATCAATAAATTATCCAATGAAATGGTGCCACATAGACAACCCATAAAAGGTGATTTTATTCTCAAGTAATGGGTTGCCTTATATTCCTTTGTACTCAAAGTATTTATTTTAAATCCCTTAAAAATATGTTCTCCACATAATTACAAATGTGTAAAAGAAAATACATATTAAAAAAATCATGATCTATTAAAGGGTATTTTTTAATTTTTATTGCATGATTGTTAAGTGGCTCTAAATCTTACATTAGGATTCACGATAACACGGCTCATTTCCTCTACTATGATCTAAACTTTCCTAACTGTGTGTCTATCTTTATTACCAGGTTAACTAATGAAGCTTACATTTCAAGGACTTGGAGAATGCTAGGGATATTTCATCTAATATAAACTAATTACAAACAATGACATCAAAACTATTGAGATTATTTTTTGCATCATTAAAATGGATTCCGTGATATTGTAGAGGTTAGCGGTCATTAGCCTTCCCATTAACGAATAATTAGTAAACATAAAATAAAAATTTCTCTTCAACCCATCTGATACTTTATTCCTGAGAAAGGTTTCTGTACATCTTAGGGTCCACTCGATGTTTAGTAAATTAAATTACAGACTATTATGTTTAACGGTTAATTTCTTAAAATATGCAGATGGCCAAGATGAGATGATACCCCTTCAGGTTTAAAATATGTACTTCTTGCCCATTATGCTCTGAACAGTTTTACATTTTTAAATGCTTTTGACCAGATATTTTAACCAGAGGGTTACGAGACCCCACCCATACAAAGAAAACCAAATAGAAACAAAAAAAAATAGGGAACTCAAGTCCCACAACAAGAAAAACACAGAAGAGAGAAATCAAGTAAGAGTAGGCCACGGATCCAAAATAAATCTGGAAACACAAAATCCTGTTTGAAGGTAAGCTAAGAACAAGCCAATCTACTTATGAGAACCCATTGCTAATTTCAATCTCAAAACTCCTCCTCCACTCCCCAAACATCTTCCACGGCCCGACCGACATTTCCCCATGGTGGAACTTTCCAAGAAAAAGGAGGAAGGATCCTTTTGAATATACAAAAAAATGACATTAAGATGATTAATTACATGAATCAATAGGATAACGAGCTTCAGGAAGGTCCAGGGGTGGCAATCTTTTGGGATCCATACCATTGTGTCAAAAGAGAACATGCACACTCTTCATATGAAGAAGTGATTCCTTGTATTTCTCTCCCAACCAATGAATCCCTCACCCAACACCAATAGCCTATTCATCAATGGAGAAGAAGGAAATAAAGACAGGGGGTCGATGAATATGACAAATCCATGTTCCTTATGTAAACTAATGTTTTAAGAAATACTAGATAGATAAAGGGTTCTCTCCAACTAAACATAAGTGAAAAATAAATTAAGAAGAAATTATAAACCCAGGATGCATAGCAATAATGTAATTTATTTGATATCGTCCTTGGATTTCTAACAGATATCTTCACCGAGAACACATTAGCAATCATTCAAGGGCCTCTTGAACATATTCATATCAAAAGGTTCTTGTAATGCGCCTTTGAGGGAAATGGTTGAGGAATAGGGCATTTCAAATAGCCTCTTTCCACGTAGAGAGATGAAGGGGAAGCCAAGGAAAATGCACTAATTTAACACTTAAGAGGAAATCCTTAATGAGGAAGAAAGGAGTAAATCCATTTAAAATATGGGAAGACTAGTGATTTTATACATTAATGTGAGAGTTGAATCTGTGCTATCCCTTCCTGTTTGAAATGATATCTACCAGAGATGCCAATATTCAAGTTGATTCTATCAATGTGACATCCTGCATCCATCGATAACCGCATTGGCAAGGAGATTGGAAGAATAATATTAGCTTCCCTGAATAGACATGAATAATGCTCTGAGAATGCAATTTTCTAAGCCAAAATAAAATGTTGGAAATGAAGAAATCAAGTCTCATATAATAAATTATCCAATGAAATGGTGCCACATAGATTTAACCCATAAAAAATTTTATTCTTAAGTAATGGGTCAGTTAATTTCCTTTGTACTCCAAATTAATTTTAAATCCTTAAAAATATGTTCTCCACATAATTAAAATGTGAAAAATTGTACATATTAAGTTAAAAGCATTACCCATGATCTATTAAAGGCTTTATTTTTAAAGGAAATTGTTCAAGTGGCTCTAGCAACCTCTTACATTAGGATTCATGATAACTACTCATTTCCTCTACTATGATCTAAACTTTTTAAGCCGTGTATCTACTTTATTACCAGACTTAACTAATGCAACACTTAGTTTGAAGGACTTGGCTCTAACAAGGATATTCCATCTAATATAAAATAATTACAAACAATGACAACAAAACTATTGATAATTTTTTACATCATTAAAATGGATTCCCCAATATTGTAAAGGTTGACGGCCGATAGCCTTCTCATCAACAAACAATTGGTAAACATAAAACCAGCATTGCTCCTAATGACTTCACTAAAAACTAACTATGCTCGATCATTGTATTTAAATTTTACAAGACTAACGACCGCTAGGGAGGATGTTACTACATTTATTTGATGTTCCAAGACAAGAGAAGAAAAAGAATACTCCAAGACAAGAAATGGTTTTTACGAAATTTTTCTAAATATACGTGATTCAAAATGTAGATCTGGATAGAATTACAATAGGCTGTACTCAAATATTAATTTTCCTCTCAAGGTAATATGTTGATTAGGTAGATTAGATGCCGCAAGGATCCTAGAAGACATTAGGGTTTCCATGATTTTTTTGTTATTCGATCACTAATTTTAAAATAAGAAACTATTAAGGCTTGATACCAAGAAATCAAAACTTTTGATTACTAATTGAACCTAGCAGTGGCTAGACATTTTCCTTTATACTAGTCGATTTAAATAATGTGATATACACGATATATCACATGATAACTATAAAAAGAACCTAATTACAACAGCCAAACACATCACAACATGTATGATTGGTTATTAATAATTAATCAATTCTCAACCCATATTAGCCATGCTGGATTCCAGGTTTTCATAATGATGTAGTGTAACTCAAATATGTTTTTTACAGTTATGGGAATATATAGATGCTAGTGGCTGCTAGTCTTCACTTCTAGCAAAAAAAAATCTTCTTGAAACAAACCAAATTTAATAGCAACCAATTATTTAAATTTCTTAGTGCAACACATAACAAAAAAATTTAGTATTAATGGATTTCTTGTTTTTTATAACTATTTGAAACTAGAACTCTTGAAGTATGCCTAGTGACGCAAACAATGCTATAAATATTTATTCCCGTTGACTTGTTACTCTATGAAAATAATGACATTACATATACGCATCTCGTTGCTATTTCATTTTGTTGAGAAACAATATTTGTTCCTTTACAATTAAAATTACAAAATATTAATTTTTTTAATTCCTTTTTTAGGTAATATGTCTTCCATTGGTTGCACTCCATTCATGCAAATTCCTTTGATTTAAGGAGAAGGGGATTGGAAAAAGAGATACGATGATTGTTTTGTAAAAATACATTCCCCGGATAATTACCACAATGATTTGTGGTTATTTTTTGTTAATGAGGACGTTGTCAAAGAAGTCGGTATGGTAGTAATTTCAATAGTTATTGATGAGAAAACATTGTGTAATTAGGTTCAACACATGGACATCGTACTGAATAAGTGCCTTATTCTTAACATGGAGTTGGAAGTTTCATTGTTCAAGAAACTGGAAATGAAGGCTTCTAGAAAAAATAAGGCATTCTCTTTTCTTAAATATGGTTGGAATTTGAGGGGTTTCTTGTAGTCATACAAAATAGGGTATGGAAATTCCCTTGAGATTCATAATAACATGAATTTGGTATTCAAAAAATTGTATAGAACCGAGGATACCTCTTCTATTTGTCATTATTTGAATGGAAAATTTTGCTTTCTCCACTGAAACATGCAAAGCTATTTACAATGCTGAGGAGATCATATTTGTCTAAACTAGAGATAAATCCATCTAAGTCAAAGTTTAAAAGGTTTAAAAATAGTAATAAATCAGCTTTGTTGTTGAAAGCGACCAGTATATTTGAGCAAATAGAAATTGCAAATGTTGAACAATCAAAATTGTTTTTGTTCAATGGTGATGCTTTTCCAATTGAAGTTTCTAGGTGTCATTTGGCACCTCCAAAATATCAATTACGTGTTGTGCATGATGAGGATGTTGACCTTCTTGTCTATTCAATGTTGATTAATGTTATTCCTACACTGAGGGATGCACTACTTCTTCCCTTTTTATCTTCTACAAAGAAACTTGTGAAACTCAAAGATCTAAAAGACCTGAAATGGGATGAAGTGCAGTTCTACATTCTTCATTTCCAACATACCATTTGTGCCCAAAAAAAAACATTGGCTGAAAGAAAATACAAGTCATTACATACTAAGATGTAGTTTAGAAAGGATCACATTATGTCTTCACACACTCCTTGTGAAGATATTGTTAAAATTTTCTAGCAAAAAAATGATGTAAACAAAAATTTGATTGATACCAATTTTATTGATGTACTCTGCAAGGCTTGAATGATTTGGAGATCCCTAGGATTTCCTCAGAGGCCCAGAGTGGGAAACTTAAATTCTGATAATTTGAATGTAGCAAAACTTAATTTTAGTGAATTTTTTCTTAAATTTAATTTTGTAATATGTAGAAAATAAATATACTATTTCATCTTTCAATGCAGTGTTTCGAGATGCAATGTCTTGCTATTTTCAAAGTGTCTAAGGCAGAGACCCTTCATGACAAAATGATATTTCTATATTAACCTAAGGACATATGGAAAAATTTGACAACAACCATTGAGTTATTTAAATCTGGTGGGCTGGCTTGTTCTCCTCTTAAGGATAACCAACCTAACTTTCAACTAGATTCATTGACAAGGTTCACAGTGAATTACTTCATGCCTATAAGAGGAATGACCAATGAAGAGATATCAATTGTACTAGATAATGTACAAGCAATGAAAGTATGACTAACTCTATCTATTGAAGTAGACGTAATAGCGGAGACTTTAGATAATTACTGCCAAAGAGTAAAATCTGACAGAAGGATGAGAGAAAAAATTCTAAAATATGTAAAAAGGAAATATCCATGTAATCATGTATTGGTAGAATGCACTGAAAAAAATATCATGTGCATGAATCTCACTACCACCAGTTATGTGTACTCTTGGGAGAAGAAACTAAAGGAAAAAGAAAAGTTGATTCTGGAGGAAGTGAAAAATTTGCAAAAAGAAAATTTGATGCTGAAGTGGCAGAGGTTCTCCTAGTGACAACTCAAGCAATTATAGAAAACTACATGATCACAACGAAACAAAATATTCCAGAAATGATGGAAGACATCAAATAATTTACCCATCAATGTGCATATCCCTTCTAGCTCGAGTCAACAATATGTTCTATTCCATCAACTAATCCATTCAATGCATTATGTGCGATCACATATTTCTGCAATTTGTCTAGTGTACTTAACTCCGATGCAATAATGGACCTGCTTATAGTTGTTGGATCTAGTCTGTTAAATTGTGTAATTATTTTTCTCTTACCTATTTCTTCTTCAAAAATGTTAAGAGAGACGATAAAAAATTACATGCAAAAGGTCAAAGCCAAGGGGGAATCAGTTGTGGATGGTTGTTATAGATTTTATGACAGAAATGGAAAATTTAAGAGCTTGTGTCTTATGTACAAAATAACTGATGTGCACAATTGTGATGTTGATGATGGGGATATAGCTGAAATCACCATGGATTGGATGGATCAAATTCCACAACAAATGGTGACTACAAGAAAAATTGGCCCACGAGGAATGACACATCCTTTTTTTATGAGAGATCTTATTTGTTTTGGTCTCATATGTTCACTCGACTCACTTCCGATAATTCTCCGGTTATAGTGTTGTATGACGGTAGTGTTGTAGTGCAGGATTTGGTTGAGTCAGGTCTATCTGTGGTTTTTATTATTGAATCACATGATCAAGAAATTTTTTTAAAACATTACTATTGTCATTTGAAAAAGGGTACGTTGATTAAGATCACTTTAAACAATTATATTAGTTTAATTCATTTGAACTGATACATACAATATTTATGCAGACAACCAAACAATAGAGGAAGACACCATCTCTTCCTCTCTACATACAAATAGAGGAGAAAATGTTGATCTTAGTATGTCTCAACCAAGTCAACCTGTTGCCCCATATGTTGTTGACCATCCATCCAATGAATCTATAAAAGGTGACTGTGAAATACTTGACTTATAAATTTATCACTATAAGATGTTTTCAATTGCCATTGTTTACATATTTTTAATAATAACTTCAATTTTTTTAGATTTGATGCCAAATGGGGAGGTTGTTGGCACATGTCACATGCATGAACTCGCAGATGAAAAATGGTATGATAGTCATATACAATTATAAAGAAAACCATTTATAAGACCCTCATAATTAAAGGACACTATGGCGAAGTAGTTTATTTGTAATATGTATTACACTAGCGGTCACTAACATGCATATTTTAATTAGATTTATTTTGAATTGAGTAAATTTTTGGTTTATTGGTTAATATTTATTTGCGGACAATTGAAAAAATAAATTACTTCTGTATAGTTGGCTATTAGTAGTCGCTAAGCCCATCATAGAATGTCAACCCAAACATAGTCCAAGAATTAATGGCGTATGCCTACTGGTTGCTAATATATAACTAAATCTATGTAATATTGTATAAAAGTGAGTTGTTTCACGTATTTTTTGACATCGACTTAAAATTTATTTTGATTTGATTACTATTTTTTATATAGAATGAGCATCACAAGAACCTATAGAGGGGGAGTGCGAGGGAATCCAAAATGGAGTCTCAATCAGTAAGTATTAACATACTAAAATTTTGATTATTTAAATTAGTTAATATCAAATTACAAATAATTGAGAAACAATTACCTCTGTGCAGTTGGCCAAGAGGATTATTTAATTATTTTAGATTTGGAGGGTTTACTCTATGAGAAAAACAACCCTACAAATACTTGACAATCAAGTTCGGTAAAGAGACTCTCAACTTGTGAGGTGGGATCAAGGAATTTTTAAAGATACTAGCATCAAAATGTGAAGTGGGATTTTGGTCTAGCTATCTCTCTTGCGCCAAAGTTCAAAAGATTATTAAGGCTTTGAAAAAAAATTGCCTGATTTCAAACCATTTATTTTTGGGTAAAGAACATTGTTATGTAGAAGACAAAATTATAGTAAAAGATCTCCAAAATATTTGGAGTAGAGATGGCATTGTTTTCTGCCTTAGAAACACATTGTGTATTACAATGGGCCCAAAGGGAAACCCTCTGAAAAGTTTTATGGTGGGGAATAAATCCAATGAAGAAAAATATTTCAAATATAAGTGGTTGACGAATGATTTGTACATAAACATAACAAACATACTGTGTGATGGTTTGAGTGTTATGGAGGGCATCCAAAAATTGCAGCAAACAAAAAATATATAACTATTAATTATTTCAAAATGTTTTTTACAATGATATTCATTCATACAGTCATATGGTCACTCTTTATTTTATATGTTGAGATTACAAATTTAAAAGTAGGCAGTATTTATATCTTCATTGTGATTGAGATGATATTATAGATTTATAAGTTATTTTTGAGTTGTGATTAAATACTTTGATGCCTTGTTCTTAATCACTTTTGGAAGCTTACATTTATTCTGAGTTGTTTTTATAAATCCTATTGGGAAGCCTCATAAATTACTAGTTTTTGGAGTTGAAGATTTGTTATTTTGAATTTCTGGTATTGGCTACAAAATACCTCATAATATTGTTCCATATTTTAGATCTGGGAATACTGAATACTTTGAATGATAGTTTAGTGTTGACTTGATAAGTACTACCTAAAAATATTTTGATAGTGCCTTATGGTGTTCATTTATGGATTCAACAACGGTGAAATAAATGTTTATCAAAAAAAATTGTTGGCTGCGAGAAACCAACTTCAGGTTCATTTGGGGATGCCAAGAATGCAAGTTCAAATAAAATAAAATAAAACAAATAGTATAATTTTATGGTAATGTCAATGGTGAAAACAATATACTTTTGATCGATGATGCAAGATTCTTGTCACACAATGTTAAAGATGAAATTACTCTCAAAACCCCAACATACTGGAGATTTGATGAAAACTATAAGACTGATTCAAAAATCTATATTTAATTATGTACATGGTTGAAACATGCAGGAGAGAAAAAAAACATGTGTAGATCATTGAAAACATTCAAACGTGTAATTGGCATTTGAATTATACACTTTGCTTCCAAATCCAACAATGTATTGTGTATTTTTATGGAATAAAGTAACTATATTAAGATTCTTAAACATTCACAGTGCGCAATCATTTTTTCGATTCTTTTTTAGGCAAGAAAAACATTTTTCTCTTATTTGGGTGAAGAGACAATCATGGATCATATACCAAGAAAAGAATGAGTTTTCCCAGATATGCATAGTTTTAAATTTTGTTTCGCACATCGATGTTGGCTTCTCTAAAATAAAAACAATTTTTTCCCCGATTATGCATGGTTTAATCTTAAAGTCATTTTGAAATTTATACAAACCTTATTCACAAGCAATATATAATCCTAGAGCCCGCTAGACCATATAAAACATAAACATGTTATGCTTATTGATTTTCACATCCATGGAGACTTCCCTAAAATCATAAAATGTTTTTTTTACCAGATCTTCATATGTTAATCTTAATGACAGTTTGATAATCTTATTCTCAGAGTCGAATGGGCCACTCCTGTGGTATTTTTCTAGATGATTTGTATTCTACTTTTTTTATCCCTTAAGACAATACAAGATCTTGAATTTTTGTAATGTTTGATGTCTTCCACCAACTTTAATATAAATGATGATACAAAGGATTTGAGTTGGTGTCTTTGTTCTTCTAAGAAACATGTTCTCCTAAGATTAAGTAAAATTGAGTAAAATTTTACATCCACATGATTGAAACAATAAATTTAAATGACTTTCCAAAATAAATTGAAAAAAATAATTATAAAAAATGAGTGCTACCCTATTACATCCAAATTCTATTTTGGTGCAAATTCAATCCTCAAATTTCACATTTACTACAATAATTGCAGTTTCCAATATTTATTTGTAAAAAATCAAACAAATATCAATAAAAAACAATTACAAATCAAAATCAATAGAAAAAGATAAACAAAAAATCAAATAAAATTAAAATAGAAATCAAACAAAATTAAAAATCAAAACTAATAGATTCTTCATAATCATTAATAAAATAGTAAGATTCAATTATGTTTCTTTTCTTTATATTTGAAAAAAAAAACTATTTCTATTGTATTTTTCATGAATCTCATAAATATTTAATATTTAATATAAAATTTAATTTATTAAATTTATTAATTATTATTATATATATATTTATATTGACAGTTAAATTTTTGATATACATGTCTTTTTGACATTTAATTTATATTTTTGCAATTTCATACATCATTGCTCTCAAACAAGATTATCCTCTATTGATTACGTTCAACAGGTATATATATATATATATATATATATATATATATAGACAGTTAAATTTGTAATATACGTGTCTTTTTGACGTTTAATTTATATTTTTGCAATTTCATACATCATTGCTCTCAAATAAGATTATCCTCTGTTGATTACGTTCAACAGGTATCCACTTTAACAAACACATTTATTTAATTTTATTTGTAATAATAATTTACTAGTTAAATTCACTTAAATATAAATAAAACAGAAAGAGTTGATGCGACCGTAACCCTAAATTGTTCTAGATTTTTGGTAGAGATAATACAAAGCCCTCAGAGCCCTCAAACCCTAAAAAAATATTGACTCAAAAACCTTGACAAGAATTTTACGCAAGCATAAGTATTATTATTTTTATTTGTAGGGTTTTATTGCGATAACCAATTATTTGAGTGATTAAGGAGAATGAGACAAGCATTACATATTGCACTCTTTACAGGAAATGGGTTATACATTTTTTTTTTAAATGTTAATGACATTTTAAAATAGTTATAAATGTTATTCCAAGACAACAAATAGATCCTAACAGTCGCTAGAAAGTATAAAATAGAAACATTGATGGCCTCCAGAAGAGTGTATCTATAACATTTCTTTAACATAAGCTTCCATGATGTCATGCAATCTACTTCAACCATACAAATTATGGCTATGTGAAAAAAAAATGTAGTGAATAAACTCCCACGTCATCTCTTGTCTCCCCAAAATACTTTCTAAGAAAATCAGAGAACACTTTTTCCAGTAGAGGCCGAGGTAAGTCTTGGAAGGCATGTTTAGTGATAGAAAAATTGTATCTTAGATGCAAATAAACATAGAGTTTGGGGTCAAAATAGAGGTACCTAATGCTTCCAATGCAAACTACTACACTTGTAAAAATGATTAAAAAAATTAGACGAATTTACGATTGTGTCAATTTTGACCTGAAACTTGCACTCTTCTACTAGTTTATTTAGAATTAGAGAAGATAAAAATTTAAGGGCAATGTGGGACATATATAAAATTCATTGTGTTGTGATTAATTTTTTATTAAGTATTGGTTAAAGGAAACATTTTGGAAAATGGATGAGACGGTGGTGCCATCTTTGCAAGATTTAAATGTATATTTCCATAAGAAAACATGACAGTGACTCAAAAATTCGTACTTAAGTCATTTGTAATGTAGTGTGGGAGAACTTCTAAGACATATTAGTATTCGTTAAACAAGTATTTAAATTTCAAAAATTTATATATATTATTGCATATTGTGGGATTCTTGACATCAATAAAAATTGAAATATAAATAAAATACATTTTATTTTGATGCCCAAATTTGAAAATAAGCAAAAAAATTGAGTTCCATAATTTGGAAACAAAAAATTCCAGAAAATTTTAATTATTTATAAAAAAAATTGCATTCTCATTTTCAAGCATTCAACCAGCTTCACTTAAGGAAAGTATTTTTGTTGATGGACATATTGTATTTTTTCGTCCACATATTAAACCTAATTGTGGATGAATGATACTATCAAATACTAGACTTGAAAGTATGACACTTTTGGTAGTTTTGTAATTCTACCTGCCTATGTCACAATCTATTCCTCAACATTTTTCAACTCCCATGGATTTACAATATATTAATTTTAACATATCATTTTATATGCCTATCATCCTTTCACGTGCACATATGGATGTGTTGTCAATTTTTTCCCTCTTGAATAAAAAGTGGACAACACCCCATATGCCATTTTTAGTCATTGCAGACAAAAAAAGACCGAATTAACAAATAATTTTTTAAGGGGACTTATTGTGTTTCTATCCCTCACAAAATCTCAAACTCGAGCAAATTAAATCTTGATGCATCGAGCTCTATTTTCATGGCATGTGTTGATAGATAGTATCTCGGATTCAATATTAGCGATGAATGGAAATGAGTACCGAGTTCTATTATAATTTATTTGAGTTAAAAGGTGAGCTATGTCTAAGGAGATCAGTGTCGGATTAACTCAGCGTGCAAGTGGTTAGCTAGGTTTACATGGCTGAGTAAATTATAGCTCAGCCGATGGAAAAGTGTATCACTGGTAGAAGCAACTCGGATCACCGAGTTGAAACCATGAGCTCATTGAATCGAGATAGCGGAGAATAGTTTGCAAGGCACAAAGTGATGAGAAGCTCGACTCAAAGGTGTTAGAATCAATGTAAGTGGCTCGATAGTGTGCAAATTCCAAGTGCTTTATTAGAAGAGTCATTTTTAGAAGGTTCTAAAATTGGTATGGAGCTCGAGCAGTTGAATTTAGAATTCGTAGAGAAAGGAAGGAGAGGCTCGGTTAAACAATGCATCAACTTAACCTTCTTGTACAAAGCGGAAGGAGCTCGACATAATGTTTCGGGGATGTAAGATTAAATTGAACCCGGTAGAATTGAGGCGTATAGGAGAAGAAGAAATCGGGTCTAGGGCCAAGTCAACATGAGGAAAGCTTTTCACAGATCAGAATCATTGTGTAAGTTCATAGCTCGATGAGTGTGAGAAGTGTACAAGCAAGTCACAATTGGTAAATCTCGAGTGAGCTTGCTGTTACCTTAGTGACACATCAAGCTTAAGGTGGATGCTTGTGGTGGACACTTGAACCGGTTGGCCTCTTGGATCATGAACGACTGAATGCGCCAATGATACGAGCTCGTAGTCTAAGTTATAGGCTCATCAGATCAAGCGGTGCACAGGGATTATGAGAAGGATCTGAGATCGAAGTCCAACTCATGGGGAGCTCATGGGATTGAGTCATGCACCAAATTCAGTTGAGGACCGAGTCAATTAAGTGAATTTGGGATGAGGATACAGGAATTAAAACGTGGGATTGAGCAATGTTTGCTTACTTGAGCCTGTGTCCATTTTCCTTAGAAATGATGGTTACAGAGTTGAGCCATGGTACAAGAATTGGATTGACATATACAAGATGGAAGCCGAGCAGGTCAGTGAGTAATGTTTCCTAGCGGTATGACCCAAATGAACAAGAGCTCAAACTCGGGTGAAGAAAGATAGAAACCCAGCAAGAGGAATTACATTGGAAGGATAATAAATGAGTGTCGAGTCATATTTATTGGTCGAGAAAACTTGAGGAAATGGCTTGGAGAGGCTTTCAAACTCGACAAGCTTAGTGAGAAGATGACTCATTATGAGATTCAATGAAGTGAGACCTCACTATTGAGGAGATCGAGCATGGCTTGGGAGTCGTCAGTTTCTTTGCATGGGTAATGATAATGGAATTCCTTGTTGAACTCGTGAGATCAAGGTTGTTCGAATAAAAGTTCAGGCTCGACCATTGTTTGGTGAACTAAAATTCAAACAAACCACCAAAGGAGCCAATCAAGAAAACAACTCAGTACACTGAATTAGAGCTCGATCACAGTCATTCGAAAGTCCAAGAATATTTGTTGGTACGAGCTCAGCATCGGATTGGTTACAGAGCTTGGAAAAGAAGATGAGTGAGCCATTGCATAGTTCGATGGACAAGAACCCAAGCCAACCGAGAGTGAGATTGAGCTTATCATTTAGAGCTCAAGATTAAATGTAGTGGTCGAAGGAGCATTTTATCGACATGTAGACGAGGTGTTTATAGGACTCCACATCATTAGAGTGCTTGGTGAGTGGGAGGATTTCATTTTAGAGGTAGCTCTTTTGGTCTTTCGGGGGTTGACGATTTGTAACTCATTCCACGAGTTGGCAAAAATTGGCTAGAAGAGCCTGAAGCCCGAAACTCTGAAATTTGGAGTTTCTAATTTTCTGCGTTCGGAGGTGTCTCAGCATTAGAGCTCGATGAGCGGGAAGTTTGATTTCCTGAGCCCAAAAGGTGATCTCAGTCAAGGTCTAAAGGTGAGTCAAGGGAATGCAAAATATGGTGAGTCGTTTAATTCAGTGAAGTGATGTGTGGAGCTCAGAGTTAGAAGCAACAACATGGTGGAATGTTTTCCATTTAACTTGGAAAAGTGATAGGGTGAAGGAGCCATTATCCCATTTGAGTTACACGTGGGGTCGGGTCATGTCGTTGCTCTATTTGTGAAGGTGAGTCAATGTGGGGTTGCGTGAAGAGTTGATTAACCACCGAGCCAATGTAGGGAGGAACCCAAAATGAGTAACTCATTACATATTCCACATAGCTCAACTAGTATTAACGAGCCCACTAATTCATCTAATGAGTTAGTACATGTGGATTTCTCTCGAAGAACTCAACGAAAATATCAGTATAATTGATGGAGAGTTATTTGCGTGTCGTGGAATGAGTTCAAGTCATTGGCTGAGTTACTTAATAAAAATGGTGAAATTGACCAAGTCATGCAAGACATGACTCATCGAGTCATACCTGGATGAGCTCATGCGTGCTAGGATGATCTTGGGAAGTGCCACAATGATCCACGTCATGGTATTTCCAGAGGCTCAACATTACAAAAGGAATCAACTAATCAAAACAAAGGTGGTAGAAGTGAGGTGTGGGGCACTGAGTTAATTATTAAATGAAGCGGGTGGCAAATACTATTAAGAGTTTGTTTGAGCTAAAACATGTGGCACCAAGATTTAAAACATAGAACTCGCTAACCAACTCACCGACTTGGTTAGCGAGCTAGCCAACTATGTGATATATAAATCCCTTCCAATGCAAACTTCGACCATGTGGGCCCCGGAGTATATCAAGGAGGACCTACAAGAAACTATAGTAAAATATTATTTTTATTGAATGATGAGATAATTCAAAATTTTAATTTATTGAATCATTATGAGGAACTATAAAGAGCTAATGGAGCACAATGCCCTGGAGACCCTAAAAACTGACTTTCGCTCAAGAAGACATAACTTTCTCCTAGGTTATATGTTTTTCACAAACTTGCAGTCATTGGAATTGGGAGTAAGAGAGATATGCCATGGAGCTATCAGAATATGGATTTTCAGAGGTTTTGGTGTCCAAAATTGTAGGTTTCCCTCATTCCTTGAGTTTTGCCTCAAAAGGTGGAGGTGCAATTAATGAGAAAACATGGCCAACAACAATGATTAATTATTTCCTACATTCTGGCCTAGATTTTAGGGTTTCTCCTTCTTTCTCTCACCACTCAATAAGTTTTTTATAAATGTAAAAGGGGTGATTATTCCAAAGAGTTAGAAACTTTTCAAGTCTCCCCTCTCTTCACAAGCTGAGATGTTATGAATTTGTAGGCTCTCAAGCCTTTCTTCTCAAATTGTAATAGAAATCTATGCATTTTCCCTTATGTAATGATGCACTATGAAAGTGATTGAAGTAATGGAAATTATGTTTTGTGATCAGTTATATGTCATGTCATGATTTTTCTGCTTCTATTTTTCTCTCTCATATTTGCAGGTGAACTATGCAACCAAGGTTTCTTTTGCAAGTTTTGGAGTTCATTATGTTTATCAAGTGGTGGAGTATTGCATGCAACTGAGTTGTGGTGCTTGTTCACCCTTCTCAATTTCATCCTTCTTCACTAGAAGAATGATAACTTTTTTTTCTGATCGATTTTAACAAAGGTAACATGTGCTTCCTACTCTGTGGTGTTTTGTACCCTCTCTAAGTTGCAGTAGGTGAAGTTGTCTTATGGAGCACATCACCCTCTTCAAATTAACCCTTCTTGAGTCTGACTACTCTTTCTTGGTGCATCACCACTTCTAGTTTAGGTTTTATTTCTTACAAATCTCTCTCCCTAAACCCCTTGAAATATTAGTATATGTCTAGGTAGCTATTTTTATTGCATTACGAGTAGTGTAGTGGTTAGTTTAGGAAGAGGAAGACATGCCTTCTTTGGAGGTTCACCTTGAGCCCAAGTCCCACAACTTGAGAGGTGATCTCATAGTTTCCCAATCACATTGAATGTCCCATTCTACATTCTTGCCATTCAGGGGGTGCAAGTGATTTGGCGATAATAGGCTCGTGAGGATGCCTGTTGAGGAGGAGGAAGAAGTAAACTGGGAAAAAAACTTCTCATTTGCACAAATCAAAGGACCTAGGGTAATGTGTGTCTCTGGATTCCAAATATCAGATGTGTTAAAACTAGGCATGAAGAGCTACAAAAAATATTTGGTACAGTGAGAAGGTTTGCAGTAGGAAGGAAATAATTATGATCCTCCATGGAGAAGTGGGAAGTTGCATATCAAAATTGACCCAGTGGAAAATTGGACTAAATTCCATCAACTGAATCCACAAGAGTAGTATAGTGAAATTTCAACCTTAGAGCAGAATGATGTGGGAGCATAAATTTTGGAGACCATAATTGGTTGATTGAACTACCTTGGATCGTCTTGAAATTTTAGACAAAGTTTTAGTGTGACCCATTTCAGCATCTAGTTTGCTTCGACATGTTTCAAATTTTCTCATTCCACTGAAGTGAGTTCTAAAATTGGATTCATTTAAACAGTTTTTTTTAATTCCCTAGAATTTAGTATTTTGAGGCGGTTCTTTCCATCTTCAGGCTATTATGGAATCCACCTCCAAACCAATTTGGCATAATGCCTATCAGTTTGACGAAGGCATATCCACATGACGTAAGATTTTTGGGCCCATCCAATTTAGTTCTCCACCAAACTGGGGGGCTTTTGTGTTTTAGAACATTCACATGTACATTTTAGGGTCTATTTCACTACCTGAAGAATGGCTACTTGCAGAATGGAAGATTCATAATGTTGTAACATAGATTAGTTTGGATTCAAAGATGGATCAAGGACATGTATTTTGAAGCTTAGATGGAGTTTCTAACAATTGTGTACCCCTAGTTCTGAAGAAATATCAACCTCTTCTGAGCTTAGATCCACATTAAAAGTTTCAATTGCATGATCAATTGTAATGGCTCAAGTTGGAGAATGCGTTAAAGAAGACTTAACTTGTATTTCATAAATGGAATGTTAGTAAATCCTTTCAATGGGATTTCCCTGCATTACCACGTGGTACATTGATTCATATGTGTAGAATGAATCCATTTGCAATATATATACTTGATAGTTCACATAATCCTAACCTTCCAGAATATTACCACCTATTATTAGAAGGAAACACATCAACTTACTATTACTCCAGTTGCACCAAGTAAAGTAGTAGTCCAGTGACACAATTGTGACATCTAAAGTTCCTACTATTGTCTACGTAAGTGACAATGACAATTGACCATTGATTGGAAAATCTCTTAATCTAGGTTTTCCTTTATAATTTTGAAAAAATTATTTGAATCCCAATTCTTCAATGTCAAATCCTATAGTCCCCACATCCATTTTGGGAGGAGTATCTATTACACCCAAATGAGTGAAGGGGATCCCTTCTATGACGGTTTTGAAGAGACTATTAACGGATGAGCATGGGCCAAGAATCCAAAGGAGTGGACTACAACCACACTAAACTTCTTAGCATACTATCCATCTCATAGTCCTACATCTAAGGTAGAAGTTTTTCACAAGCAGATAGTGATGTCACTTAATGTATCTCAAGAGAACCACTTCAAGTCAATGATGACCAAGCAATCTACCTATTCAGAATGTAGAATCCATATTGAGGGCTGAATATTCATCAAAGTATAGTGCTTTGATCACCACAAGTGAATACATTTAGATTGTTCATTAACATTTCACCACTTTTTGCAACGAAATATGCAAATAGTATACACAGGTAATTCTAATGAGTGCATTCAACAATAATTTCACATGCAAATGTCAAAATAGTGTGTTTCAGGATGGCTAGCAACATATTGGATTTTCACCATTAGATGTTACAATCAGCCGGGTGCTTGAATGGAAAATTTCACTCATTAGAATAAGTGCAGCCATTTAATGGGTACAAAAATATCTCCAACAACAAATCCTTTAGCTAGATGTATTCAAATAGGCATCCCTGATTAGCAAACCATGCTTACACCAACACCATGTCTCATGCTCAACTCAAGGTGGGTATACCTTCCATCGATCATTCCTAATTGCAACATCTGAGGATGAGGACAATCGCAGACATAACAAAATGGCACATATCCAGAGAATATCCTAGTGTATACAATTTTCCTCCCTCTTTCCCCTACTTCAAAGAATCCCAAAACTAAGCTATTTGTTATCCCTATCAGTGCGTCAACATTAACATCTTTAACTGTAACTTGTTTAAATGACATGTCATGTTGGAGTCAACTTGTTGGATAGATTTATGACCTCTAGGATGTCTATAATTCAATCAGAGGTGATCCCATTTTCACATTGGACATTTCTTTTCAACTCATTTGGGGAATATAACGGTAAGTTGATGAACCCATGATGAAGCGACTAGGTTGTATGTTGAATGTCGAGAATGATAGTGCAGGTCTAATTAAAGGACCAATGAATTATTAGATGAGCAACATAAATTAAACATTTGCAGTAAGGATCAACATCCAAGAAAAATAATAATATTTTTATTAAGTATTTGCATGTCGATGAATGAACTCCTTGTTGCCAATGGGGAAAATCGATCTTCACTAGTTTTGTTGTCATTTCACTCCAAATAGTTATCAATATTAATATCTATGTTTGTAATGTCATTCAGGATTTAATTATTCCAAATTATTTGCTTCGTGGGGTAGAATGCAACTGGAAAGGATGTGACCCTGTGACATTAGATGTCGTAGCTTCATGGAATGAAGAATGGAGAACACATGGTGAACTTGCTAGTCACATGTTGAGGGAGGGTTGTGGTGTATGATGATGTCAGTTTCCACAATTATGAGGATCGCTACACAAGTGTCTTACTCACATGTGAATAATGTCCACCGATAACTATTGTATGTAGTAACTATGTTCTCTTTCGCAGTTGATACCTCGATGGACCAAGTTGGCCGACAAAATATGGGCTATGCCTTCAAATCCTTCTACACTCTCATTTTCCTTCTTCATCTCCCTCCTTATCTCTATAATCATTTCCCCTGACACTCCATTGTGAGGACTTTAACTTATTTTACGCACAACCTTTTTGCATGGTCTCTATTACAGCTCACTTGGGTGCGATTGCTTAGTGTAGGGTAGTACTAGGTCTCATTTCAACAAATTAAGTGTCTGATAGCACTCTGAATGTTTCATTTGAAGCATGTACCCATTTTCAGTTGTTGTGAATGTTCCTTTTTGTTGTTGCACATAAGTACCAGTATCTCTATCAACCCATCGAATTTTTAAATTGAAAGAAGGGCAATCAGGATTTAATAAAGTTTCATGATGTCCAATATAATGTAGATGTTGGAGCTTAAATTTTTGCAACTGTGATCGTGAATACTAGGCAATCATGGATTCATAATCTTACAATTAAGGTTGGGGTAGACATTCTTTCAAAGAATCAGGTCCATACGTTGGTATTAGACAGTGACTCAATGCCCAATGAATGTTACAGACTACTGAAGACTAGTAATATAGCAGGAAAGCATCCTCGAGAGGTTACTAGAAAATGTATGTTAGGGGTGACCCTGTTGGAGAGGACGTGGACAGAGGGCACTGTGAGCACATGCTCCTAGTCAATGCGGGCACAAATGACAAAATTCCCACTCTAATGTTCTAAGGAGCCTTAGTGTCGTTTCTATCCCTCAGGGCAAGGATACCTACAAACTCTACTCAAACTAAATATTTCCATGTACATTGAGCTCTATGCTTATGTTCAATGTTGATCACCCATGTAGCTTGGCTGTTAATGTTTACGATGACATGGGACAATGAGTGTCGATTTCTATTATAAATTACTTTGAGATAAAAAGGAGATGCATATGTGTACCGAGATCGGTACCAGATCAATGCTTTTTTTCTTTGCAATTGTTGTTATCCAGGTCTAACAATTGCTTCTGTAGAGGATTTCTCGTTTCTCAATGGACAAAGATGGTTTCCCTAGAAGAAGTAACTCAGAGTCCCACTCAGCAGTTGAACCCAAAGAGAAGCATTGCAGCAAGATAGTGGAGAATATTTTTCAAGGCACAATGTGATGAGAAGCTCGACTCAAAGGTACTAGAATCAATGTAAGTGGCTCGGTAACATGCAAGCTTCAGGTGCTTGAATAGGAGGCTCATTTTTAGAAAGTTTGAAACTCGGTATGGAGCTCATGCAATTAAATTTGGAATTTGTAGAGAAAGCAAGGAGGGTCTTGGTTAAACAATGCATCAACTTAACTTACTTGCACAAAGCAGAAGGAGCTCGACATAACATTTTAAGGAGGTAAGATTTACTCGAACCTAGTAGAATCGAGGCATATAAGAGGAGGATAACTCAAGTCTAGGGTTGAGTCAACATGAGGAAATATTTTAATAGCTCGGAATCATCATGTAAGTTCATAGCTTGAAAAATGAGAGAAGTGTACAAGCAAGCCACAATTAGTAAATCTTGAGAAAGCTTGATTGTTACCTCGGTGACACAACAAGCTTAAGGTGGAAGCTCATGGTGGACACTTGAATCACTCAGCCTTTTGGATCATGAACGACTGGATGCGCTAATGATACGAGCTCGTGGGCTAAGTTATAGGCTCATTAGATCAAGTGATGCACAAATATTATGAGAGTGATTCAAGATTGAAGTCCAACTTGCGAGAATCTCATGGGATTATGTTGTGTATAGAATTCAGTTGAGGACCAAGCTACTCAATCTAGTCAGGATGAGGATAGAGGAATTAAAACGTGGGATTGAGCAATGTCTGCAAACTCAATCCTATGTCCATTTTCCTTAGAAATGATGGTTACGAAGCTGAGTCACGGTATAAAAATTGGATTGACATATACAAGATGGAAGTTGAGTAGGTAAATGAGTAATGTTTCCTAATGGTATGACCCAAATGAAGAAGATCTCAAACTTAGCCGAAGAAATCCAGAAACCTAGCAAGATAAATTACATTGGCAGGATAAGAAATGAGTGTTGGGTCATTTTGATAGGTCACGAAAAATTAAGGAAATGTCTTGGAGAGGCTTTCCAACTCAAGGAGCTTAGTGAGAAGATGACTCATCACAGGATTTAGTGAAGAGAGCCCTAACTATTGAGGAGCTCAAGCATGGCACTAGATCTGTCAGTGTCTTTACATGGGTGATGGCAATGGAGTTCCCTTTTGAACTTGTGAGATCAAGGCTATTCAAAGAAAATTGTAGGCTCGGCCATTTTTTGGTGAACTAAAATTCAATCAAACCACCAAAGGAGCCAAGCAAGAAAACAACTTAGTACACTAAATTAGAGCTCGATCACGGTCATTCGAAAGTCCAGGACTAGTTTCTAGGACAAGCTCATTGTTGGAATAGTTTCAGAGCTCGGTGAAGAACATGAGTGATCCATTGTGTAGTTTGATGGATAGGAGCCTGAGCCAAAAAAGATGTGAGATTTAGATTATCATTTGGAGCTCGAGATTAAATGCAGAAGTTGAAGGATCATTTTTTCGATGTGCAAACGAGGTTCTTTCCGGACTCGACATCATTAGAATGCTTGGAAAGTGGGAGGATTTCATTTCAAGGTATCTCTTTTGGTATTTTAGGGGTTGATGATTTGGAACTCATTCCACAAGTTGGAAAAAATTGGCTGGAAGAGCTCAAACCCCGAAAGCCCAAAATTCCAAAATTTGAGGTTTTGGATTTTCAGGGTTCGGAGGTGTCTCAACATTGAAGCTCAAAATTTGGAGTTTTGGATTTTTGGGGTTCAGAGGTGTCTTAGCATTGGAGCTTGGTGAGTGGGAAGTTCAGTTTTTGGAGCCAGAAAAGGAGAGATCAGTCGAGGTCCTAAGGTGAGTCAATGGAACGCAAGGCATGGCGAGTCATTTAATTCAATGAAGTGATGAGTAAAGCTCAGAGTTAGAAGTGGAAACATGGTGGAATGTTTTCCATTTAACTCGGCGAAGTGATAGGGTGAAGGAGCCATTAGCCCATTTGAGTTACACATGGGATCCGGTCATGTCGTTGCTCAATTTGCAAAGGTTAGTCAATGTGGGGTTGCGTGAAGAGTTGATTGACCACCGATCCAATGTAGGGAGGATCCCAAAACAAGTAAATCGGTGCATATTTCACATAGCTTGGGAAGTATTAAAGAGCTTGCTAAGTCATTAAATGAGTTAGTGCGTTTGGATTTCTCTTAAAGAAATCGACAGAAATATCGGTATAATTGATGGAGAGTTATTTATGTGTCGTGGGATGAGGTCAAGTCGTTGGCCGAGTTACTTAATAAAAATGGTGAAATTGACCAAGTCATGCAAGACATGACTCACCGAGTCATACCTAGATGAGCTCATGTGAGCTAGGATAATCTTAGGAAGTGCCACGATGTCCCACGTTGGGATATTTTGAGGGGCTCAGTGGTACAAAAGGAATCACCTAGCCCAAATAAAGGCGGTTGAAGTAAGACATGGGGCAATGAGTTAATTATTAAAAAAAGTGTGTGGAAAATACTGTTAAGAGTTTGTTTGAGCTAAAACATGTGGCACCAGGAGTTAAAACATTAAACTCGCTAACCAACTTGCCAAGTTGGTTAGCGAGCTAGCCCACTATATGATATATAAATCCCTTCCAATGCAAACTTCAACCATGTGGGCCCTGGAGTATATCAAGGAAGACCTACGAGAAAATATATTAAAATATTATTTTTATTTATTGATGAGATAATTCAAAATTTTAATTTATGAAATCATTATGAGGAATTATCAAGAGTCAATGGAGAAAAATGCCTTGGAGACCCTAAAAATTGACTTTCACTCAAGAAGACATAACTTTTTCCTCGGTTACCTATTTTTCACAAAATTATAGTCGTTAAAATCAGGAGAAAGAGAGATACACCATGGAGCTATTAGAATATGGAATTTTGGAGGTTTTTTTTTCCAAAATTTCGTGTTTCCCTCATTCCTTGAGTGGTGCCTCAAAAGGTGGGGGTGAAATTAATGAGAAAACATGGCCAACAATAATGATTAATTATTTCCTACATTCTGGCCTAGATTCTAGGGTTTCTCCTTCTTTCTCTCACCACTCAATAATTTTTCTATAAATGTAAAAGGGGTGCTTATTCTAAAGAGTTAGAAACTTTTCAAGCTTCCCCTCTCTTGACAAGCTGAGATCTTATGAATTTGTAGGCTCTCAAGCCTTTCTTCTCAAATTGTAATAGAAATCTATGTATTTTCTCTTATGTAATGATGCACTTTGAAATTGGCTGAAGTAATGGAAATTATGTTTTGTGATCAATTATATGTCCTTTCATGATTTTGTTGCTTCTATTTACCTCTCTCATATTTGCAGGTGAACTATGCAACTAGGGTTTCTTTTGCAAGTTTTAGAGTTCATTGTGCTTATCAAGTGGTGGAGTATTGCATGCAGCTGAGTTGTGGTGCTTGTTCACCCTTCTCAAGTTCATCCTTCTTCACTAGAATAATGATAACTTTTTTTTTTGATCAATTTTAACAAAGGGAACGTCTACTTCCTAGTCTATGGTGTTTTGTACCATCTCTAAGTTGTTGTAGGTGAAGTTGTCTTATGGTGCACATCACCCTCTTCAAATTAACCCTTCTTGAGTCTGACTACCCTTTTTTGGTGCATCACCACTTCTAGTTTAGGTTTTATTTCCTGCAGATATCTCTCCCCAATCCCTTTGAAATGTTAGCATAGGTCTAGTTAGCCATTTTTCTTGCATTAGGAGTAGTGTAGTACTTAGTTTAGGAAGAGGAATTTTGCCTTCTCCAGAGGTTCACCTTGAGCCCAAGTCCCACATCTTGAGAGGTGATCCCATGTTTCCAAATCACACCAAATTTTATGTTCACATTGAGGCCATTTTGGGGGGTGCAGCGATTTGGCGATAACAGGATGTATTTGTTATTAAAACAATTCTAAATGTTATTCCAAGGCAACAAATAGAGCCTGGTGGCCACCAGAAAGTATAAAATAAAAACATTGAGGGCCTCTGACAGAGTGTGATGGGGGAGATTAAAGAGGAGGATAACAAACACCTGTATTTTCATCATCCATTGCCAAATATCATTAGGCCAGATGAAAATGGCATGAAGAAGATCATGGAATACAAGTTCAACAAGAACAACCAAAAGGTGGTTCACACCACTACCACGCACATCTACAAAGTGGCCAATGCACGCCTTAACAAACACAATCTCTAGTGTAAGCTCATCTCTACTGCCAACCAAGAAACCTCAATGAAATTTACATGAATATCCTTAGAAGGAATCATGATATAGTGCCCCCTCCCACCAGGATCCAAGGCCGATGATTCAAAATCCGGTGTAGATGCATTGTCCGTCCTAGATGGCTCTAAGGGTGGTGTGGTATATTTAATATTAACACCTTTTTGTATAATGTGTGTGATTGTCTCTAGTAATGTGAATTTGTACAATGTGTGTTTATCAATTAGGGGTAGCATTTATTCATAATCTATCCTTTGTTTTTTGTGTTCCTCAAACTCCCTTATATGCATTGCTTTGTTGTTTTGCTAGGCTTGGCCTAGTATATATGTGGCTTTGGGGCTTTCTCTCATACTGCCCGCATTTTTTTTAAGAGAATATTTTATCATGTTGTATTTAATATAATATAAGATCCTTTTCATTAAATACTCTATCCAATGCATGTGAAAATGTTAATGACGCCATCCATTTTTTATTGCATTGACCTTCCTCACATGAGTCGTGAGACTATGTAATTATTTTTCTGTGCTTTCACCTTTGCTCACTCATTTTCTCACATTTCTATTTGTTGTTTTCCCCTTCCTCTCATGTCATCTACCTATGTTCCATTCATCCTCTTTCCTAGCAACAAGAAGGAAATGACTTTCATCTCTACTGTGTCTAACGGTCATCTTCACAATGTCTTCCACATAGAGTCCACAAATGTTATGACTGCGATTATGAACGTCTTGGGTGAGGATTATCTCTAGAGCACCAGGAGAGCTCGTATAATATATGAGATTAAAGGATTCTTCGTGTTCAATTTCCTAGTGTTGTGTGGAGATAAAGCAGTGGTCATGGCGGTCGTGTCCCATTTCATTTACCCAGATCATCACGTGGGTTTAGGAAAAGCTCTATCATAAGTATGCCTTCCTTGTCTATTTGCAAAGTTGAATCCTTGTCCAACACCTTATTGGATTGACAATAGGTTTTTTTATGCCCTAGAATTGAAAATTCAAGTTCTACTTCAATTTTCTAACATTGTTCAAAGCATATGTCAATTAGATGGGGTGTCTATCTCTAACGTGCCATCCTTGGACCTAGTAGTTGTCGCAAAACCAACCCCGTCCCTTCTTGATCATGTGATGTACTTTAATTATATTGCTGGCATGTACTTTTTCTTTCTCAATATGATTGTAATTATGGCTTGGTGGAACCCTATGGTTTCTCTATCATTCATGCTCTTTTTTTGTATTCACGACTCTATGTTTTTTGTAGGCCTGATTATTCATGTTACATGTTGGCCTTGTTATCTTTCGTACTCATTTTTAGTTTTTGTATGTAACATTTCATTGATCAAAACATAGGATATTTATAGGGCGGGAACCCATCAACCCTCAGGTGCATAGATCTGGTCAAAAGCATTTTACTATGTAAAAAGGAAAATTATGTAATTTTTCCCTAATTTTATTTGATAACAAGTTGTTGTATAATGTTCCTAACTGTCTTAATAATTTTTATACGTATAATATGTGTGATTATCTGTAGGAAATTTATAATAATGTAAAGGATTTAAATGATAATAGATATCTTAAAATATAAAAAACTGTACATAACATTTTTATTTCTGGTGAATTATTATTTAATTAATGTTAATTTACCTCGACAAGTTACACTGGCATTACCTAGCGAGCATTAAGTATTAAATCTCTTACTTTGATTTTTTAAGGTTATATTATCCTCTCGACTTCAAAATGTCCATTGAAATAATTGTTCACATCGGTTTAAGGTATATAATAAATTTATAAATTGTTAGGCACTTCAACAATCAGTGTGATCATAGATATCATGAAAACATTTTTAATTTGCAATGAATTATTCTATGGATTCGGGATTCCAGTGTTACTAATAATATTACAATGAAATTCAAATTCTTCTTAAAATGATTTACCATAATTCTACATTTAGAAAAGGATTTTTAATTTATTTCATAGCTATATTTAATTACTAAAATATATCCTCCTAACAAGGGGAGTAGGAGAATTTTAATTGTCATTTTAAGTGTCAAGTGTGTTTAGGAAAATGTCCGTAATGATTTCATGTCTCTTCTTTCAAGGTACACAAAGATGGTGGGAGGTGATGCGGGGGGTTAATGATGAATGGTGTCACACATTTATTACTATTAAGGGGATGTTAATGTTCTCATAATTTGAGTTTATTCCTCTATTGGAATCTGGGTTTAGGGAATGTTAATCTTCTTGTATTGTGAGCGTCGCTCGGGTTTATAACTATTAAGGGGAGGTTAATGTTCTTGTAATGATAGCGCCACTGAGGTTTACAACTATTAAGGGGATATTAATGCACATTTACTCCTCTCTAGTAATCCGGTATTTATGTTGTTACTTGATGTATTTGGTATTGCAGTTATGTGGTCGGGTCTATGTAGCATTGAACAATGAGTTTTTCTTCGTGATAGCATGGTTGTTAATAAGAATATGGGGGAAGATTTGGTTTGCACTAATCCTTGGGATCTCAATGATGTTAAATATGAGGCTATGGAGGTGTTTGACTGAATGGGATTCTCCCCTTTCTTAAATATTTTTGAGGGGTACAACGAGAAACTCAGTAAGGATTTTGGATCGACATGGTAACCAGCCAGGAAATGGATGGGGGGTAATGTGGTGCTAGAGGGAGTAAATATTGAATTATCAATCAACACAATGGCTTATGTTATGGGAATTCCCATGAAAGGATGTGAAGTCTACAAACCCAAAAAGGATCCAATGGATGAAATGAATCTATTTCTATGAGGTAAGGAAAAACTCACCCCTCATTTTGTAATCTTTCTTGGGAATTCCTTACCTACCCCATTCAAAAAAATTTCCCTTAACCTAATCTTGTTTTCCACTCTTGAGGGGTACCACAAATGTATCTATGCTTACCATCTTCCCACGCTTAATTTCCTCAGACATGGGCATAGTTTTTTTTTTCCATACCATATACTTAGTTCTCTATGTGCTACCTTGGACCACTACAAAAAGGAATAATCAGTATCATTGGGCCCCAAAATATCAGCTAAGTACAAAAAGGCACGTGGGTCTGTAGGACCTATTCAAATAAGGGCGCATAGGTTGAAGGTGCATAAGGAAAAATGGGTTTTTTACTTATCCGTATTCAGCACCCCAGGAAGCACACGAGAAAAGCATGACCCTTGTGGATAAGGTGCCAGTCTGGAAATTGTGGAATCAAGAAGGGAATATTCTAGGCATGTGATAGAGGGTTATAGAAGAGAATCATCATACAAAGTGGAGAGATTTGGTATATGAAGGCATGTTCCCATGAAGGACCACTTCAACACTTGGAAACCGATCTATAACTTCTGGAAGGCATGGCGGTGGGTGCTAAGGTTATAAATACAAGCTCCCAGTAGAGGAATAAAGAGGGGAGAGAAGAGGTGAAGCCCTGTAGAAATAGAATGAGGATGTTATGGCTAGGGATTAGGAGAGATCTGTGAGAGTTTAGTATATTGTGGGGGATGGGTTCTCATTATTCTTTGTAATATGATGAGAATAATATAGCTCTGATGCATAATTTGGTTCTGCACAATTATATGAGGATCTATTATGACCTCAAAGGATGTAATGTGGGTTATTAACTCTAACAGTATGAATATAATGCTTTTTTATAAATAGTCTATGTTCAATACTTATGCATTTCCTTTCTGTATGAAAGATCTTCATGTGTTGCTTGTTATTTCTCCTATCTGTATACAATGAGGTGAAAACTCTTTCTAAGTTCGTAAGAATGTGGGTTAGTTATATTATGTCTTGCATTTGAGTTTTTCCTAGATGGTGCATTCTCATGAAACTCACATAAAGGAGAGACTCGGCACCCGTGCATGACTTGGTTGAGTGCCCAGCACCCGTTGGGTGATAGGATGATGCGCATGGGATTAGACTATTATTCTAAGGGTATAAAATATGACTACAAGTATTCCCATGCATCGGGGTTTTATTATGGCCATTGTGAAGATATCAATCTTAGATATGGATAAAATGTTTAATGGGGAAAGTGTCCTATCAAAATCCCTTGAAGATTGTGTTGTGTAAGATGAACCTAATTTTGAGAATGAGGAGTCTAGCGAATACCCTGAGTTGAGTGAAGGGGATCATAAAAATGTGGTTGAAGTTGAAGCAGTGCAAGGCCTCCAAGACCTAAAATTAGATGACGTGAAGGTGGTGGATATTAAGAAGGCTGAAAATGGGAACCAAGTCAACAAAGGAGGTAAGTTTTAGTTGACACCCAGGAAAAGACCCAAATGGAATTTTTCTTGGAAAAGGTGGTGTGGAAGAGGGAGTTGATCTTGTTAAATTGGTTGCAGACATTGAAAACTAGAAATGTGACACTCAGCTTACTAAAAGCACTATCCAGTTTATCCTCAACGAATGGAATGCAATGAAGATGAAATTTGAGGATGTGGCTAAAGTTATAAAGGGTGGAAGTATGGAGGTTCTACAAGAAAAGTGTAAGAATTTAAATAGTGATGTGGATCAGCTTAACTCTATCCTTCAGAACTTCACTGAGTGGAGTATTCTCACTGCCAAGTGCACGTTACAGAACCTTCAAATTCACAGATAGCTAGCTAGTGCCTACATGAAATATGAAGAGAAGGGGACATCAAAGAAGAGTAAAATGGAACTATCTAAAGTTGATGTAACCACTATGGGAACTAACACTAAATAACTGGCTAAGGAATGGGCCACTCTAGTCAACAACTTGGAGAAAATTAAAAAGTAATGGTTGTTGTTTGGTTATTGTTTAATGTTGTTATTTTTGTGTTTTTATTTCCATTTGTTTATTGTACTGGTTGTTAGTTTTGATTATTTTTGGTTCAGACTATATTTTGGTATGGTTTGGTATTGAATATCTTCTTTATTTGGGAGATTTTTTATGTACAGTGTAGGGTCCCCTCAACCCTCTTTTACCTAATGTCAAAAAAAATAATCTTACTCTCTGAGTGGAATGGTCCACTCCAAGGCAAAATAAATTAAAATTGAAGCAAGGTAGATTTAAAAGAAGACATATTTCCTTGTTTCTATGGATTCTTTTACTTATTTCCACTTAACATAAAGATTTTATCTCACATTTAGTTCAATATTTCTTCAATGTAGACCAAACTCGATTTGGCTCTTGCATGCTTCTTATCAAATCATGTGAAAGTAGCAAGTATTGGAAATTCAATTATTATTTTATTTTCTCTCTATGGTGAGTAGTGTGGGTTTTAGATATATGATTCTTAGAGAATGTGACATGAAAGGATATTTACCTATTTTATGAGTTATATTATGGTTCCCCTGAAAATAATTATGCCATACTAAAAGAACTACCTTTTAAAATTAATTCATACCGAAATATGCAGCAGATATAATTAAGAAGTACCGAAATATGTAATACATACATAGATTTAATTATATTATCATAGTCTGGATCGACGACCTCTACTAGTTTCTTCTTAATATCTTCAATCATTCTCTAGTTACAGTGAGGTTCAATAACATCATAGTAAATTAACCTGAAAGTGTCACACGTCTCTAAAAAGTCATTAGCCTAGTGGCCGCTAGCCTGTGGAAAACTGATAAAAGATGTCTAAACGGGCGTCAAATTTAACACAACATTGTGGCCTTTATTGCAACCATTGAAGGAAAAGATAATATTTTCTCTATCCCGTATAAATCATAAACATGTTTTATACATAACATGTCATAAATAATGCCTAACATCAACTAGACCATATAGCATAGCATAAATAATGGTTAGCGACTGCTAACCCTTATAACCTAGCCTAAATAATGGTTGGAGTCAACACGCCCTTATAACATAGATTAAATAATGGTTAGTGGTCACTAGCCATTATAACATATCATATATAATGGTTGGTGGCCGCTAGCCCTTATAAAACAGAGACATGTTTTATACATAACAAATCATAAATAATGCCTAGAAGATGCTATCTCGTATAATGGATTCCAATATTTTGATTTTTGGATTCCAATATATGGGACTTTGGAGTACATATAATTCCAATATAGATGATTTAGGATTCCATTATAGGTGATTTTGGATTCCAATATATGCGATATTGGAATCTATTATGTACAATTTTGGAGTGCAAATAATTCCAATATTTGAAATTTTGGAATCCAAAAGTAGCAATATTGGATTCTAATATTGGCTATATTTTTTAGGTTTTGGGACTGGAATAAGTCCCAATTTAGTGAAATAAGAATTTCTAGTAAACAATTGATAGTACTATTGGTGTTGTTTTAAGACCTTTAAGTTTTAAGTTTTGAGATATTTGAAGCATGAGTCTTTTTCATATTTTTTGGGTCTATAGAATTACTCTACATATCTTCATTCCTGATAAAAGTTTTAAAAATAATTGGTGAAAGCAGGGCATCAATTTCCACAACCATTATTTGCATTTGTTGTTATAGAAAATTACTTGAAAAGTAAAGAAAGTGGATCTCAAACAAACTTCAACCATAATAGTTGTGTCATCATTTGTGTCTAATCTAACCAATTCAAGTACCTCATCAAACAAAATCTTGTTGAAAAACCAAACCGGGGAGAGTAATCAATTACAGATTCGTCAAGTTGTAGAAAAGAAAAAAACCATAACAAATTTCTTATCATTTGTGTATAATCTAAGAAAATTAAGTACCTCATCAAAGAAGATCTTGAAGAAAATTTTTAAATGTTTGATGTTTAATACATGCATAGTGGTATGTAAGGACAATATAAACATGTGGGAGAAATTATTAACATTTCCTAAAACTATTCACAACAGAGAAACAAAATATATTATAAAGAGTACATTTGCTATAGAAGAACCAAATGTTTTAAAAACGTGATTATAAACACTAAATTAGGGTGCATGGTAGAAAAAGAGGAATTTGATTATGAAATAATGTACAACTAGAGAATTTGTGTAGACTAACTTTTAATGAACCTATTTAAAAGAGTCAAGAGTAAGTTTACGAAATGCATATCAATTTAAGGAATGATATATTGAATGAGTTTAATGCAAATGTTAGAAGTAAAAAGTGAGTGTAATTACTTACTTGGTGAGAGGTATATTCAAGTGGTTTTGATTATGGAAATGGTGGTGTCCATTTTCACAATGAATGTACCATTGATCTTGATGTTTCAAAGAATGAAAAAAAAATTGAGATGTGTTTTTGGTCTTCTTCATATGTGATTGTTGACATCGAAGGGATTATTTTCCCAAGTAGTGGTTGGTGCAGTGCACAATCCAAGGAGCCATTTGTTTTTCAAAGTGCATTGAATTATGTGGATGTAGTGATATGGCACTTTAGAGGAACATTTCAGACAATAGGAAAGAGATTGTTCCTCATCAGTGTTTAGGTGTATAAAATGAAAGAATTCTACGCAAGATGCTTCGAACAGAGAAAGGTAAATGTTTTTTGGTTGCAAAACCCCTATAATCTACATAAGATGAAGAGTTTTTTTAGTATTAAATTTAAATGAGGGGTAAGTGAATTTTTTAAAGGAAATGAATTTAAAAAGTGAGGATGAAAAGTACATGCCTCTATTTTTGTATTTACAAGAGAATCTAAGTATGACTTTGTTGAGTCATCATTGAAAGGGTCAATGAAAGAAGAGAGACTCGCATGTAATGTGTGTGAGCCTCTTGGGCCCTGTCTAAAGAATTTTTTGAAGAGTACAAGTGGCATAGTTCTAGTTGCAACACTTTATTTAATTAATTGACAAAGAGGAAAATCATAGTTACCTAGTTGTACCTGACATGGATCATAAGAGTATGTAAATGTGATAAAGATAAACAAATGTTAAGTAAAAATATGGTGTAAGGAAAGATAAAAATGATCCATATTATTTATTTTCCCATATCAATGTCATTGTATCTGACATGTAGAGTGTATTATTCATTGATTTTATGGGTGGCCATAACAATAACATTGAAGGAGCCAACTAAAAATGGAGTAGAAGAGTTAACAAGATCTTGTATTTTCATTTTTAGTGTTAGCCTATGATTTTTTTAGACATGAAATATGTTTTCCATTGTGGTTTTTGTAGTTATTGTGATACAAAATCTTTCATCACCTCTCTCATATTTTGTTTTATCATTGGTGGAAAATTTTGTAATGCATAAACCAAATCCTGGAACTAATTTATCTGAAAATGTTTGGATAAATTTATTATTGATGTTGAGGGTAATGTTCATTTTACCATTTTTATCATCAAGTTCTGCATGCAATATTTGAATTTTTGGTGCCAAAGTATTTTTTCAATGTGCAGGTGTATAGACAACCAAGACATCTCCTTCGAATAAAGTTACAGATTTTGTTGAAAAAAATTCTTCTATTGTCTATGTGGCATTTGAACCTATTTCAAACCTATAATTTTAAATATATGAAATGTGAGAATACGAATCTAAAACAACAGGGAGGAAAAATATGCAAAGAAAAAATATGGAGGCTGATCGAGGAGATTGGAAAGCATGAAATAAAAATAAATGAATACCTTTTGTAGGTTTGTATTAGTGATGAGTGAGTTTTTTTTTTCAGAATAATTTATGTGGGAAAGGAGGATGGCAATTTCAGAGTGCATGATGCTAGTTTCAACATCATAATGTTTACACTTTTATAGATGGCAATGTATGTTTTTATGAAGGATGCATTTTAGTGGTGAATTGGTTCTTTTCCATGTCAGTTGGTTTTATATTTAGGTGTTGGTGTACAAACAGGGAATATTTATCATATGAAACATGATAAAATATGAAATGAAAAAAGGATATTAAAATGCATTTATATTGATAACCATATTTTGGAAGGAAATAAAGAAAGGAAGTAGCAAGAGTTACTATTCAATGCCTTATTCGGTACTTGTGAGAAGAAGGGAAAATTTTCTATGATCACTTCAATATGTAATCTTCTTGAATGATTTGCATGAATCCTTTTTTGATTTTGAGCATATGTGGTCGATGTTGTTTTTTAAAAATGTGCTTGTTTTCTCAATACAAAAGCGGAGGTTATGTTTTTGCATATATCTTGTAAGAAACTTTTGTTTTGTTCATTTTTTAATGCATGTCGATATTGAATTCTCAAAATATGTAAAGGGCGAAATTTCAACTTGGATGTCATAAAAACCTCATCAAGAATACAAAATATGTTTTGCAAGTTTTCTTTAGGTGCAACATAAATATTTGCGATTGTTATGCAATGTTGAGGGAACTTTGTTTTAGCAATAACTCCCTCAAAACTTTCATTGTGAAATTGTAATTTTTGCAAGAGATGTCTATGGGTCTTACCGAAAATTGAGATTCCATGGACATGATATGTAAATAAATCTTCGTAACCTAGAATGAACTCGTGTGGAATGGGATTAGTCATATGAATTTCTTGTAAACAAATGATATAAGAATATAAATTAAATCATGTTCATGAAGAATTTCTTATTTATGAGTGTTTAGATTCCGTGTATTTAATGAAAAAATGATAATGAATTCAGAAAGATCAATTGTGGGGTATTCATTATCAAGATGCCAACTTGTGTCATGGTGTAGATGAGCCATTTTTGCAATAATAATTAATTTAAAGGTAAAATTATTTTTTGCTAAACGAGATAAGAAATACTAATTGGTGATGTTTTTAACATGTGAAAGGGTTTTGTATGTGAATCCATGTCCAACCACTCCAAATGGACTAAATGCATGTTTTTCAAGTGTAATTCCTTGGGCTCTATGTATTGTGCGGGCACAACAAAGCTGAACGTGAAAGTCTTTCCAAATTGTGACATGTTTTTTTTCCGATGTTTTTCACAAGGGCTAGTAATACGAGTGATGAGGCCATAAATTGGCCATAAATTACCATTATTTTGTCCTTCCAAGTTACCTTTGAAAGTGGATTTAAATGTAATCTAGGAACTTAAGCTTGCTTAAGATAAAATATAGCATATATATCTTATTTATTCTTTATGAATATTTTGTTATCTATTTTGTTGACTAATCCTATTGATTATTTGGAAAAAGATGCAAAGTCTTGTGTATGCAGGCCATAAAGGAAAGATAATGCTAGTATTGGAAAAACTGGAATTGATCATGAACATTACATTTAAAATCAAATCTGATTTCATATTCTGATTTCTCTCAAAAAAATTTACAAGTTCAAAAAAAGAATCATCTCAATCTGAGGTCGCATGCAAAATTTATAGTTGTTTTGAGTTAGCTGCGGAACTCACAGAGTTCGTTCCGGAACTTGCAGGTTTAATTCCAGAACTCACATATTTAGTTTTAGAACTTATATCAATTGAATAACAGTTAGCTTTGGAACTTTCAATTCATGGACAAATCAGATTTAGTTCCAGAACTTGCATAAAAGGAATGACAAGTTTAGTTCCGGAACTTGCATCAACAGAATGACAGTTTTTGAGGGATTGTGAAAAATTAGAGATTCCAATGGGAAATTTGAGAGAGGTTTTTTTTTCATATCAATGTGTTTAACAAAAAAATTTATTCAGATTTATTACAGGTTTTACCAATTAAGAGAGATCTAACTTTTAATGAGTTGCAGTTCGAGGAAACGTGTATCACACTAGCACTAAAAGTTCCATAAACAGAAAATGAAAATTCAAATGGAAAATATGAGAGATATTTTTTTTCATAACAATGTTTTTAACAAAAACCTCATTCATATTTGTTACAGGTTTTACCAATCAAGATAGATCTAACTTTTAGTGAGTTGCAGTTCAAGGAAACATGTATCAGACGAACACTAAAAGTTCCATAAATAGAAATAGAAAATTCAAATAGAAAATATGAGAGAGGTTTTTGTTATAAATATTTTTAACAAAAATCTCATTCATATTTTCTACAGATTTTACCAATCAAGAGAAATCTAACTTTTAGTAAACTGCAGTCCGAGGAAAAAGCATATTTGACAAGCATTAAAAGTTCCACAATCAAAAACATCAAAGTCAAATGGAAAATATGAGAAAGGTATTTGGTAAAAATAATTTATGAGGGAAATCCTCCTTCCAATAATGTAGAGGAATAAAATCATTATGATTCTTGTTACCAAAAAGCAAGAAGAAAATTTGGGAGCAAATCTTCCTAAACTAGGTGAGATAAGATTTTACTTCAATAATATATCTCTCTCTATATTTTCTGGAGATGGAGATCTTATTTTTTAGGATTGGAATAAAGATAATATTAGATTGTATTTCCTAAAATAAGGAGTTGGTTGGATGCATAAAATATAAATGCAACCTTCCATACTTAGATATGTAATTTTCTTTTCCCCAAGTAATCAAGATATGTTCTTTCTTTCCAATCTTTGGAAGTAAATTTTTTCTGCAAGTTCTGAATTAAAAGTATGAATTAAATTCTCTTCCAAGGAATGAAGTGGCCACTCATTCCAAGGAAGATGGATCAATGTGTTAATTTTTATTTCTTTATTTTTACGATTTTCCTTTTGTTTTAAATTTTTGTTTTTTTATGTTATGTAATTTTTTTATTTCTGCAGTTTTCCTTTTGTTATAAATTTATATGTTTTTATGTTATGTAATTTCTTTTGTGAACCTATAGGTGTCCTTTCCTCTTTCCTTTATTTTAATTTAGAAATTTCAATTTATGCAAGTGTGCATTTATTTCTGCAAGTTTGCATTTTAATTCATGCAAGTGTGTTTCTTTCATGCAAACTTTATTTCTACAAGTGTGCCTTTTAATTTCCACAAGTGTGATTTATTTTATGCAATTTTGGTTTGTGTTTAAAGGAGTTTCTTTCCAAGATATTCTTCTCTTAATGCATACAACCTTTGGACACCAACCCAGATTGACATTTTTAATGGCAAGGATTGACGACCCTCATCATTTTGGCACCGTTGTCGAGGAACACGGTGTTATTGGGAGATTCAGAGTTCTCTAAAATAATATTCTAGTGACAGTAGAATACCTTTTAGCAATTCTATGACAGGAATAATTTGGTAAGTAGTTTCTTTAGACTTTTATTTCCTGCAAGTAGATTAAAATTTTATTTCTACAATTAGGAATATTAGATTGTAAATATCTCCCCACAAACTAACTCTGTGTATAAGAAAAATGACTGTGATGTTTGATCAAGAGGTATAATGGTATGAACAAATAATTCAAATCTGAAAATGGTATAATATGATATTGAATCTAGAAGTAGATCCAATTAATGAAATATCATATGCCATTTTTGATAACCACAACCATTTCCCCTTGTATCAACTAAACAGCTCAGTGATCTTATTACACATAACCTTAGTAAAAAACTGGCTTATCCAGTTTGTAATAATGAAGTGGTAGCATTTCTAATTAACTTCATCCATATTCAGGGATTTCATTAGAGCCAAAATAAAAACGCACTCATAATAAATCCACCCATCCAAATCAGTTTTTCATCCCATAATAAAATTCAATCCCTGAACCAGATCCATTAGAAAAATTTGTTTTCATGTCTTTCAATTTTTTCATTTTTGTATATGTTTGTATAACATTAAGAAGTAATTACTGTGAATATCAAGGCAAGAAATTTTTGTGTACTAACATATGAGGACTAGATCTATAGGAATTTCTAGAGTTGTTCTTGACATCAGCATGCAGATTTTGGAACACCAATAGTATCAACCAAAGAGCATGCAAAGGGATCCACGGATACCTTCATTTTCTCTTTTAACAACTCTCCATCTCCTGACATCACTAGTCCAAGCTTTGAAGATTACTATGGTGATTCTGATATTACACAATTCAAGTTGGTATTTGAAGACCTAAAAATTGTCTACTACATAATTTTTGGAATCTTCTTGGAGTTACCAAGTATGCAAAAAGGTTTTTATGATATCTCAAACATTACTTTTTATTTTACACAAGTTGTACTTTAATGAATATAGTCTAATGATGGATCAAATTTCTCTCTAATCCTTCTCATGCTATCATTTTAGCTAAAAAAATCAAAAAACTTTGATTGGAAAACCAACTTGCTGGCCAATCAAAAGCAAAAAAAACTTTGATTGGAAAACCAGTGTGCTAGCCAATCAAAGGAAAAAAGGATGTCACTCTTCTTCAAAGGAAATCAACAGTTACTTGATGGCTTTCTTCTTGGCACTATTTGACCATGTTAACAATAAGATGACAAAGAAAACTAGAGGTATGATCAAGTTATTTTGTTCTATTATTTTATTTTTAAGTTTTCTTGTAAGTTTTTTTTATTACAGCTAGATCCACTTTTAAAGATTTCTAAGGAAGGCAAGATAAAATTCATATATCCCCTACTTATATGAAAAATATGTGCACCTCTTTGCAATCAAACTTTTTGAGTATAATTTATGGGCAGCCATAAATAAACAACATGCATGAGGACATACATGAGTTTAGGTGTGGGAGAGAAGGAGAAGCATGAGTTATGCATTTTGATATGAGACACAACAGAAGGAGATCCACATAAGAACCTGTTGTAAAAGAAAAGAAATAAAAAATAGCAGAAGAAGATCCAAACAAGAACTTGTTGTAAAAGAAAAGAAATAAAAAACAGCAGAAGGAGATCCACACAAGAACTTGTTGTAAAAGAAAGAATATCAAAAGTAACAGAAGGAGATCCACACAAGAACCTATTGTAAAAGAAAGAATATCAAAAGCAACAGAAGGAGAACCACACAAGAACCTATTGTAGAAGAATAAAATAAAAAGCAACAAAAGGAGATCCACACAAGAACCTGTTGTAGAAGAATAAAATTAAAAGCAACAGAAGGAGATCCACACAAGAACCTGTTGCAAAGAAAAAAATATGAAAAGCAACAGAAAGAGATCCACACAAAAACTTATTGTAAAAGAAAAGAAATCAAAAGCAGCAGAAGGAGATCCACACAAGAACCTATTGTAAAAGAAAGAATATCAAAAGAAACAAAAGGAGATCCACACAAGAACCTGTTGTAAAAGAAAGAATATCAAAAGCAATAGAAGGAGATCCATACAAAAACATGTTGTAGAAGAAGAAAATCAAAAGCAGCAGAAGGAGATCCGTAAGAAAGTGTCCTCAATACAGAGAAGAATCTAAGAAAAGGAGATAATAATGTAATTCATGAGTACATGCATAAGATTAAGTGTGGGGTGATGTTGAGGCAATAAATTGGCCATAAATTACCATTATTTTGTCCTTCCAAGTTACCTTTGAAAGTGGATTTAAATGTAATCTAGGAACTTATAGTTTTCTTAAGATAGAATATAGGATATATATCTTTTTTATTTTTTATAAATCTTTTTTATCTATTTTGTCGACTAATCCTATTGATTATTTGGAAAAAGATGCAAAGTCTTGTGTATGCAGGACATAAAGGAAATATAATGCTAGTATTGGGAAAACTAGAATTGATCATGAATAGTACATTTAAAATCAAATCTAATTTCATATTCATATTTCTCTTAAAAAATTATTCAAGTTCAAAAAAATAATCATCTCAATCCGAGGTCACATGCAAAAGTTATAGTTGTTTTGAGTTAGTTGCGGAACTCACAGAGTTAGTTCCGGAACTCATAGAGTTAGTTCTAGAACTTGTTGGTTTAGTTCCGGAACTCACAGATTTAGTTCCAAAACTTGTATCAATTGAATGGAAATTATTTCTAGAACTTTCAATTCATGAACAAATCAGATTTACTTCCGGAACTTGCAAATTTAGTTCCGGAACTTGCATAAAAGGAATGACAGGTTTAGTTCCGGAACTTGCATCAACAGAATGATAGTTTTTGAGGGATTGTAAAAATTCATAGATTCCAATGGGAAATTTGAGAGAGGTTTTTGTTCATAGAATTTTTTTTAACAAAAACCTCATTCATATTTATTACAGGTTTTACCAATCATGAGAGATCTGACTTTTAATGAGCTGCAGTTTGAGGAAACGTGTATCACACTAGCACTAAAAGTTCTATAAACAAAAACAAAAAAGTCAAATGGAAAATATTAGAGAGGATTTTGTTCATAGAAATGTGTTTAACAAAAACCTCATTCATATTTATTACAGGTTTTACCAATGAAGATAGATCTAACTTTTAGTGAGCTGCAGTTTGAGAAATGTGTATCACACGAGCACTAAAAGTTCCATAAACAGAAACAGAAAATTCAAATAGAAAATATGAGAGAGGCTTTTTTTCATAGAAATATGTTTAACAAAAACCTCATTCATATTTTCTAAAATTTTTACCAATCAATATAAATCTAACTTTTAGTGAACTGCAGTCCAAGGAAAAAGCGTATTTGACAAGCATCAAAAGTTCCACAATCAAAAACAACAAAGTCAAATGGAAAATATGAGAAAATTATTTGTTCAAAATAATATTTTGAAGTAAATCCTCCTTCCAATAATGTAGAGGAATAAAATCATTATGATTCTCGTTACCGAAAAGCAAGGAGAAGATTTGGGAGCAAATCTTCCTAAAATAAGTGAAATAAGATTTGACTTTGATAATATTTCTCTCTCCATATTTTGTGGATATGGAGATCTTAGTTGTTAGGATTGGAATAAAGATAAGATTAGATTATATTTCCTAAAATAAGGATTTGGTTGGATGCATAAATTATAAATGCAACCTTCCACACTTAGATATGTAATTTTTTTTCCCCAAGTAATCAATATCTATTTTTTCTTTCCAATATTTGAAAGTAAAGTTTTTCTGCAAGTTCTGAATTAAAAGTATGAATTAGATCCTATTCCAAGGAATGAGCTAGCCACTCATTCCAAGGAAGATGGATCAATGTGTTAATGTTTATTTCTTTATTTATGTAGTTTTCCTTTTGTTTTAAATTTATGTTTTTTTATGTTATGTAATTTCTTTATTCCTGCAGTTTTCCTTTTGTTGTAGATTTCTATTTTTTTATGTTATGTGATTTCTTTTTTGAACCTATAGGTTTCCTTTCCTCTTTCCTTTATTTTTAATTTAACAATTTCAATTTATGCAAGTGTGCCTTTATTTTTGCAAGTTTCCATTTCAATTCATGCAAGTGTGTTTATTTAATGCAAACTTTATTTCTGCAAGTGTGCCTTTTAATTTCTGCAAGTGTGATTTATTTTATGCAAATTTGGTTTGTGTTTAAAGGAGTTTCTTTCCAAGATCTTCTTCTCTTAATGCATACAGCCTTCGAACACCAACCCGGATTGACATTTTTAATGGCGAGGATTGACGACCCTCATTAACGAGAAATTAGAACCCAATCAAGTTCAGTTTGTGATGTATGCATGTGTGTACATTTTTTTTTGTGCATGTCCAATTTCAAAGTCATTGAATTTGATCCATATCAAGTCAATTTAATTTTTCATTGTATAAGCTTTGAAAATTCCATCGGATCCATTAACGAATCCATCTTGAATGTCATATTTTCAGGGAAATAGTTCGATGAGAATTTATATTTTAGTTATAATATTTTTGAGCATCTCTATAGTTTTTTCTGGTTTGTATCTCTTCGTATAATTTTTCTTATTAATCAATTGAAAAAATAAAATAAAAAATGACCTAGAGAAAGTGCAAGAATTTTTTCTTTTTTTTTTAACATCTAATTTTTTGTAGAAGAGAGATGGGAAAGTTGGATCAGTTGGCATGGGGCATATGCAAGAATGATTTAATAATTAAAGATCAGTTTCAAACTGTGCTCCAATACATATTTTGTTTAGTATGGTGACAAATAGGTTGTCCTTTTGGTGCATTGTTTCAATGAGTTCCAAAATCAACACTTTCTTTTTCCAAAAATCATATGCAATTATTTGTTTGGACACTTTAGGGTTGTCAAAGATAAGACAATCATTAATAGATTGTGCTTGATAAAAGTCACCACAAAACACCATGTCAATGCCACCAAAGTATGTTGATTGCATGTGTTTTATTTTTCTAACCCATTTGTCTGTGAAGTACAATAATTGGCCTCCAACTAAGAATATCTCATCTACAAGAGAAAGCTACAATTGCTCATAATGTTTTACCAAATTGTCTAGACGCTCCACATTTAGTGGAAGGAGTTCCGACCTATTGAAAGGAAATAGAAAAGCAGTATGAAGTGTTATAGTTCCAACATTGTAAGCTTCCTTTCCTGTGAAAGCCATGATCAAACCTTATTTTGCAAGGGGTTGCTAGTTACTAAACTATTGTAAATGTTAAAGGGTTTGAAATATAATTTTGGCAACAAAGGTTTTCCAGTAACTACACCACTAGTCAAAAAATATAGCTTGGAGTTCCAAGATTTTTGTTATTTTAAATTCAATGTGTTTTACAATGGCTAATTGTTTGTTATTCAACAACTGCATGTCTCTATAGTACATGTGATTGTATTGTATGTAAGGATGTTTGCTTATTTCAAAACACCTTCTTTTGGTTGGTTGATGCATTTCAGGAGTGAATGAAGGAAAATCATTTTGTATGTCATAATATTCATCTAATGTGAAACATTTATTATGGAATGATTTTTTTTTTCATTTCCAGTTGAGAAATATTCAGAATCATGCAAAGATTTTTCAATGTCTCCCCATTTAGTATTGATATCATAGAAAAAATTTGACTCATTTACCTAAATGGTTTTTAAATTATTAAATGTATATGCACTTGTCCAAGTCTTGAAGCCATCTTTGAGTGAATCTTCACTATTTCTAAATGGCACATAAAGCATGAGTCTTTTACGAAAATAGTTTTCAATATATAAATACTTTTTGTAATTTACAAAGCGTATGAAATGTGGTCTTGTCATGGGTTGTATTTTTGTTCGCTATGTATGGAAGAAAATTCAACCAAAGACATGTTGTTTATGGAAGACAAACGTGTCGTGTAATAGTCCACAATGGATTGGAATTTAATGTTTTTAGAGTCATCATGTTCTTATTGCAATACTGCATGTAGATTTAGGATGAATGTATGGTCCTTATAGCCAGAATTGTTTATGAAAGTTCATGTTCATGAAGATTTGTTCAAAGAAATAGACAATAATATATGGGATGATTTTCTTGCATACATTTGTTGTGTGTTCAACATCGCATTTACAAGGTTTTGAAACATTTAAATGACATGAAGGTGCATTTTCTAAACTTTAGAACAAATTTTTCTGAATTCTTTTTTGATTGAATGGCCAGTTTTTTTCATATACAAAGAACAATACATTGTTGTTGTATATGCATTGATAAAAAACTATGCATCGGTGCTTGCTTGCCACAACGAGGGAATTTTATTTGTAAAAATATTATTCCATGATTGAGTAGGTTTTCTTATCAATAATAAGTTTGGTTGTTTCAATTAAATGTATGTAGTTAATCTCATCCATACCAAGCTCTTCAAGGAACATATCAAATGTAACCCACCTTTCATATTCTCTACTTTCAAGAGCATTAAAGATAGAATATGTATACGTAGTAAGAAATTTTTGTTCTTCTAAACTCAGTTCAAGAATCCTTGTTTTTTTCATTAGTGGTTGCAAGAAATTGTATCTAAAATGTAGGTGTCTTTTGGTTTTACAAATTTTTGTGTGGTGATGTTGTTGTAATTTTTCTATCTTCTGGGGAAATAATTTATGGATACACGTTATGTATTTGTCTATGAAGGATTCAAGGGTTTGTTTGTCACTATCTCCATAGATAGGTACATTTTTAGTCCAAATCAGTTGATGAATGTGGGTGTTACCTCAACTCTTGAATTAAGTTATCCAAAATTATTCATTTATTTATCTAAAGAAGGAACTATCTTGGAAAATAAATTGTTTCAATGCATTCAACATATGTTTTTAGTAACAAGTGTATGTGACTGGGTTGCTTTTGACTAAAAAATTTTCATCATGAAAATCAAAAGGTTGAGGTTTAGTCACATGAAGGGCATGTTAATATTGATTGTATAGTTTTGTAAGGGTTGTAGTAAGTGGTAACCAACAATGTTCTACACTGGAAAAGGATGTTAACGCAAAATCACAGCACCCCCAAATGAGCTCTAAAAATATACTTTTCTAAGGCAGAATCATTTGGTGTGATTTGCATAACATTGGAAAATATCTCAAGTTATGGGACTTGCGGACTTGAGATGGCCCTCCGGAGAAATTCAGATTCTTCTTCCTGATCCTAATGCTAAAATACTCCTAATGCATAAATGATGTCTAACTATACATATCCTAACAATGCCAAGAAGACAGGGAGAGAAAAAGTTCATAAAGAGGGAAATCCTACACTAACGAGGTGATAACACAAAGAAAAGGGGAGTGTTGGTCACAATCTCAGCTACCTGAAGTGGAGAGAGGTGATCAGAGGAGATGGTGGATAAGATGCACCACAAATCATAGATAAATTTCACATAGAACACCAATTCAAAACCAATTAAAGACAGCTCCCATGACCTACAACAAACATCAGAATATACACAGTATACCATGCAATGACGAGAGGCGAGGAGAGACAATAAAATAATCAAAAGATGGAAAAATGTATCACAAAACAAAATTTATTGCTCCAAAAGTCCACACAGTACATCGTTAGTGGGAAAGAGGCAAGAAAATGCCATTACAGAGCCATGAAAGGAGGTTCAGATTCCATTTTCAAACCTAGGGAAGAAAAGAGAGAGGGGGAAGGGAAGAAGAATAAACAACACCCCTTTACAATGAATCTTGCCCCTGTATTTATATATTCAACCTGAAAGAAGAAAGAAAGAGGGGGAAGGGAAGAAGAATGAACAATAACCCTTTATAATGAATCTTGCCCCTGTATTTATAGATTCAACCTGAAAGAAGAAAGAGAGAAAGAGAAGCAGGAAAATCAGGTCAGAACTCAACCATTGTTGTTAATGCTTCAGATAAATTCTTCCCCCAAATCCATATTTACTGCATCGATCCTTGGTTCGGCGCCTTGAAAGAAGTGGAAACGATAGAAACAAATTGAATCTGATCTCGTTGTTGAGATAGATGGATCCTGCATTGAAGGCCAAAAGACGTTTCCTCCATTTTTCTTCACCTAATCTCCTCAAAATTAAAGTTTCAAACCTCCATGGCATAGATGAGGCTGAGATCTTTCCAATGGTGTTAGATTTGAAATATTTCGAGCCTTGAGTCAAAAGATATGCCCCTTCGAAGTTTTTATTAGGTCCGTACAAGAGGGCGGGGTTTGGCTTGACTCAGGCTCAAATGATGACTTTTCCCCTGGGGTGGATTTGCGGCCCATTTTACAACTTTTACCCCTTTTGGAATAACAAGGGGAAAAAAACCAACTTTCCCCCCGACGGGCCACTTTGACCTAGGACACGTGGAGATGCGGGGCTTTTTTGAGCCTCCCTTTATGGATTCATCTTTGGAGAAGCACCACTAGGACACGTGGCTCTCCATACAACACTGCTCCTTCATTTTCGAGCCTACCTATAACCTGTTTGTCATCTTGGAATGTGAGGTCATGGGTCTGAGTCATTTCCTTCATAATTTCCTTATGTGCAGGAGTTTTCTTGACCAAATTTTCCGAGGGGTGAATTTGGGATAAAAATTTGGCGACTCACAGGGACATCTACCTACTAGATGAAGAGACTAGTGGCCTTGAAGCATCCATTGGGCATGGAGTCAATAATGATGGCCTAACACTGATTCTTCTTATAAAATGGACTCCTAGATTCTCTGCACTTCGCTGGCCTCTACTTGACTCTAAATCCACCCGTGCGTTGGCACTCTCAATTTTCATAAGAAAATCTTAAAATGGAGTTTCTAAGAGTAGAAAATTGTATTGACTCGGGCTTTCACCTGTCCCTGAAATGGACTATTTTGAAATGGCTTAATTTGCTCTGGGTTTGTTCCATTTTGGAGCTAGTAACTGTTATAGACCACTATAAGTCTTCTTGCATTGAATATTGAAGATCCTAGCCTTATGCACCCTTGGAGCAAAACAGACAAAACTTATATACAAATACCAAATCATACATGCCTCAAATGAGACATGCAGAGCATGCATAAGCACTTCTTCTACTGGAAACAAAGTCTACTCCTACTCCTACACTAACCAGAGAGAAAGAATGTTAAACAAATCCTCCTATAGCCAGGGAGAAGTGCCATCCCTTTCTTAAGAGGGGCAGTCATGCAAATGATTTGACACTACCTGTATGAGTGAAAAACTAACAATAAGCCGGTCCTCCACCCAAATCATCAAGGTATCAGCATTAATGGGAAATACCTCCTCAAGATGACTTGCATTGGACTTCTGGAGATGTTTCTGGTGACCCTTGGTACTTTGATGCTCATCCTTATGCCCTGGAGTGGGCATGACTGGTTTTGGCTTCTCCCTTTGCTCTAATGAAGCCAAGTACCTGATCATACACAGTCTGATCCTTTGGATGTGCTCATTTCTCTGAAATTCAACTCCAAAAATGGATTCTTCTTGTGGACCTTCTTAGGTGGATGGTGTGAGAGAGATGATGACATCCTCCTTCCTTTTCTCTTCCTCCACATTTAAAGAACATGGAAGATCAAGATCTTCCAACCTTGGTTCCAGAGGGCCATTATGGAGTGCAAGCTTTTACACTTGAATATCCTCCTTCATGGCAGTAGGTTCATATGCATGGAAGATGGATGGAGGAAAAAATGATGTGATCTCGATGGGTTCCCCTCCATCAAGGCAATCCTCCAAGTTAGATAGTTAATCTGCCTCCTTGCTGTCATGCTGCAGGTGCTCAACCTCCTTCATGGTGTCCTCCTGATCTATAATTGAATCACCATGGTTCCCTTCATCCTCAAACATGAATTTTGAAAGCTAAAAATATTCCTCAACATCAAATATTGAAGGGGATGAAGTGAGAGGAATAACTGAAGGTTCTTCTATGGCATGCTCCACACTTAGAGCCTCTGAAATTGTATGGTCCTCCTCCACAGCTGGAATGTACTCCTCTTCTTTTGGATTAGGAGTAGCTCCTTCCTCCCCTACTTGTGCCGTAGCTAAAGCTTCCACCACTTGCGGCTTGACATGAGTCTCATCCATAGGCTTAACCAACAAGGGAACCTTTGAAAACTCAAATTTAGTAGCCCAACTCTTCATATTTATTATCATTTCTTCTCTGTTGGGTTCCTCTGTTTGATGTTCTCCTTGGCTATTTTTTGGAGTCTCTTCCCAACATGGACTTGGGAAGGAAAGAGAAGTGGTGGGTGGGGTCTCCACTAGTTATTTACTTGTTTGTGGTGGAGGGGAAGGCATTTTTTTTGCTCTTCTAGAGGGGAATTAGGTTTGGAAGGGAAAAGGGAAGAGAAACTGAGGTGGGATGGAAGACTAGGGGATGGAGATATGAAATTATCACTTACGGCAGCAAGTGAGGGGCTTGACTCTTGCCTCTGTCGAAATGATGAAGATTGAGGGAGAGAAAAAGAAAGGTAAGGGGTCAAAGCATACAACTGTGTCCCACTTTTTTGTAGTTTTTGTACTTTCAACAAACTATGTCTGACAACCAAAACATGACCAAACACATATAAAATGACCAAACATGCATTTTTAAGAGGCTATAAATACCAAGGTGCAGGGCATCCAGAATTTACCTGATTTTTTAAATTTTTATAGTATTTTTTAATTATTTATTTACTAGTCAGATTTTAAAATATTTATGGCCACAAAGTGGGACACACTTGTATGCTTTGACCCTAAGGAGCTAGTGATTGACTTACCCATTGACAAGGTTGTCCCGCACTTTGGTCATAAGCCCCAATGTCCACAATCCACTGTGCAAGTTGGGGCAGCATCCCAATCATGAATTCCAGCTTCTCCTAAGGGCTGTAGTGTCTTGGAAAAGGGCCTTCCCATGGACAAGGTTCCCTGCAACCAATTCTAAAAGCCATCATTTGAGTTGTTTCCCTAAATTGAACCATGTCAACCTCCATTTTTTGAATCTTCTCCAGTAGACCAACCTCCTCTGCATAACTATCGCCATCATATGTGTCCCCTTATCCTTGATAAGATTCATAGTCAACCTAGTTTTGACACCGCTCATATGGGTAAGCATAATGATCCTGGATCTGATTATAATGTTGATCTGGAGGAGTTGGGAAATACATTGGAGGTGGATTGTATTGTTGTAAGTGTGAGTTCCATGAAAGGAATGAAGTCATAATTATACAACCTCATGGAATGGGAGAAAATGGAAGAGATGGAAGAGGAAAATAGATGAAAATGAGTGGAAATGGATGGAAAAGGTCTGAAACTCAGAGAATGGGTTTTTGACCAGATGGAGTCACCATATGTGCTTGAAAGTGCCTCTAAAGGCTGAAATCTTCACCAAGAGCACATCGAACCTGATGAAGTGAAGTGTTAAGGTGCTTCAGACCTGTCCCAACTGGTGTGCAAAAACTATTAACGTGAAATCATAGCACCCCTAAATGAGCTCTAAAAATATGCTTTTCTAAGGTAGAATCATTTGGTGTGATTTGCATACCATTGGACCATCTCTCAAGCTATGGGATTTGCAGACTTGAGATGGCCCTCCAGAGAAAGCCAAATTCTTCTTCCTGATCCTAATGATAAACTACTCCTAATGCAGAAATGACGTCTAACTATACCTATCCTAACAATGCCAAGGAGACAAGGAGAGAGAAAGTGCATAAAGAGGGAAATCCTACACTAACGAGGTGATAGCACTAAGAATAGGGGGTGCTGGTTACAATCTCAGCTGCTTGAAGTGGATAGAGGTGAGCAGAGGAGAGGATGGACAAGATGCACCACATACCAGAGATAAATTTCACATATAACCCACTTCAAAACCCATTAATCATAGCTCTCAGGACCTGCAACAAACATCAGAATATGCATAGTATACCCTGCAATGACGAGAGGTGAGGAGAGATAATAAAATAAGTAAAGGATGGACAGATGCATCACAGAACATAATTTATTGCTCTAAAAGTTCACACAGTACATCATTAGTGGGAAAGATGCAAGAGAATGTCATTACAGAGCCATGAAAGGAGGTTCAGACTCCATTTTTGACCCTAGGGAAGAAAAGAGAGAGGGGGGCGGGGAAGAATAATGAAAAACAACCCTTTACAATGAATCTTGCCCCTGTATTTATAGATTCAACCTGAAAGAAGAAAAAGAGAGAGAAGCGGGAAAAGCAGGTCAAAACTCAACCATAGTTGTTAATGCTTCTGATAAAATATGCTCCCAAATCCTTCTTTACTACATCGATCCTTGGTTTGGAACCTTGAAAGAAGTGGAAACGGAAGAAACAGATTGAATCCGATCTAGTTGTTGAGACAGATGGATCCTGCATTAAAGGCTAGAATTCCTCCATTTTTCTTCACCTAATCTCCTCAAAATTAAAATTTTAGACCTTCGTGGTGTAGGTGAGGCTGAGATCTTTCTAATGGTTTCATATTTGCAATATTTTGATCCCTGAGTCGAAAGTTATGCCCCTTCAATGTTTGTATCATGTCCGTACAGGAGGGTGGGTTTCAGCTTGACTCGAGCTCAAACACTAAATTTTTCCCTTGGGCAGAGTTACAGCCCATTTTGCAACTTTTACCCCTTTTAGAATAACAAGGGGAAAAAAACCAACTTTCCCCCTGATGGCCCACTTTGACCTAGGACATGTGGAGATGTGGGGATTGTTTGAGCCTCCTTTTATGGATTCATCAATTGGGAAGTGCCGCTAGGACATGTGGCTCTCTCTATGACACTGCTCCTTCATTTCTGATCCCACCTGTGACCTGTTTGTCATCTTGGAATGTGAGGTCATGGGTATGAGTTGTTTCCTTCATAATTTCCTTATGTGTAGGAGTTGTCTTGACCAAATTTTATAGGGGGCGAATTTTGGATAACAGGTGACAAAAAAGAAGGGGGCCCTAGTTGACGAATCATGGCATATAATTTTTTTCTATTTTAGTGTAAATAGTCAAGTGAAATTCTTATTTTCTTGAAATCAATGTGACCAATGTTTGATTTTAGAATTTTTTCTAGGTTGGGCTTATATTAGACATCTTTTGTTGTTAAGGTATGACCTTTCAATTGGCCTTTCCTAATTCTAACCCAAATGCAATGACCAACTTCTTCAATAAGTATTTTTATGGCCTTAAAGAAAATATTTTTTATGAGATAAGAAAATCTGCAATCTGAATTTAATAACTCCCATTGAGATATTTTTGATAGTACATTTCTCTTGTTGCATAGCAAGGCTCACCGAAAAATAGTGTAGAAAAGTTCATTTCTTCAAAAAAGAATTCTTAGAAAATTCCAAGTGGGTGGAATCCTTCAATGGGAGATATTTACACTAACTTGTTTGGTAATGCATTAATGGTTGTAGGTTCTATAAAACCATGGATAAGTGTGTCATGTGTATTGTCATCTTCATTGTTGCTATCACTAGAAGAGCTTAGAATAGGACTCTATATAGGTTGTCCATGATCGTTTTGACTCTCAGCAAGTGTCGAATAAAGTATTTCATTCCATCTGTAATTCAATGTTACATTATGTATGCAATACAATGATGTTTTACATATATGTTTAAGAGCTTGCATAGTGATGGTGCTTCGCAGATTTCAGAACAATAATGGTTTTTATATTCAAGTCATTTTTTTAAGACAATAGCAATTGTTATTGTTTCATCAATGGAACGAGGAAATTTCGATTGAATGATGTCAATATTACTTTGAACGTTTATTATGACTCCCTTCAAAGAGAATTGGGGACATTTGTGAGAGAAATGTCTGATTTGTGCAAATGCAAGACACAAAGAAACTAATCTTTCTACAAGGTCATAAAGAATTGCAATAGATGGATGTAAAGGAGCCATTTTTATGTGTTTAAGAGATGTGAATATTTGCAATACTCCATGTTACAAGCTTTGTAAATAAGGAAAGAAAATTATTTTTTGAGAAGACATTGTTACACACAAACTCAATGCAACATAAGTCTTTTTTTTCCATTATGAAATGTGTCATGTTACAACTAAAATGAAGTTGTCTACAAATAGGACATGTATGGATCGGTGTGTCTTTTATTTGAGGATAAAACTGAGCTACACATCTAGCTAATTTTGATTTTTTTGGGATTATTTATGTAATATGGATTTTAGACATCGAAGGCATAATGAGAATGTTGATGCTCTTTTTCGGTTTGAAACCTTTGATGTAGTATTTTCAGGTTTGGTTCTTATTCGTTAGTGAAGTGAATCGTTGGAGTCAATATTTTTTGTTTTACTTGTGCTAGTGTCTCTTCTTTACAAGTTCTTGGAAGCTAAAAGTGAATACTTTAGGGAAGGAAGGTTCTTGAAAGAACAATCAAAAGAAGCCATATTAGTTGTGTTTGTAGATATTGAGGTAGGTTGGAACGTACGATTATTAGTTAAGGCCTCATAATGGACATGTTGTTCTTCCAATGGAAAACAAATCAGATTGTATGTAGACAAAGATGATGATTGATTGGAATATAAATTTAGGTGGTTGAGGATGACACAATTGAATTTTGATAACAAGTAGAATGTATAGTCATTGCAAAAAAAAATATTTTCTTTAATCGTGGAGAGATGCATTTCCATGTTCACTATCAATCTCTCCCAAGTGCCAATGCATGAAATTTTTTGTATTGGAGATTCATTAAGCCAATGTTGCAAAAATCACAAGGTTTGTTTGTCTCCACGAAATTAGGAACTACAAAACAATTGAGCAGCTTAGCGGCAGAGACATTAAATGTCAAACTCATTTGAGTAAAATTGACAAAGATAACCAAATAGAGTACCATCCTAGAGTTTTTTTATCTTTTACATATATGTGGAGACCAAATTAAAGAATTTGATTGAAAGTATGTGAGGAATATGATGGAATATGTGTGGGGGAAGACATGATAGAAGTTTATGTGCGTGGAAGATCACGGTGAATGTTTTCTTCCAAAATAAAGGCTCGTAATGATTGTACAAGGGGTTTGAATCATGAAAAAGAATACAGTAAGGCAATTTATGGCAGGTTGCATCAAAGTAAAGAAAATTATTTCCCCTAGTTGTTGACTAGATCCATATTGGTATGTCAAGCCATATAGAAAGAAGTTTTATGCAAAATTTTTCCCCATAGGCCAAGTTCTATAATTTCATGAAGGGAAACTACAGAATGTTTCATTCGATCTAAATATGATTCAGAATCATGAAATCTATACAAAGTATATAGAGTATCTAGATCCAATTCTAATTGGAATGGTCTAAAAGGATCAAATTTTACTTGACACATTAAATTATGAAAGTGTTCCACCATACCGACTTGTAGTTCAATAGAGGTGTATCGAAAATGCAATAAAATAGTAAGGCTATCAAACAAAGAGTCACCAACATTATATTTGAAAGTAGGGTCTTGGAAAAGGTGTAAGTGTTTCAACACGTCAACTATGCATTCGGACAACTATTTTATGGGTTTATAGTGCTCTACATCTACAGGTGTAAAGAACATGGGAGTTTTCAAATGGTGGTTGTTTTTTTTGTTGAACGACATTTTTTATAACAATATTTAGCAAACATCATCATGCACATGAATCAAGTATAAATAGAAGAATATTATAAATACTTTTTATAGAAGAGAGACAACAACAAAATCACTGAGGGGGCAGATTATGTCTTTGTATTGTTGAAAACACGTCCAACAAAAAAGAAGCGAGTATATGTAAAAGATCATAAAATATGACATTTAATAGATGAATGTTTTTTGTTGTATGTTATTTGTATACATAATAGTAAGAGAAACCTAAAGAAAAGAAGTTTTTTCTTGGACAATGTTTGTATCACATAGAAGGGGATCAAATTTTTTATCATTTTTTTTCATGTGACTATAGATGATCATAAAAGTGAGTTAATTCATATAGATAAATGTTTAAAATAGACCATTGGAGGTGGAAAATGCATGAAAGGAACTTCGAATAAAGTATCTTCCCAAAATAATTTGTTGGAAAATGTTGTTAATGTGTCATCTATAACTTAATAGCATGGTTTGGCTTCATGCCATGATTTTTAATCCTAGGTACTTTTCAAAAAATAGCATAAAATTTGAATATGATATCCATGGGATCAATTCACTATAAAAGTCTCGTAAATATTTATATCTATCAGAATATGCAATGACATGTGGGATCATACTACTATTTTAATATGCCAATAGGCATTTGTATAATGGTATCTAAGGGGACTACTAGAAGGATTTACATGTCTGTGAGTCTGTTCACTTTTAATTATGACTTGAAAGTTGATGTTTTTCTGACCTATACACTGGAGTTTGGACCCCATTTTGTTTCCTGAAAATATTTTTAGTGCCTCATGTATTGTTGTACCTAGATTGACACTATCTGTCACTAGTCAATGGAACCCATGTTGAGTATGGAGAAGATGTACAATTAAAACTAGACCTTACTTGACACATGGTAGTTATGCAATAGGGATGTTTCTAGATTCTTTGTAATGACTCCATGGAAGCTCACATAGTCACAACTTTCAAACCTTGTAAGATTCTATATTAATATTGTAAACTGTAATTCAATGTGGTTAACAATTTTCAAAATTGTGACGAACTTCTTTATTTGGGGGGCAATGCAAAAATATGAAATACTTTTATTTCTTCATGGGCTCTAGATGACTTCTCAAAGTTCTATTTTGTTCCACTGACCAAGTTGTGTTATATTTTATCTATCAAAGTTCAATTTCTTACAACTATTTAGAATTGTATGTCTAGTAACACATAGAAAACCCATAGAGTTAAAGATGTTGTGTGGTAGGGGTGTCCTCAGATTTCACCCTAAAATCTGAGACTACCCAATGTTAAAAAAAATTGTTATTTTATAATAACAGGTTGTTTTGTGTTTTTATTGCCAAAAAATGTAAGTATTACATCAAGATATTCATAGAGAGTCATATAGCCAATTTCGATAAATACTCAGATGCCCAAACTTGTTATATTTTTTCGTTGGGGTTTGCCTGCGAGAAATTTTTATTTAATTATTATGAGCCCTGTTTGAGGCAAAATGTGCTCCGATTTAACCCTGTTGTGGTCTTACATGTCAATATTCCCATATACCAGTAGGGTTTTAACTAGGAATGAATCCTCGACTTTATTTACGAGTTTTGGCAATGTTTTCCATTTTTGGTGTTTTCCCGTTTTATTTTCTATGAAATTTCTCTAGGTCAATTCCTTTGTTGGTTCAGTCTATTTTCTTTCCTGGAGTATTTTGACATCATCTACGGATGTCATGCCAGAAGGAATTTATCACATGGGGTTTGGTTCTCTCTAAAAAGATGAAGTTGTGCACAAAAAAAGTCTCCCCCAAGCAAGTCACATTTTTTGGAATAAATGGACTTTATGGAAATAAGAAAAATATTGCCATGAATGCATAGAGCTTGAGAAGATATGCACTTTTAGAGAAAACAACACCTAAAATGAAGCCACATAATGAAAGTTATGGCACATGCAAGTTTTTGCTGCTACATCTTCCCGGACCCTTTCCAAAAATGGAAAATTTTATTCCATGCTTGTGTTTTCTTCACCAAAAATACAAAAAAAAGAAAGAAATGTTGTTTTTATGCCAGTCACAATTTTTAAGGATACCTTCTACATCTAATTTCCACACTGCCCTAAGTGACGAATTCTCACGCAATTTTAAAGGCAGAAGTCACAATGCAAGTCACACTTTTGGAAAAGAGTTATCTTTCATGCAAGTCGCATTTTTTTTAAGGAAGTATTTACGTTGTCAGTGGGAATTTTGGCAGTGGTAGGAAGGCGAGAATTCCTTACCTACCTTGCAGGGTAATTTTTCCCATGAAGTCAAAGTCACTTAAGTTGCAATGGGAATATTAGATGTGACAGGCAGGCGAGAATTTCTTACCTGCCTTGTAGGGTAAAAATTCCCATTATAAAAGAAAATCACTTACAACACTGTCAGGTATTGCTTACCTGCCTTACAGGTTAAAAATTACCATGATGAAAGTCAAATCACTTAAGTGGAAGAAGGGATTTTTAGAGCTGCAGTGCAGGGTGAAAATTCCCATCAAAAATTGACTTCTTATTTTTAGAATTCACCCTTGCCAAAAAGTGTGACCCACCTTGGGTGAATAATCAATGCATTTAATAATATTTATTAATGTTTATTCACCCAATTTTGGTGCCATAAATAGAAGGAAATTCAATGCATGAAGACAAGCCAAAGTGAACTTAATATAGCATGCTAAAATTAAATAAATTTAATTTATTTAATGGTAGCCATGAGCATGCACAAAATAGGCGCCCAAATTGAAGAGAAAAGCATGATTTTTAATTAATTAATTGCCAAAAATAGGAAGGGAAATTATTAATTATAGAATGATGAAGGTTATATAAGCATGGGCTACCATATTAATGGAGTTATTAATTATTTAGCAAGGAAGTGCAGCCCAGGCAATTTTGGCACCCAAAGAAGGAGAAATTTTGCTTAGAGGAAGGTGTTTTCACAGCCGAAAAGCTTCAAAGTTTGGCACCTAAGTTTGAAGGAGCTTTATTTAAGTCTGATTAATTGTTTGCATAGTATTACAGGTGCCCAGGTAAAGTTACAAATATTTATGCTTGCTTTGCATGCAAGCAAAGCCTCAAATTTTAGGGTAGCGGGATTTATATGCAGATTTTTATGATAAAAATCAAGTGGCCATGCTCCAGATTCCGTCTTTGTCTCAATTATTTGCAGTTATTCATTATAGATGCTTGTATAATTGAAAGGGAGCTTAAATCAATGTCCAATACATTGAACATATCCTCCGAATCTGAAGAAATTCCCAGATCTGCACCAATTGCAAAGAATTTTGGCATAATTATCAGACAAAGATTACTTTGGCCATGGAAAAGCATGATGAAAGAAAATGATCAGGAGAATAATGCATAGCATCCATATCCAGATCCAGATCTAGATTCAGATTCGGACCCAAATCCAAATCCATAATTGCAAAGGATTCATCCTCTTGTTTCGAATGCAGCCTGTGAAGAAGTCGGTGCATGGAGAATTCCTTCCAAGACCTTGAGCATGTTCTCCCAATCTTCTAGTTGAAGCCTTCATTGAATTTGCATTCACCCATAGTACTTTCAAGAATTTCTAATTACTCATATGCAATTAAAAATAAAAATGATGAGTTATTTGCGGTAAACATTGCACTGATGCATGTATTGGAGAAGAACTATAAAAGCTTCAAGGATAAGAAGGAAGATAAGTCAAAGGAAATACCTGTAAGCAAATCATAGTCACTTGCTTCCAGATCCAGCCACTTCCAGATCCAGCTACTTCTAGATCCAATTTGGTGAGAATTAAAGGACAAGAATATGAAAAAGGACAAGACTACAACTTTTTTGTTTCTTTTTATTTCTCTTATTTCCTCCGAAAAAGTAATTGAGCGATCAATTAAATCATAAAACCTAAGTGATTGGTTTAAAATCCATTACTTGAAGAATTCAACTACTTGGAAATAGGTGGCAGACATGTAAAATAGAATGTTATATCTTCAGTTGCAAATCATACATGTCATGCAAAGAGGAATTCCAGGAGGGAGATTGCCAGTTTTTTTCTTTCCGACTTCCACATGTGCCATTTCAACCAAAAGCTTCCTATTTTTAATTTCCCCTCTACACGTTATAAGTAGAGGAAGAACCTACAGGTTAAATCATTAGAACTTGTAAGTAGCATTCTTGTGTTCCAGACTTTGTGCTGAAACCCGTGATAGCCACTTGAAGCAAAGGAATATAAAGGAGCAAATTTCAGGAGAACTTTGTGTCACGGTGCATTTTGTTTCTATCTTTCTATCTTAGATCTTATAATAAAGTTTGTGTTATTTTAGATCTAGATCTATAGTTACCTTTGCCTATAATTCTGTGTGTTGATATCTATTGGTTTCTTCTATGTGCATGCAATCAACTTTGTTATCTATTGATTGGGTTGCACATCTTCTCCATTTCTTCCTTGTGTTTTATTATTTCCTTCTTCTATAAATATTTCCTTTCTTAAATAGTTGCTTACTTGCTGCCAATCTATACAACTATGGTTCATGAGCTGAATAGTTAAAGTAAAACCCCCATATAGATACTAGCATATTTTATTGACAAATCTGACACGGGAGCCTCACCAATAAATGAGGGAGATTTATCTCATGACTGCCTAGGTTTTCAACAATGCAAAAAATCTAGCCAACAGGTAGTGTGGCCAGATATTAACAAAATCCCATGTCTAGGTTAGAGTTGTCTCCCATGTTAATTTTGGAGTGATTATATGCTTTAAGAGATAATGGTGTCTCTTGGGAAATTTTATTTGCATCCCTCACGTCTCCAAAGAAAAGAAACTGGCCAAGTATACCCATATCTGTGTTAAAGGATCTGGAGAGACCCATGTCAAAATAGTTACCAAAAAATGGGTTAAGCGCTATCCAAACCCAACGCAGTCAAAGTGGAGGTGACCCACCTCATACGGCGTTTACAGACCTGTCATTTTCCTGCACAATGTAGATACAAGAATATTTATTGAGTAGGGAGGGTGTTTATCCTGCTACACTGGGATACAGAATACCCACGTTAATCAATTATCGGTGACATTGTGCATACTACTCAGCTCGTTTAAGAATGGTTCCGCTGCATCATACCGTATAATAATCAAGTCCCACATTGGTCTCTATAAAATAAATCTTTGCTGTAACCAATTTCTAAAAGGTATCAGAATCAGCTAGGGGCCATTCAACTCGGGTAAATGCCTTCCACGCATTAACTATGAGTTGCATGTCCCTTATTACCACAATAGAAATATTGCCAGGGATTATAAGATATGTTTCCTCGTAGAATTCCTAGAAGCCAAAATAAGTTAGATAACCAGAGATTTTAATTATAATTAATCCATTAATGTTCCAATGAAGTTCAATGTAGCCAAAAAACTTGGTTTACCAAGACGAACCAAAACTTATTCATAAATTACTTTGAAACATCCAGTCCAGGGGTCCTGCATAATTCTCTTGATATCGACAGCAGTAAGCAACTTATACAACTAATTTTTAGTAGCTATTATAAATGATGGTCCCCATACCCATCCATGATTTGAACTTCGTCCACAAAATAAATGATAACTTGGGCACCCTAATGTATTGTCCAGCTGCTCCACGGTATATCTTACGTTCCTTATCATGATCACTAAGAGAAGCCGGAACTCCTCTTAGCTTGGACATACTATTTGACGTATGGATCTCAATTGACAAGTCCTCATTTGTGCTACTTAAGGATGTCAATGTTCTAATAATGTTAAAATTTCCCCTTCTCATCATTATTGTTGGATTTCTAACCAGTGCAGGCCATTCGAAAAGGTTCCTAAAATATCTTCAATTTGGCTGCTGTCAACATTGGTAGCTAATCTTCAATATCATATCCTACTTGAATAAACCATTCTATTGTTTCCAAGTTTCTTAGACAATCAGTCCATCCAAAAAAATTCATGATCAGCCTCTAGGGCTTGAAACATTATCAAAGGGCTTTCCAACTGCACTTCCTGGGGGGCTGGCACTTTTGATACTAAGGATCTCTCTGATCAATTCTCAAATTTTTAAGTACCCTATATCCTACATCAAGAGTCTCAAGGTTACAGCTTCCTATAAGCCCTAGTAACTGGTCTTCATCGAGGAAGAGGCTAAGTGGGGGGCGGGAGCATTAAATGTGAGTTGTGTGCTCATAGCATATGTAGATAATTCTTGTAGCTAGATCTTGTCTTTGGTCTTACATCAAATATTCAGTTACTTTAGTGCCATTTACAACTTAACATTGTATTGATGTATGAATCTTAACTATTTAACTCTAATGTTTTATTCATGATAAGTTTTTACCTCTTCCATTATCTCTTAACAAGGTGGTGGGTCTTTTCAATGTCACTTCTTTTTTAACCATATAATTGAAATTGCTTACTATGGGACATATTTATAACTTTTGAATAATATAAACTTGTATTGGTGTGCATTGTGGTTTTTAGGTACACAAATAAATGAAATTAACTAACCCTTATCAGGTAATACCTAACTCGTCCTATGACTATTTATACATAATTTATATTTAAGAAACAATAATATATCCAATGCCATTAAAAAGGTTGTTTAGATCATAAAATTAATGTAAATTTTTAACGTTTACAAGAGAATTAAGGTTTTTTAGGTTTATAAAAAATACTTAATTTAGTTTGATTTTTGGAATTTTTCGTCAATGGAAATGTTTAGAAAATAGCTGCATGAAGTACAATGAAAAAACCCTTAAAACTGAGATAATAAAATTGGGATGACAATTTTAATAGAGATATAACTGGTTCAATGGGGTAAGAAAATTACAAGGATCTTATTTTTTTAAATGTCATTCTTAAGTTTAGGTGGATGTAACATTCTGAGTGCATTCTTCATGCCACGAACTATAAAATAATGTCTTGTTTTGTTTTTATTTGTACCAAATAGCTAGAAACTCTATCTCCTTCTTTGAAACCCTAGTTTTACATAATAAATAGGTGGATGTAACATTCTGAGTGCATTCTTCATGCCACGAACTATAAAATAATGTCTTGTTTTGTTTTTATTTGTACCAAATAGCTAGAAACTCTATCTCCTTCTTTGAAACCCTAGTTTTACATAATAAATAAGGAAAAAAGTTTTACACATTCAATAAGTTGTGTACAGTAGTTCAATTAGCCAATAAAACATCTTTTTAAAAAATTTAAGAATTTTGAAAAATATACATGCTTGAAATCTAAATTTCAGTACAAGGATACTAAAAATATGAAGTTTTTTCTTACAACTTCAATATGAGTGAACTAATATTGTGTAATATATGTACCTTGTCCCTAAAATCACTAGTGTACCTTCTTTTTATGTCTCTTAACATATAATTATGACCTTATGGCATGCAGTACACAATTGGTGGGAAAAATGGAAAAAAAAAATCTAAAATTCTCGATGAACTCAAAATCGAGTTAAAAGGACCTAGGAAATGAAAGCAACCATTTTCTTAGAGGCTTGATGTTTTTTGTGGGGTATGGATATGGAAAATGGTAAAACTTAATCCAAAAACTATGGGCAAAAGGATAAAGTCATGATAAACTAAGGAAAATGAGAAAATAGAGTAAATGAAGAAGAATATTTCCCACACAAAGAGGAATGATAAGTCAATCAAATAAAATGAGGTAAACCAAAAAGAACCAATAAGTGTTGAATTTTAATGAAAAATATACCAACAGATAAATACACTAATTTCATACAAATGTCACCATGTACACAAATTATATGTTTAAATAAAGCCCCACTTTTATGTTTGTGTGCATATATGTCAAATATATATCATGTGGATACATAGTTAACTTATTCGTGCACATATTCCCATGTGTCTTGATATCCACAACATTATAAGTAAACAACGGTGAATAAATAATTTATAATTCTATGAAAAAATAACTATTAAACACAAAAAAGGGAATATGAATGAAAACACATGAATGTGTTAAATTGTTTACATGTTGATCTTAGATCTAGTGTGCCTTTTTGTCTCAATATATTATTGGCATGTGTCGCGTGATGAGACAAAAGTGTATATATATAATTTAGGTGTATCGTGCATCATATCAATGATTAAGTGGAGATAATTTCATGTCTTAGAGGCTAAGGCTAGAGATAAAATGATTAGAATATATCTACCCTTTTGAGTTGTGTGATGAGTATGCAGAGCACATATCTCAAAATAAATATTATACACATCTTTCATATGATGGGAAAATAAATATCAAACAAAAAACATAAATATATCGTCATGTAGGCTGATTAAACCCTAAATAAATAAATGAGGGGGTGTTAGGGTTAATGTGTTCTTATTTATTTATAGGATTAAAGGGTTTGATGCAACCTAGAATTTACCAGTAAACACCCAGGAACGTTGTTACATCACTCATCCTAGACTGAGTGCTCACCTAAAGCACGCACATCTACTAGGCCCCTCTTTAGGTTTGTTGTCATAGGATGTTATCATAATGAAGATGTAATGCATTCGGATCCATAATTAATAAATCATTCTACAGTGCATGTTCAGATCTAGATCTAAAGAATAACAAACTTAATATGATAAAAATGATGAAATCAAGCATGCAAGAACCAATTGTACTCAAGATTAATACTCTGATTCAGCCAATACACTCCATTACATTAAAAAAAAAAATACACGTAAGATTCTTATAATAATAACATCATATGCTCATGCATGTAACAGATCTGACAACATAATCTCATAGTAATCTAGTTCTTACATACCTCTACTATACTACGCAGTTCATTACATATTTATAAGGGTGTGGAATTTCCCTTCACCAGTTATATAATCCCAAAATAGGTCGCATGTTGAAAATAGCCATGTGCCTTTAAAATTACAGCCACACATACAAGTGTGCTAACAATAGATCTCTCCTAATTAACTATTAGTGGCAATTCTATCTTTAGTCCACATCCATGCAAAGGGCTCCATAACCGATCTTCCAAAAATAGTCGATGCGTGTTGTGCAACTCTTTTCCTCGTTTATGTTCTTCGCACACCATCTTCCAGAAATAGATTATAATCGTGAAAATGCCTAAGTCCCGAATCTGTCTTTGTCCTCCGTGCACGATTCCTTTCCGATTCTCCCACACCTTTGAATGCACTCTACTCTTCCATGTGAATCTTTTGTATGCATTCTATTAAGTGTTATACATTGTCTGCTCAACATTACCCCACACTAACTGCATTGCCTCCCCGGAAATGGTTACCTCTTGAATTCTCAAAGAATGAGAAAGAATATAAATGGAAGCTAGTAAATAATTTTCTACACAAAAGAATGATTTACTCAACAGTATCCTCTTCTTTAAATGAAAGAATCAATTCTAGATACTCTTCATTTATCTTTGCCTCTAATACCTACCATTCACTCAACATGGAAGGAGGTGGATCTGGTGGGTTAGGAGGAATAGGACCTGGTGGATCTAGTGAATCTGGTGGAGGAGGAAACACCAAAGGGAACCAAGGCTCTGGATCAGGTGGACAAGGACCCCAGCCACCTCCCCAAGTGTTTTTCGATATGTCTTTGCACTTACCAGACTATAGGGGTATTGAAGATGCTATAGAGCATGTGCACAAGTGTGAGTGACTATGGCACGCGAAGGGGATCACTACCTCAGGGAAAAAGGCAAGTCAGTTTGTAACAACATTACAAGGGTGTGCACATAGTGGGTATAGGAAGTATGAACCCCATCAAACGGTGGTAGAATACACCGCATTAAAGAACACTTTCCTCACAGAGTTCCATATTCCAAATTTTGAGAAGAAGAGCATCAGCACTCTGAAGGAGATCCAACATGGAATGGTAGAGAGTGTGCAGGAGTATGACGCGTATTTCAAGAATCTCTTGTCAAAGGTATCTTATGACATTCATCCTTCTCAACATGCTCAATGGTTTTTCAGAGGATTGATAACACCATTTAGAAGGGCTCTATCACACAAGACTTTCACCGACCAACATGAGGCATTAGAAGTTGCCCTGCATGTTGAAGCTATTAGGAGTGTTGATACTGGTGTTAGTCCTTTTCTAGAGGCCCAAATTGATGTAATGACCAAGCAATTAGAGAATCTATCTACAAACTCAGTGCATGAGGTTCTTAGTGGGCTTTGGTGTACAAACTGTGAAGTGGAGGGACATACAAATGATATTTTCCCTCAGAATTTGGTGCACGCTATGGTAGTAGACTATGATATCTTCCACAGGGGGTCATGATGCAAGTAGATGACCTCTACTCTAGCACACAATCTGCAAGAATGTTTCTTGTTACTGCAAGATATGCACCTCTACAACCCATGATACCAATGATTACACATTGATTGATTAGATCCATGATGTTATTGATCTAGGTGTGTGCCAAACTAGCCTTGCAAGTAGTTCTAAGGATGATGACTATTGGTATGAAGGGCACAAAGATGGAGGGGCACATGGAAGAGGTTTTTGTGGGGGATTTCATGGTCACAATAACTACGGCATAGGACAAAGTGAGTTCCCGTGAGGAAAATTTTATAATTATGGATCTACAGAACATTATAAACGTGAGTTTCCTGATCTGTTACAATACTCATGGTACAGAAAGAAACACAATTACAAAGAGTGTCCAAAACTTTATGAGCATATGAACCAGAAGCAACGGAAAGACAAGGGCACTACTATGGTGAGCATCAAGAACGCCGATTCACAATGGATTCCAAGAGTGCCGCATGAGTTAGAGATAGAACCTATACTGGTGATGACACGAGCAGAGGTCGTGTGTGCTAGTGGAATGCCAAGACCAAGGACACTAGTGTCAAGAGAGGAAGTAATACTTGGAAAGTACCCGGACCCAACCCATCATAAATAAGTGTACCAAGATACTATGGATGTGATTTGAAGTTTACAAGGGGAGATCCAATGTCTTAAGGAGCAATGGAGGTAGGTGGAGCAATGGAAGGATAATGAGGTCCCAAGGAATGACTTGGATGAGGTCAAGGAAGTGTATAAAATGTTAAGGCAAGACAATATTATTCCCTTGCTAGGAGAATGGCTAAGAGATAAGGTATCACGCACCGGAGCAGAGTGTGAAAGATAGTTTTCTCATGCAAACCTTCCTCCTCATAGCTTTGAATATGACAAGGAGATTAATTTTAATGTGGTTGTTGATGGGTGGCTTCTGAGAAATATCCTCATCAACATAGGAGCAGAGGTGAATGTTCTTACCTTAGATGCCTAGCATCAGATGGGAAGGCCTGCATTGCATTGGTCTTCAAATGTGTTGTATATGGAGAACAATACTAAGGTAATGCCCATTGGACTCCTGAAGGATGAAATTATCACCATTCACGGGGCCAAGTTCATTAGAGACTTTGAATTCTTGGTGCTTGCTGAGGCAGAAAACTTTCCAGCATTTCTTGGGTGCCCATGATGTTACAAGAAAAATACTGACCTAAGGTTTAACAAAGGTTATATTAGCTTCAAGAACAAGGAATAAAGGGTGATCATCCCTTTAATCGGTGTAAAGCCCACACCCTATACGGAGCCATTGGGAGAAGAAGTCCTTGATAAAATCTATGTGCAATCCATCAAAGATCCTGAGATAATTCACCCCATGGAGGGAGTTATCTAGTTTGCAGATGCTCAGTCCTTAAGTGATACCACTAGTGTGGCATGTGACAATTGGGCACATGGGACTTAAAAGGACCTATAACAAGGGTGACAAAGGTGTGCTTATTCAAGAACCTAGGAGAAAAGAAGTTTCCAAGTTACTCTGGAGGGGCATACGCTGAAGTATTCTTGTGGGAAATGGAAGCTAAATGGATAAATGAGGATAAAAGAACAAAAATTCTCATTTATAACCTACTTGGGACTGTAATGCGCTTATGGGACACTCATCGGGAGAACCTCCTGGAGTGATGTGAGGTGAGGATCACTTTTTCTATAAGGTTCTCTAGGAGCAACGTGCCCACGGTCATACAAGACTATAATGGAAAAGAGACCCCTTAATTTAATATCCAAACATGCGAGGAGGCCTAGATGAGAAGCAAAAATGAGTTGCCACCTTCGTTATGGGTATAGAATTTTTATTCCACCTTACAAGGTTGTGCATGCACTTGGTACGTTCATTCAAAGATGCTTTGTCAGACAGGTAATTGGTAAGAGTTGGCAGCTGATCTCATTCAAGATTTTGAATATAGGAGTACCAAACCATCAGTGGATAAGGCGTTGCAAATGATCAAGCACCTTTCAATGGGAGATAGTGCTATAGTAGAGGATAGGCTACTAGAATTTCTAGGTGAGCCTTATATGGAGACACACCTCAATGAAGAAGAATCAAAGGAAGTACATTTTGAGCGTGTGTATATGGAAAAGGAAAAAGGAAAAATGGTCTATGTAATAGACAGAGAAGAGATGGAGACATTGTATGTTACTCATTCTGAGGGTACACACGAGGTCATAGACAACACTAATGAGTGAGCATGTGCATACCATGAGCCCTTGAAGATGAAGAAGGTTAACATTGGGATGGAGGTAGAACCTAAGGAGGGTATCATCGGTGACTATTGGTCAGAAAATGAAGTTTCAAAGATTAGTGATCTATTGTGCAAGTTCCAAGATTTATTCCCTCATGGGTACCATGAACTCAAAGGTGTCCACCATTCCTTGGGGAAAATTAAGATCAACTTGAAGTAAGGTTCATGCCCGATTCGGAAGAGGCCTTATCAGATGAATCCAAATTTACGTGTATGGGTTAAGGAAGAGATTAAAAAAATGATAGCATTTGATATCATTGAGGCAGTGGAGGAGTCATAATGGATAAGCCCGATGGTTATCAATATTAAGAAGGATGGTAGGATAAGAATTTGCATTGACTACAGGGATTTGAATGCAATGTATGTCATCGATCCCTTTCTAACCCCCTTTACTGAAGAAATTCTGGAGGGATTAGCTGGGCCCGAAGTCTACTCTTTCACAGATGGATTCTCAGGATACCACCAAGTCAAGATTCCAAGGGAAGACCATAGAAAGAAAACTTTCACCACTGAATGGGGAAGTTTTTCCTACACAGTTATGCCATTTGGATTGAATAATGTGCCTATTGTGTTCTCACGCATTGTGGTACAGGAATTCCAGGACTTCATCCATAAGTTTCTTTAAGTTTATCTGGATGACTGGACTATGTATGGACTGGTGAAAGACCATCATGACAACTTAAGACTGATGTTTGAGAGATGTTGGTAATTGAGGATATACCTCAACATTAAGAAATGTGTCTTTTCTACTCCATTTGGAACCTTGTTAGGACACATTATATACAAATACAACTTAGTAGTGGATCCCACCAAAGTTACAATTATTGTAGGATTAGGGGAGCCTACTATTCAAAGTGTAGTGCATGGATTCCTTGGACACATGGGGTATTATAGGAATTTCATCAAGGGGTATACCAAGATCACCACACCCTTAGAAGAATTTTTGAAACAAAAAAGTGCCTTTCATTAGGGAGAGTCACAACAAAAGGAATTTGACACCTTAAAGGATAAGATTTTCACAACGCCCATATTACATTTTCCTTCTAGAGATAAGCCTTTCCATGGGCATGTTGATGCCTAACAGACAACTATGGGAGTAGTGCTAGCACAACCTGGTTAGGGAATTGTTGATATTCCCTTGAGATTTGCAAGTAGGAAGTTGACACCAGTAGAACAGAATTACACAAATAATGAGCGCGAAGCATTGTCAATGATCTATGTACTACATAAATTCAGGAATTATTTGTTGGAAACACCCTTAATATTGTAAATAGACCACATGGCATTGAAATACTTAGTAAAAAAACCCGTTCTACAAAGGCACATATGTCGTTGGGTCCTTCTAATTTAGGAGTTTGAAATCACAATGGTGGTGAAGCCAGGAAAGATCAATTCAGAACCTGACCACTTATCAAGGATTAATTCAGGAGAGGAAATGCAAAGCATTGAGGATACCATGCCAAACATGTAACTGTTTAGATTGTGGTGCATGCCCTCATACTTGGAAGATAGCACAGTGTTTTTAAAAGTAGGTGTGGCACCAGAAGGAATGAAGGCTCTAGAGAGAAAATAGTTGGCAATACACTCCACACCCTACATGTTGATTAATGGATACCTATATAAGTTAGGTCGTGACAAGGTTCTGTGCCGATGCATATTGGAACATGAGTGTGTAGCCATTATGGAAGAAGCACATGGTGGGATTGCAGGAGGACACTATGCATGAAATGATACAGCATGGAAGGTTTTATTAGGAGGGATTTGGTGGGACACCATCTACAAGGATTGCACTAAGTTTTGTAAGGCATGTGACCATTTCCAACACCTTGGGAAACCTAGAAAGAGAGATGAAATTCCTTTGCGACCAATAACCAACGTTGAACCATTTGAAAAATGGGAAATCAACTTTGTAGGACCAATTATGCTAACCACGTGAAGGATTGGTTCACGCTATATCATCACGTACACCGATTACTTGACATGGTGGGTAGAGGCAGTGCCTACAAAGGATTGCACCACATAAACAACTACTAGATTTTTATGGGAGAACATAATCAGTAGGTATGGTTTTCCTTTAAGTTTAACAAGTGATAGGGGTACACAATTTCTCAATGAAACAGTCAGGATTCTATTAGCAGAATTTATGGTGGCCCATCATAAGACTACCCCATATCATCCTTAATAAAATGGAACTACTGAGGCATTTAACAAGATACTAACTCATATGTCAACTAAGATCTATGACATTGAAAGACAGGATTGGGATGATAAGGTATCAGCCACTCTATGTGAATATAGGACAACCTATAAAAGGTTGAACAAGGCCACACTCTTTTAATTGGTGTTTAGCACAGAGACTATTTTACCATTGGAATTCATGTTACCATCACTGCGTATAGCGCACACAGGAGAATTAGCCAATGAGAAAGTGTTGGAAGAAATAATTGATAAGTTGATGTAGTTTGACAAAAGGTGATCACTTGCTAGATGGAGTCAGAAGACAGAAAAAGTAAGACAAAAATCATGGCATGATCGTCATATCAAGAACAAGAAGTTTGAAGTTAGGCATATGGTATTATTGTATGATTCCAAGTGTCTGCGCCTTCCTGAGAAGTTGAAAGTCCATTGGTTGGGACCTTACACCATCTAGTACATTCCTTATTCAAGAACTTTTCAGTTACAAGCATTGGATGGGACGAGGTTACCAGGTCACTTCAATGGGAGTAGGCTAAAGCTCTACTATAAATAAGGCAATATTGCCAATTAGTCTAGAATTTCCTTTATGATTTTTATTTTCTTGTGTTTCCCTTTCTCGTTGTTTGTTCCTCTCTCTTTTTTTATCTTGCGTCTTGTGCACTGGTAACCAAATTATTATTCCAAGGTTGTGTATGCACAAATGACCATGCATATGTTTTAGTGTGGGGTGGAGTGATACGAAGTATAGGCCTGTAATATAAGATTGAACTAGCAGTAGAAGTTGGGATAAATGGCCTAGTTGATGGATAAAAAGCGTGTATGGAGTAAAAAGTTCATAGAAAAGAGGTCGATGAAAATGGTTGGTGTCAAAAAGGCTTTACAGAAACAACATACAGAAAGGATGAAGAGCAAAAGAACAACATGAGGTAGACAAGGGAAAAAATCGGGTAAAGGACAGAAGATATTCCTTCGGTGCTGTAGACGTGCACGTAAAAGTCTTTGGTTGGGTTGGATTTTTCAACACCTGAAGGTTGTAAAGGTTTGGCATGCAGGATGTGGCACATAAGTAAGGGCACTTAAAATCAGCTTAGTGGAAAAATCTTCATTTAATGTTAAAGTATGGTGGTAGGTGATATAGCATTTAATGCTGGAAAGAAGGAAAAACTATAAATACAAGGTCGGGAAAGTCATTTGTTACCTTTTGATTACGAAGTGAGAGAAGCTCTTGCAAACCATTGCATCGAGAGAGAAAATTGTGTGAAGAAAGGAAAATCCAATGAAGTTGAGGGTACGTCTAGAGTAGATCTGTGAACCAAAAGGAAGGAGTACATGGTCGTGAGGAAGGTTGTGTGAAGAGTGTCATCTTGTGGAAGAATTTACTAGTTAGGGTTTTATAGGTAGGGCATGGAGGAATAAAGATTCATTTCAGGAGTTAAAGCTTTGGAGTGAGCTTTGGGTCTGAACAGAGTAGCAGAGTAGAGTAGGAGGAAGGATTTTTAATTTTAGCTTGACCAGAAGAATGGCACTAAGGAAACCAACCATTTCACCAAAGAAAACAAAGGGCAAGGGAAGGGAAAAAAATCACTTTCATCGTGAGCACCAATGAAGAATGGTACGCGGAAATGTAGTACCTAGATGGGGTATTGCTAGAAAAATAATGGGAGTCACACTTACGAAAGATGGTCATAAGTGATTATGACCATTGCACGAGCACAATGAAAAAGGAAATGGCACTAGAGTTGGTCTGAACAACTAACAATAGGACATCAAATGGAATGCCCATTTACAACGATGAGGTAAAGGTCAAATTGGAGAAGGCTGGACTATTTTAATTATACGATTTTCCCTACTTTGGAAAACATGAGCGCCTTTACCAATGGCTGATGTCACGCATGCATGAGGATCATTTTTATTTCATGATGTGCAAGATGTGCATCACACCACAACTTATATTCAAGTTCAGAAGCCTCATTTGTGAAGGAGATAACATTGATGATGATATGATCAACAAAGAAGCTATCAAAGAGATTGTAACCACATATGACTACAAAAAGGGGTCATGATACTTTGACATCACTGAGATACCAGACCTAGTAATGAGGATGATAGTGTGTTTGGTCACCAAACTCAATGACCAGGAATGATGGAAACAAGTAAACAAGGCATGGCTAAATGTATACCAGAAAATATCATAAGGGACCATCTACAACTTGTCTGCTTTTATCACGGATGAAATTATAAGCAGCATGTAAGAGGGAGAGAAGATACTCTTCGGTAACGTCCTCCTCACCATTGTGTTTTTCAGAGATTAGAGTACCCGATGAGCCAAAATAATTTGTTTGGGAATATCCATAAGAGGATCCCTCTCCTGTAAAGAGATTTATGAAATATACTTGTGAAACCATGACGACCACTCACAAGGTGCACCTAGAGAAGTGGTATAAGTGAATGTGTGATGCATTCAGGGCTGAGTGGAGAATCCTGGAGTAGTTTCCTGCACTCGTGAGTGGAGAGGAAATTTTTGAGTGTACGAACACTTCTACATTAGAAGATTTAGCTTGATAGATGAGAACATGAGTCTGTGATGAAAACTACCCTTCTCCTTCACCGCATTATATTTCTAAGCTAGAGTTAATTGGTTCAAGGAGGCAAAGAGACTAAGGTTCAACCTTAGTGAGGTAGATACAGACCACCACCAGCTATGTCAGAAGCTATTCGACCAAAATAAGCACGTGCATGTGGAGAGATATGTCTCCCATGAGATACAAATGATGAAGCCTGTAACACTTCCAATCATTAGAAGGGATGCAACAAGGATATACCTTCGCATAACGCCAAAGTTTGAAAAATATGCTTACTTAGAGAATGATGTCTCCATCCCAAAAGATCCTACTATGCCATTGTCTTAAAGCATCTAGACTTAACGCCACCCGTGCAAAAGTATGGCTCATCCTTGCAATTCCTAGAGGACTTAACTTGCATACTCACTATGGAGAGGAAACCACTTTCCCTAGAATCATCAAAAGAGGCATTGGCATGCCAAGAGAAATAAAATAAAATGAAGGTTGTGGATATTTTTACTCAGTACATCAAGATCATCACCGATGTAAAGGCCTCTGCGCAAGTTGTTGAGGCTGCCTATGATAATTACACGGGTAGGGATAGTGTGGAAAGTATCTTAGCTGCCACCAATGAAGCGGAACTCAAGGAGTTACAGGAAAATAACAAGAGGAACAAGGTTAAGCTAGAAAAAATCTTAGCTAAAGTGGAAAATAAATCAGAGGCCATTGAGACCTTGCAGGGCTCAATCAAGAAATGGCTAAAGGAATTGTACACTCAAATCACGTGGAGGATGGACGTGCTTGAGGATTTAGGAAAAAAAATGGAAGAGATTGTAAATAAAATGAGCACTAAGGGAGAGGGGCTGAGTTTTGAAGAAGTGAGCACCCAGGTGGGGGATCTCTATTAGTAGGCTAAGAGCGAGGTCGACAATTGGGGAAAATAAGAAGTTGATTTAAGAAAGGATTTCCTTCTCCTCCTCCAGAAGTAAACAAGTTCCCCATTCTTTCATTCTTTTCCCCATTTCTTCATTCCTTATTCTTCCCAAAAATTTGTAAGGATCCACCATTCTTTATTTCCTTTATTGAAGAGTATTTCCAAGGATGGATAATAGGCATAGTGTAGGGTGATGTTGGGCCCTAAAATATTAGTTAGGTACAAGAAGGTGCGTGGACGTGCAAGACCTAGCCAAAGAAGGGGGCGCGGGTTGAAGGTGTGCAAGATAAAATGATTTTTGTACTTATCATTATTTGGCACCCCAGGCAACACATGAGAAAATCATGACCCTTGTGGATAAGGTGCCAACCTGATAACTGTGGGATCAAGAAGGGAATATTCCAGGCATGTGATGGAGGGTTCTAGAAGAGCGTCATCATGCAAAGTGGAGAGCTTGGGTATTTAAAGTCATGCTCCCATGGAGGACCACTTCGACACTTGGAAAATGATTTGTAACTTCAGGAAGGCATGGTGGTTGGTGCTAAGGTTATAACTACAAGCACCCAGTAGAGGAAGAAATAGGGGAGAGAAGAGGAAAAGCCTTGTAGAAATAGAATGAGGATGTTATGGCCAGGGATTAGGAGAGATCTGTGAGAGTTTATTATATTTTAGGGGATGGGTTCTCATTCTTCTTTGTAATATAATGAGCATAATATATCTATGATGCATAATTTGGTTCTGCATAATTATATAAGGATCTGTTATGACCTCAAGGGATGTAATGTGAGTTTTTAACTTTGTTAGTATGAACATAATGCTCTGTTATAAATATTCTATGTTCAATACTTATGATTATACTTTCTATATGAACCATCTTCATGTGTTTCTTTTTATTTCTCTTATTTGTATACAATGAGGTGACAACTCTTTCTAAGTTCATAATAATGTGGGTTAGTTTTGTTCTGTCCTGCATTTGATTATGTCCTACATGGTGCATTATCATGAAACTCACATAAAGGAGAGACTCAGCACCCGCGCATGCCTCGGGTGAGTGCCCAGCGCCCGTTAGGTGATAGGTTGGCACACATGGGATTAGACTATTATTCTAATTGTATAAAATATGATTACAAGTATTCCCCTACATCAGGGTTTTATTATGGCCATTTTGAAGAGATCAATTCTAGATATGGATAAAATGGTTACTGGGGAAAATGTGTTGTCAAAAGCCCTTGAAGATTATGTTGTGTAAGATGAAACTAATTTTGAGAATGAGGAGTCTAGTGAATAATCTGAGTTGAGTGAAGGGGATGATCAAAATGTGGTTGAATTTGAAGCATTGCAAGGCCTCCAAGACCTAAAACTAGATGACGTGAAGGTTATGGATATTAAGAAGGCTATAAAATGGGAACCGAGTCAACAGCGGAGGAAGGTTTTAGTTGACACCCAGGAAAAGACCCAAATGGAACTTCTTGGAAAATGTGGTGTGGAAGACAGATTTGATCTTGCTAAATTGGTTGTAAACATTGAAAACTTGAAACGTGACACTCAGCTTACTAAAAGCACTATCTAGTTTATCTTCAATAAATGGAATGCAATGAAGATGAAGGTTGAGGATGTGCCTCAAGTCATAAAGGGTGGAAGTATGGAGGTTCTACAAGAAAAATTTAAGAATTTAAATAGTGGTGTGGATTAGCTTAAGGCTATGCTTTAGAACTTCACTGAGCGGAGTATTCTCACTGCCAAGTGCACGTTACAGAACCTTCAAATTCGTAGACAGCTGACTGGTGCCTACATGAAATATGAATAGAAGGGAACATCGAAGAAGAGTAAAATGGCACTATCTGAAGCTAATGTAACCACTATGGGCACTAAAACTGAATCATTGACTAAGGAATGTGCCACTCTGGTCGAAAACTTGGAGAAAATTAAAAAATAGTGGTTGTTGTTAGGTTGTTATTTAGTGTTTTTAGTTTTGTGTCTTTATTTCCGTTTGTTTATTGTATTGGCTGTTAGTTGTGATTATTTTTGGTTCAAAATATATTTTTGTATGGTTTGGTATTGAATATATGCTCTATTTGGGAGATTTTTTTATGTATGGGGTAGGGTCCCCTTAACCCTCTTTTACCTAATGTCAAAAAAAAAAAATGTTACTCTTTGAGTGGAATGGTCCACTCCAAGGCAAAAAAAACATTTAATTGAAGCAAGGAAGACTTAAAAGCAGACATATTTCTGTCTTTTTATGGAGTCCTTTACTTATTTCCACTTAACATATATATTTTATCTCACATTTAGTTCAATATTGCTTCAATGTAGATCAAACTTGCTTTGGCTCTAACATGTTTCTTATCAAATCATGTGAAAGCAGCAAGTACTGTAAAGTCAATTATTATTTTATTTTCTCTCTATGGAAAGTAGTGCAGGTTTTAGATATATGATTCTTGGAGGAGTGTGATGTAAAAGGATATTTACCTTTTTTACGAGCTATATTATGGTTCCCCCGACAATAATTATGCCATAATAAAAGAATTGTCTTTTAAAATTAAGTCATACCAAAATACACAGTAGATATAATTAAGAAGTACCAAAATATGTAACAGATACATAGATTTAATTATATTCTCATAGTCTGGATCGACACCCTCTACTAGTTTCTTCAGAATATCTTCAATCATTCTCTAGTTATAGTGATGTTCAATAACATCATAGTAAATTAACCTGAAAGTGTCTCATGTATCTTGAAATTCATTAGCCTAGCTGTTGCTAGCCTGTAGAAAAATGATAAAAGATGTCTAAACAAGCATCAAATTTAGCACAACATTGTGGCCTTTGTTGCAACCATTTAAGGATAAGAGAATATGTTCATTACCTCATATAAATCATAAACATGTTCTATACATAACATGTCATAAATAATGCCTAACGTCAGCTAGACCATATAAAATAGCATAAATAATGGTTGACGATAGATAGCCCTTATAACATAGCATAAATAATTGTTGGAGTCCTCTAGCCCTTATAACATAGCATAAATAATTGTTGGAGTCCAATAGCCCTTATAACATAGATTAAATAATGGTTGGCAGTCGCTAGCCCTTATGACATAGCATATATAACAGTTGGTGGTTGTTATCCCTTATAAAACATAGACATGTTTTATACATAAAAAATCATAAATAATGCCTAGCAGATGCTAGCCCATATAATGGATTCCAATATTTTGATTTTTGGATTACAATATATGGGAATTTGGAGTACATATAATTCCAATATAGATGATTTAGGATTCCACTATAGGTGATTTTGGATTCCAATATATGCGATATTGGAATCCAATATGTGTGATTTTGGAATCCAATATGTGCGATTTTGGAGTGCATATAATTCCAATATTTGACATTTTGGAATCCGAAAGTAGCAATATTGGATTTTGATATTGGCTATATTTTTTTAGGTGTTGAGACTGGAATAAGTCCTAATTTAGTGAAATAGGAATTTCTAGTAAACACTTGATAATACTATTGGTGTTGTTTTATGACCGTTGAGTTTTATGTTTTGAGATATTTGAAGCATGAGTCTTTTTCATATTTTTTGGTTCTATAGAATTGCTCTACATATCTTCATGCCTGATTAAAGTTTTTTAAAAAAAATTGTGGAAGCAGGGCATCAATTGCTACAACCATTATTTGCATTTTTTGTTATAGAAACTTACTTCAAAAGTAAATAAATTGGATCTCAAACAAATTTCAACCATAACAATTGTGTCATCATTTGTGTATAATCTAACCAATCAAGTACCTCATCAATCAAGATCTTGATGAAAAACAAAATTGGGGAGAGCAATCAATTATAGATTCGTCAAGTTGTAGGAAAATAAAAAACCATAACAAATTTCTTATCATTTGTGTATAATATAAGAAAATCAAGTACCTCATCAATTAAGATCTTGATGAAAAGTTTTAAATGTTTGATGTTTAATACATGCATAGTGGTATGTAAGGAAAATATAAACATGTGGTAGAAATTATTAACATTTCCTAACACTGTTCACAACAGATAACAAAATATATTGTAAAGAGTACATTTGTTATAGAAGAACAAAATGTTTAAAAACCATGATTATAAAAACTAAATTAGGGTGCATGGTAGAAAAAGAGGAATTTTATTATGAAAGAATGTACAGCTAGAGAATTTGTGTAGACCAACTTTTAATGCATCTGTTTAAAAGATTCAAGAGTAAGTTTATGAAATGCATATCAATTTACAGAATGATATATTGAATGAGTGTAATGCAAGTGTTAGAAGTAAAAAGTGAGTGTAATTACTTACTTGTTGAGAGGTATATTCAAGTGGCTTTGATTATGGAAATGGTGGTGTTCATTGTCATAGTGAATGTACCATTGATCTTGATGTTTCGAAGAATGAAAATAGTTTTTGAGATGTGTTTTTGGTATTCTTCATATGTGATTGCTGACATCGAAGGGATTATTTTCCTAAGTAATGGTTAGTGCAGTGCATAGTCCAAGGAGCCATCTTTTTTTTCAAAGTGCATTGAATTATGTGGATGTAGTGATATGGCACTTTAAAGGAACATTTTAGACAATAGGAAAGAGATTGTTCCTCATCATTGTTTAGGTGTATAAAATGAAAGCATTCTATGTAGGATGCTTCGAATAGAGAAAGGTAAAGGTTTTCTTGGTTGTAGAACCCCTATAATCTACATAAGATGAAGAGTTAGTATTAAATTTAAATGAGGGGTAAGTGAATTTTTTTAAAGGAAATGAATTTAAAAAATGAGGATGAGAATTCCATGCCTCTATGTTTGAATTTACAAGAGAATCTAAGTATGAATTTGTTTATTCGTCATTGAAAGGGTCAATGAAAGAAGAGAGACACACATGTAATGTGCGTGAGCCTCTTGGGCCCTGTCTAAAGAATTTTTTGAAGATAGTTCTAGTTGTAACACTTTATTTTATCAATTGACAAAGAGGAAATACATAGTTACCTAGTTATACCTGACATGGATCATAAGAGTATATAACTGGGAAAAAGGTAAACATATTTTAAGTAAAAATATGGTGTAAGGAAACATAAATATTTTTCAAACTATTTCTTTTCCCATATCAATGTCATTGTATCTGACATGTAGAGTGTATTATTCATTAATTTTATGGGTGGCCATAAAAATAGCTTTGAAGGAGAAAACTAAAAATGGAGCAGAAGAGTCAACAAGATCTTTTATTTTCATGTTTGGTGTTAGCCTAGTATTTTTGCAGACATGAAATATGTTTCTCATTGTGGTTTTTGTAGTTCTTGTGATACAAAAGCTTGCATCACCTCTCTCATATTTTTATTTATCTTTGGTAGCAAAGTTTGTAATGCATAAACCAAATCCTAGAACTAATTTATCTATAAATTTTTGGATAACGTTATTATTGATGTTGAGGATGATGTTCATTTGACCATTTTTATCAACAAGTTTTGCATGCAATATTTCAATTTTTGGTGCCAAAGTATTTTTTTAATGTGTGGGTCCATAGACAACCGAGACATCTCCTTCGAAGAAAGTTACATATTTTGTTGAAAAAATTTATAGTATTGTTTGTGGGCCATTTGAACCTGTTTCAAACCTACAATTTTACATATATGAAATGTGCGAATATGAATCTAAAATAATAGGGAGAAAAAATATGAAAAGAAGAAATATGGAAGGCTAATCGAGGAGATTGGAAAGCATGAATAAAAATAAATGAATACATTTTGTAAGTTTGTAGTAGCAATGAGTGAGTTTCTTTTTTTTTCAAAATCATTTATGTGGGCAAGGAGGATGGAAATTCTAGAGTGCATGATGCTAGTGTTGACATCAGAATGTTTATGCTTTTTGTAGATGACAATGTATGTTTTTATGAAGGATGAATTTTAGTGGTGAATTGGTTTTTTTCCATGTTAGTTGGTTTTATATTAAGGTGTTGGTCTACAAACAGGGAAGAGTTAGCATAGGAAACATGATAAAATATGAAATGAAAAGAGGATACCTTCATTCCACATTCCTCCTTCCTCCACATTCCACATTCCTTCTTTCCACCTCTATAGATACGTTCACCAAGGAATTACTTACTTGTTAATCTGACATAATAGTAGGATTTACTATTATATGTTTGGCCTGAGGTGTCTTCTTCAATCTTCTTGATACACAGGAATCTTCACATACGTCAAAGTCTGGTTCATCCATATGTGTTTGCATTGACCAAGATAGTTGTTTCCTTGTGCGTACAGTGGCCATGTTCTCATCCATCAAATCCCATCCATATAATTCCTTAAGGCCCATCATGTTTGGGAAACAGGCGCAAACAATTTTACTTATGTCCTCAGTGTAGCCCATGACTGGTGCGCTATATTCCCCACTTTTCCTCTTCGATCTTGGACCCTAAGGAAATTGAGCACCAATATTTGGAGATTTTTCTACTATGACTTGAGTATTCTCTTGTGTTGTCCCATCTACCTCTTTTACTCCTTCTTCTCCATGCTTCATTTCATCGTCCTTTTTCTCTTCTACGTCTTCTAGTGGTGTAGGAGATTTGGGTGCGCTATCCTCAGACTCTTCTACCTCCTCATCCAACTTCAAATTTATTCTTCTCTTCTCATCTCTCTCCTTATGGGGAGATATTCATGGTGATCTATGCAGTGACTTTGGTGTAGCACCTTGGGTTATGGTTCTTCTGAATACCCTTTTGAAACAATGCTCTCCTTGTACTGCATCCAGGTCCTTATCACCTCCTTCTTATACCCGAGGTGGTGTAGTCGTGCGCTCATTTCCTACCTTGTCTGTAGGTTTCCTTCATCCTCTATGTTTCAGACCACCACTATCTTCTCGTTCATCCTCCTCTTCATCCACCACTATAGTGTTTGCAGGTTGTTGAGTTGAAACATTCTCTATTGTATGCTTACCCTGAGGCGGGCCTAGAAGTGTGAACTCATTTTCCACATATTTTTTGTTCTCCAACTTGGGCTTTAGTTGAAGATACACAAGCACTTCTCCAACATCTCCTACTGCCGAGCTTACAGGATTCACGCTTATTATAACTGAGATAAGCTTCTCAATGTAGGAAATTTGTCCTAGATATAGATATGTTTTTCTCATAGTGTGATAATCACAATCTACCTTATCTGCACTGAAGTTTAGGTGATGTGCATTTGTGAACAAGTGAACTAATGCCTATAAGTAGCATGTTGTGATGGCATATGGTAGTTTTCATCAAGGGCTCCAAGGTCTATCCTTCATCAAAAATCACGCGATGTAAAAATACTGGTAGAGTGCAAATTGTACTACCTTACCCACCACTAAAATTAACTCCTTGGGTATGCACCACTCCTCTTAGAATTCCATGCAGAGCCTATCATACCACATCTCTGACCTCTTCTTAAATGTCCCACCCATGGTCCCTTTGCATAAGTATTTATCAAATATTTCCTACCATAGATTTATATTCCGTGGGGTACTCCCAAATCTTTTACTTTGGCCCATCAGGAACTCCAATACCCATAAACACCAAATACAATAAAATAGCACCAAAACTAATTCTATCACCTATACACGCTTCTGCAACAATTTTCTCTACTATGTAACCCATGATAAAGTAGATCACTCTTTGAGACATTTTCCTTGTAATGTGTAGCCACATTGTATTCACCTGCGAACGCCTTTCTTGGTCATTCAAATTTGCTATCAAATGTGCAGTTGCCTATACCACTAGGTAATTATTCAATTTATCGATGTCCATTCCACAAAGACCCTTGGTATATCCTAGCTCCTTATTTATCTCTAGGATCACTGCTTTATCTGTTAAGTCACTCTCTAGATCTACTCCTGAGGCCCTTAATCATGCCACTGTTGAAATCAAGGTGGCTATGATTGTAACCCTCCTTCTGGTGAAGTAGAAGAAGTCCTCATGGACTCCGATCATCAACCATTGATAAAATCGTTCATAATTTCCAAAGTATGAAAGTTCATACAACTGGTAGACTCTAATATGATTTAGTAATTTCTTTCCAGTGTCATCAAATACTAGCATGTCCTCAATTGTGTGCTTGTTTGTTTTCATGCTCAAAAATGCATCTAGTTCCTTCTTATTATCCGATGTGTGATGGTTGTAATCACTGATCTTAGATTTATGGATGTCAAAATCCCATTCTTTTCCCATAATCACACCCTCTAGATACTACATTTCTAAGAAACTACTCTCGAGAGAAATTTCTTCTTCCACTTTGACCTTCTTCTTCCATTTTACTCCTACTGCAGGTGCTTTCTTCGGCACCATCTGAAAACCTCTCCTTTCTATCCTCTGTAACAAGTAAGTTAAAACCCTAGTTCAAATCTCCATGACCTAGTGGAAATTACGTTCCCTAGCTCCTTCGTAATGTGTCTTCTTCATTCAAACCCTTCACCTATGGGGATGCAAGCTTCTCCTACGCATAAATCTTCTCTCCACATCTGGTTTCACACTCTTCACACCTCAACATGATTCACTCGGCTCATTTGCACTTAGCTCGTTTCAAATTATCATAATTTCAATGGTAAGAATGAACTTGCATCCCATCCTTATATAGATTTTCAAAAATTTAGTACATTTATTAATCCACCTACCAACAATCCTCTCATTAATTGACCATATTTTTTCTTTCAGCACGGTAGATCTTCGCGCCCAAGATATAACCTTCTAGCACACCTTCCTACCTTCTAGCCACCGAATTCTCTTCACCACGCCTTCATGCGCTTGAATACATTGCCACTACACCTTCCCATGGTAGTTCCCATGGCCCCTGTTTACCTCGCATTATACTTGTTTCTTCATTCATCTCCACATATGGTCCTCATTTCCAAAAGCAATATATTTTTTAACAATAACTTTAATAACATTTGTAGCAGTTTGTTCCTTTCAGGTGTACTTATTTTCAATATTCTTGTACCTGGATATCAATAATCACCCCACACTAATGGTATGTGAAGTCCTCTGTGCATAAAAATTTCTCAAATGATAATTAGCTTATGGCACGCAAACACACTTATTATAAAAAAACACCAACTAAATTGACAAAGCATAGCAAAAAAGAAGGAAAAACATTAAGGAAATACATAAGTGAAAACCTAATATAAATGGAAACAATGCCTTATTACAAACACGAAGAAGACTCATTTATATTAGGACTTCAGCCTACTCCCATTAAAGTACCTAGGTAGTAGTGTTCCATCAAGCACCTCTAATTTGCAAGTGCCTGTGTCAAGTATTGGAGTGATAACATATGGCCCCAACCAATTTACTTGGAGTTTTCCTAGATGGCACAAAAAGTTAGAATTGTAAAGGAGCACCATCTGTCTAATATCAAACTTTTTATCCCTAATGTTCTTGTCATGCCATGCTTTTTACTTGGCCTTTTCTTATTTTTGACTCCAACGTGCTATTTCTCATTGCTCATCCATCTTGATTAACTTTTCAATCCATTATTCTAATGCTTTTTCATTAGCTAGACCTCCAATGTACACAATACGCAAAGAAGGTAGCATGAATTCCATAGGAAGAACTACTTTTGTGCTAAACACCAATTGAAAAGGTGTGGCCTTGTTTAGCTGCTTGTATGTTTTCTTATACACCCAAAGTACTGCAGACACTTTATCATCCCAATCCTTTCTTCCAACATCATAAATATTTGTCAATGTCTAGCTCAAAATCTTTGTGAATTCCTCAGCAGTCCCATTGGCATGAGGATGATATGGTGTAGTTTTATGGTGTGCAATCATGAATTCATCCAATTAAATTTTTATTATCTCATTCAGAAAATTTGTGCCCCTATCATTGGTCAAACTCAAAGGACATCTATACGTTGTAATAATATTTTCCTATAAAAACTTGGCATTATTAGCCACTGTACAATCCTTTGTAGGTGTTTCTTCTGCCCACCATGTAATATAGTCTGTGCAAGTAATGATATAGCGTGATCTAGTCCTGTACACAACTAGTTAAATAGAACCCAAAAAATCAATATCCCATTTCTCAAATAGTTCTGCACTAGTAATAGGTCTTAGAGTCATTTAATCTTGTTGACTTCATTTCCCAAGATGCTGACAGTGATCACAAGCCTTGTAATATGCTTTACAATCTTTATACAGGGTCTCCCACCTTAATCCAGTGAGTAGAATATTTTGCACAGTGGCGTCACCTGCATAGTGGCCACCTGCAATACCACCATGAGAATCCTTCATGATGTTCATGTGTTCATGTTCTATTACACAGTGACACAATACATCATCCCGACCTAACTTGTATAGGTCACCGCTAATCAACATATAGGGTGCCGCGTGTATAGCAAGTTGTTTCTTCTCTGAGGATTTAATTCCGTCTAGTACCATACCTGTTTGTAGAAAGACAAGTATGTCCTCTAATTCTGATGGCACACGTTGTAACCTATATAACTATGCATCAGTCATGGTATCTTCAATGGCTTGTGCCTCTTCTCCTGACTGTGTTATGGATAAATGGTCCGATCCAGAATTACTTCTCCCTAGTTTTACCATAACTGTAAAATCAAATTCTTGAAATAAGAGTATCCATCTACCTATACACCCCTGTAAAATGGGCTTGTTTACCAAATACTTCAATTCCATGTGATCTATATAAAATACAAATGGTGTAGCTAGTAAGTACTATATGAATTTATGTAACACATAGATCATTGACAAAGCTTCACGTTCTGTAGTTATGTAATTATGCTCTTTATGAGTTAGTTTTTTAGTAGCAAAATAGATAGGATGATCTATAATAGCTTCTCTAGGTTGAGCCAACACCGTGTCAATGGCCATGTTAGAGGCATTTATATGTACATGAAATGGTTGGTCCCACGAAGGAAAGTGCAGAATAGGCATGCTAGAAAGTTTCTCCTTCAATGTCTCAAATGCACGTTGTTGCAGTTATCCCCAGTAGAACATAAATTTTCCTTTCAATAACTCCTCCAAAGGTTTAGAAACCTTGGCATACCCCTTTATGAACTTCCTATAATAACTTGTGTGACCTAAGAATCTACGCACCTCACTTTGGCTGGTAAGCTCTTTTAGGTCAATAATGACTGCAACCTTGGCTGGATCAACCAACAAACCTTCCTTACAGATTATATGTCCTAACAGTATTCCAAATGGTGTAGAAAATATGCACTTCTTGATGTTCAAAGAGATACTCAACATTAAGCGCAGATTTCCACAATGATCCTTAACCAATCCATACACCGTCCAATCATCTAAATAAACTTGCAAGAAGTTGTGAATAAAATTTTTAAACGCCTCAACAACTATGTGTGAAAATATAGCATGCGTGTTTTTCAGTTCAAAAGGCATCACAGTAAAGGAAAAGTTGCCCCATTCAATAGTAAAAGTAGTCTTTTCCTGATCCTCCTAGGAAATCCTAACCTGATGATACCTAGAGAACCCATCTATAAAGGAATATATTTCACGCTCTGTAACGCCTTCTAGTATTTCCTCAGTGAAAGGTGTAGGAAAGGGATTAGTCACAAATGCAGCATTCAGTTTCCTGTAGTCCACATAGATCCTAATCTGACCATCCTTCTTGATACTGATCACCATTAGATGAACCCATTCTAACTCATCTAGGGGGTTGATGATTCCAGACTTCAACATTTTATCAATCTCTTCTTTGAAATTTTCATGGAAGTTGGGGTTCATCTTGTAGGGTCTCTTTCTGACTGGGTGCACACCCTCTTTAAGATTTATCTTCATCTCCCCTAATGATTCATGCATGCCTTTAAGTTCATGGTACCCCTGAGGGAATAAGTCTTGATAATCCTGTAGTAACTCTATGATTTTTTCCACTTCATATTTTGACCAATATTCTCTAATTATGGCCTCCTCAGGCTTAGCATCTGATCCAATATTCACTTTCTTTGTCTTCATAGGCTCATGATAGGCACATGTGGTCTTATATACACTGTCAAACACCTCACACCTACCTTTTGAATGGTCTACATCCATATTATCTACTTCTTCATCATCCACTAAGTATACCATTTTTCCTTTTTCTTTCTCAAGGCTAGCACACTAAAGTAACATGGAATCTATCTCTTTTTCTTCAACAAAATGTGCTCCTGAGTCCCCTTCATCAAATAACTCTTGAATGATTTTTTCTGCCTTGGCACTATCCCCCATAGTTAAGTGCTTTATGATCTTTAATGATTCCTCCACCATAGGTTTAGTAGAGAAGAAGTCAAACATCTAGGTCATTCCTGCAATTAAATCCTACCAATTTCCAGTCTCTCTATGGAGTTCTGCATATACATACCAAGCACGCGTGTACCCTTGTAAAGTGGAATAAAATTTGTGCACCCAAAGTGAAGGTGGTAAAGCTTCCCACCCCTCTATCTAGAGTCTCTCACACTGTTGAATGTGGTGTTGAACAGGTTGATTACCATGATAAGTACAAATTTTAGTAGGTGCATTTCTCCTAATGATCCTAGTAGCAAGAGAAATCCTGATTTCATTCCATCCTATAAGATTATTCTTGTAGACCACCCACCAGTGCACTGTTGTCCCATGTAGGGTATATGCTAGCATATTCCTTCTCTCTAACTAGTCTATCCATTGTTCCTCCATGGCGCGCAAGAAAACTATAAGGTCCCCTTCTCTAGTGTAACAAGGTACTGAGTTGTTACATATTCTCCTGATACAATGCGGTCTACTATCCCCAGTAAATTTACTCTTTACTTTGTACCCTACCAACTCATAAGTTCTATGAGACCAATTATAACAAGCAACACTTGTAGTATCATTGATAGAATGTGCATCCTCCCACTTAATGATTCCTTCCTTAGATGGCTCAAACACCTCTGGATCCTAGACAACGTGTACATAAATCCTATTCAGGTCTTCCTCACTCAAGGGCTCAACATAGGGCACAAATTTTCCATATGTCAAAGGGATAATAACTCTTTCCTCCTTGTTTTTGAAGCTGATATAACCCTTGTTGAACCAAAGATCAACATTATTTGCATAGCATTAAGCATGCCTCAGTAGATATGGGAAGTTATCTACCTCTTCTAGCGCTAAGACCTCAAAATATCTAGTGAACTTGGCTCCTTGTATGGTAATGGATGCATCGTTTAAAACTATGATGGGAGTGGCCTTTGTCCGATTAGCCATGAACACTACATTAGAGGATGGCTGTAATGGAGGTTTCCCCATTTATACCCATGCATATAAAGTAAGAAAATTGACTTTTGCGCCTGTATCAATCAATATATTATTCAATAGCCACCCATCCACAACAGCATTCAGAGTGATTTCCTTGTCGTAATATAGGCTATGATGGGGGAAGATTCGCATGTAGGATCTTCCGTCCATTCTCAATACTTGTGTGTGGAGTGTTTCCCTTTAACCAATTCCCTGATAGTGGAATGATATTATCTTAGAGCAACATCTTGCACACTTCTTTCAATTCATCCATATCAGATCAAACCATCTTTGATGATTTCTTTAGCTCCATCTTCCGTGATTTCTCCTTTAAATACTTTATTTTACCCTAAATATTTCTAATTACCTTCAAGGTTTCATGATAAACCTCCTTCTAATGGGTAGGTTCTAGGTACCATGCATGTAGAACCTCCTCCTTAGTGATGGTAGGCTTCTGCTGCAATGCTTCTTTGGCATGCACTAGTTTAGCACGGGTAGTGATCCTTACTTGCAATGCCTCAGATTTTGATTCCAACTTGGGCATCCAGTGATTTTCCAAAGCACATTATATACTAAAAATCCCTGCACCTTTCTTTTCTTATTTATGCTACTTGCTAAGATGCTCATACAAATATGGAAATTTCTCATAACTATGATTCTTTCCACAGAAAGAACATGTAATATTCTTAGGACATTCATGCCTGTAGTGGTCAAGAGATCCGCATGTATAACATGTTCCATGGGGAAACTTGCCTCTTCCACTACCAGTACCATGGCCTCGTCCTCTAAATCCACCATGGTATCCTCAACCTCTTCCACGACCACCTTCAAAACACCCTTCACTCTGATCATAGAGCACCTGATTTTGATCCCAATCTTGGTGGTTCTTCTATCCTTTAGAGTTATCTAAAACTCATGTCTGTCGTACCCCAATATCTATAGCATCATGGATCTGACCAATCAGCCAAAAATATTCCTTGTCATGAGTCGTGGACCTGCGTATTTTACAGTAGCATGAAACTTTATTCCTTATCGTGCATTGTAGTAATGGGTAGTGCCTAGCATCATGGTTTAAATGGCATATCTCACATTCCAACAGTAATAAGTACACTAATATGTGAGGGAAAATATCCTTTGTGTGACCTTCCACTTCACAATCTGTGAACCAGATCCCCATGTGTGTCTTATGTGTTGAATTTGCCGATAGCTCCTCCAACTACTTTGCCATAGCTATAATCTATGCTTCTAAAAATGGGCTCACCCCAGTGTATATACTTCCAACTGCCTCAACACCTAAAGTTGCTTCAAGTGATTCATGCGGATCAATGTATGTTTTATGTGATAGTTCCCTTCTAAAAGGTGTAATCAGGCCCCCAACGAACTATTGCGCATGATGGCTTACATGAATATCATAAGAAATATTAGATAACAACATTTTGAAGCAAACATCAATCTCTTTGACACTCTCAGTAGTGCCTTTCTTAATATCCTTGAGCACGTTTATGTTCTTCTACTTGAACTTAGAGATGTGAAACTCTTTAAGGAAAGCCTCTTTTAAAGCTACATAGTCTATGTAGGTTTGATCAGGGTCAAAAATTTTGTACCAACTATGACCATGTCCTTGTAACGTAGTAGTGAATTGACTTGTCCTGTGATCAAAGGCCATGATTCTTTTTTTGCGCCACAGTATTTCACACATGTGCACATGTTAAGCATCATCTTCTATGCCCCTATACTATGGAAGATGAAGAGACATCTCCATGTAAATATTCTGGGGTTGGAGCGGACCATGCCCACCTGATCCAGAACCTCCCGTGTTTCCTCTTCCTCTACAACCACCGGATCTACCGGAACTAGAGCCACCTCTACCTCCTAATCCCGAACCTATAGCCAAATTCAAAACAGAAGATGTACTTCCTTGTGTCCCAATAGTAGTACTAAACTACACCTCGACAGTCTATGAAGTGTTACTACTCCATGAAGAGAGTCCAAAATTCTGCATGCCTAAATTTTCTGTGGATGATACACCCAAAAAGGTACTCCCATATAATAATGAATCTGTTTGCACTACCATCAATGTGCTTTTTATATGACTCACTCCTTCTCTCCCACTTCCTTAATTAGCTTGGTAACTAGATACTGGAAAGACCAAGCACAAGGGCAAGGTTGCCAGGTGGATTCAGATGTGCACCCACGGCCCAGGTCATCTCTGCTAGTGCACTTCTAAGTGAGGCCAAGGGGGGTTCCCTGTCATGCTTTCCCAAATGGGGGAGTTCCTGATGCTCAAGTTCCACATCTTCTACGTGAACTTCAAATCCATCGTGAACCATCTCTCTCCATAATGGCATTCACTCTGCAACATTCTGCTTCTTTTATATGTCCCTCTCACATGCCTCATTATACTTAAGCCACCTTTTCTCTCTCTACCTTTTTTTCGTTGGGTCTGTCATCTTTCACCAAACTTACTCATGCCCCCATGCATGGTAGGGTTTAGTTAGCCATCGGTTTACTCTACAAGTTCAGGGTCACCATCAAAATTTTTATTTCCAGTGGAATGCCTTGCAAATAGGTTCTTCTTGGATATTGTAAAAATTGGAATTTAGCTACCTCTAGGCACGAATAAGTGGAAATTGATTACTCCAAGATATAACTGTTCAAAATACCATGGAACCACATATCCAAAGCGTGAGTTCAAATTAGATCAGCATCATAAAGGTTCTGAAATTCATCATGCATCCAAACAAGTGTATGATACCTCTAATTCTATTTAGACGCATAAGCAACTAGGCACTCATACAATTCTACCGGAAAGATAACGAAGAATCTCTCATACAAACAGTCATATAGATTTTGCTCCACCCATGTGCATGTGTCAAACTAAGATCCATTGCTAAACCTATATGCGTATTCTTCTTCTAGGTCGTGTATCCACTCCTCAACACTTTCTAGGGTCAACCGGTATGTCTTCATCGTGAACCATCCGGAAAACAACTAAAAAAGAGGTCTCGGTAATGGAACCAATTATGTAGCCTAAAATTTACTAGTAAACACCTAGGCGCGCTAACACATAACTTAGCCTAGACTAAGAACTCACCCGAAGTGTGCATAGGTATTGGGCCCCTCTTTAGGGTTGTTGTCGTAGGATGTTAGCATGATGAAGACTTAATGCATTCAAATCCATAATTAATACATCATTCTACAGTTCATGTTCATATCTCGATCTAAAGAATAACAAACTTAATATGATAAACACGATGAAATAAAGCATGCAAGAACCAATTATACTCATAATTAATACTCTGATTCAGCCAATACACTCCATTACATTAAAACATAGAAATACATAGAATCTTCTTACAATAATAGCATCATATGCTCATGTGCATAATAGATCTAACAGCATAATATCACAGTAATCTATTTCTTACATACCTATACTATACTACGTAGTTCATTACATATTTATAAGGGTGGGGACTTTCCCTTCATCGCTTATCTAATCCCAAAATAGGTCACATGCTAAAAATAGCCATGTTTCTTTACAATTACAGCCACACATGCAAGTGCACTAACAATAGGTCTCCTAATTAACTATTAGTTGCAATTCTATCTTTAACCCACATCCATGTAAAGAACTCCATAGCCGCTCTTCCAAAAATAGCCGATGCATGTCATGCAAGTATTTTCCCAATTTATGTACTCCACACACCATATTCCAAAAATAGATCATAATCGTGAAAATGGCTAAGTCCTGAATCTATCTCTATCCTCCATGTGTGATTCCTTTCCAATCCACCCACATCTTTGAATGTGCTCTGCTCTTCCATGTAAATATTTTGTACGGCTTCTGCTAAGTGTTATACATTTTCTGCTCAACAGGGTTATCAATATGTATTATATTTCGATTATTACTTAGAAAGCAATGGTTATATCATAATATACTATTATTATCAATTTACAAGATCAAATATGGAAACAATTGTTAAACCACAAGAAATTATGTGTAATTAGTTGATTACAAATACAAGAAGTTGAATTCACTATGTTGTGTGACTTTATAGGTTAGCAATAATTGTTAGTGCTTCATTTCTCAATCTAAAGAGTATAGTTGATGAGATAAGAAACATTTGGGCATGTATGAAATCATCTGATGGTTTAGTACTTGTTCAAGAGTTTTTATAGTGATGCATTGGAACTTTGCATCTTTCTATGTCCCCACAACTTAGTGTGCTGAAATTTTCCTTGAAACCCTACATTTTAAACATGTGTTAAACACTTTTTATGATGAAAAATAGCTCCAAACACTTATCATAGGTAAGATATAGTAAAAAAATCTTAGTATCTAGGTTGAATAGAAATATATACAACTCTTATGTTGCTAATATTACTAAGAGGACTCAAACCATACATATTTATCCACCGAGAATGTAACATCTATATGGATGAAACTAGTTTGCATACTTCACCACCTAGAGCTAACGAAAAAAATCTTGGTATGCTTAGCTTGAGTTAGCTTTATAGGTCTCTAGATTGAGAAGCATGCTTGTTGGACCTAGTTGGAAGTGCTTCAAACCTATGTAGAGGATGATCATAGATTTGGCTACTGATTATACTTTTTAAGAGATTAATCTTAACCTTTTTAAGATTTAGAATGTTTCCTAAATAACATGCATAATGGATGAATTATTATTATAGGAGGATATTATGATTTAATTAACTTCCAACATTAAGTTTAGAAATTAGAATAACAGTTTACAAAGTGACTATTGACCTAACAACTAACAAAAACACAAGGGATAATTTCACTTAGCTTATTTTTTACGGATCTAGGAGAGTGTGTGTGATATGAATGTACGAACAAGATTATCTAAGGGTATAAATGCTTCATTACAAGAACCGACACCTGAAACTATACTTGGGAAAAACTGTAAAAATAGGTCAAGACTATCCATACAATTTTGACCATATTATACCGTCTTGGCCCTACTTGAAATCTGGGCACGCAACTTCCTAAGTTCTTTTCCTAACTGGAAATTACTATCATATGTCAGTATAATTTTCTCACCTTCAGAATGGCTCCGCAAACTCTTCTCAAACCCTCAAACTCTTGTAGTGAAAGATGTAATTCCTGTAAAAAAAATGTTATGTGGGTTGTGGGCACCCTGGTGCACTATTGACAATGTCACTACTCCAAAGAGGGATTAAATTACATGTTGTTCTCCTAGCATGTGATATATACCATAGTGTAATCATAACTATAAAACTTTTCTTTAACAATGCCTTGCTTGAGTTTCACACTATCTCAAATACTTGGGAAGGATCACTTTTCTATCTTTAAGATATAAGATGGGGTATCCTAGACCTGGTAGGAGACTTTAGACCTGTAGAGGTTTCTACCTTAATGTATTTGTATTAGTTACTTCGATGTCTAGGGAATGATATGTGCATTTTGTGATTATTTTAACCTAAGGAGACCGTAAAGAGTCAAGATCCTAAAATAACTATGATTGACTTACTTATATAGTATTTTAATATTTATAATGCCATGAAAGGAAAACCAAAACGGAATATTAGTCCATATGAAAATGATGGAATTGATATTTTAGGCCTAAAACATGTCAGTCCAAAACCGTACAATAGGGGTTGGGATTGACATGTGTCAATATTGACCAAAACCTATAATTTTGGACAACAAAGAAAAATCATATTTTGACTTTATGGGTCAAAGGATGGATGTCTATAGATGTATTTTATGCTATAAAACCTGAGGAACTAATGATAGAGAGGTTTTCAAAGACAAGAAATTTGTTGAAGATGTATTAGGGTGTGTTAAGAAATAGTGAGGAGAGATTATTTGTGCATGTAGTGTGCAATGTCAAGACAAACAGTGTCAAAGGATAGATTTCCAAATTTGAGTGTCTACAACTAATATTTTGAAGGGATATAAGAGCTTGAAATACTTTTTGAATGTATTTTGTAAGTATGATCTTGAAATTTACAGGTGAGTAAATATGTGAGTTAGGCTTGTTTATATAGGAATTTGTATGTTTAATTCCACATTAAGGTCAATGTATATGATGTGAACTAACCCATAAAAATATATCAAATTGAAAAAGTGATGGTTGGCTAGTTGGGGATGAAAATGTCATCCTTAAAATACATTGTTAGATGGTTTGATGCTAAATGAATTGTATCATAGAGGTAGGGTGTATGATTATACAAATTTATGAGAATGATTATTTGGAGGAATATACTATTTTGGACTAATGCAACTAGATATGTGAGAAAATTAGCAGTGTGAATAGAGAAGCAAGTCATGTAAGAGAAATAAAGATAGGTCACCTAGAATTGGAATGTATGCACAATTCATGTTTTTAGGTGCAAATCCAAATTTTCCAATGCCAAATTTAGGTGTATACATTTCCCATCCCTTTAATTACAAAATGAAAATAACATGCTTAAAGGAAATGATACATGAGTTCATATGCACACTTTACATTCACTCAAGATCAATGCTTCTGCTTGTATTTTTGCATGCTTCATGATGAAACCTATAACACAAAGTGTATTCAAAGTTCATAAAATGAATTTAATTTTAAATCAACTTTGAAAATATAGTAACTTGAAAATTTAATTTTTAACTAGTAACACAAAAGCTTAAAAAATATGGAAGGAGTACAACTATTTTCTTTTCGAAAGGAGAAGATCCTGAATTTGTTGTACTTAGAGATGTGGATTATAATTAAGTTTCTAAAGAATTTGGGGTTATTAATCCCTAATTTTATAAAGAGATGTCAGATCTACAAAAAATTAGGTGTTTTTGTACCCGACACCAAAAGGAAAGGTGTCACAAGAATTTCAGTCATTCCAAAAACCTTTTAAAACAATGATGCAAATGGGGTCAAGGTGCCCAATAAAGATCTTATTTACACCTTGGATCCTTCAAAATGTGTAGGTAAAATAATTTAATAGGGAGATAACATGCATCAATATAAAGATAAAATGAACACATATTTAAACCCAAAAAACTTGCGAATATATTATTCATAGAAATAGTACCATCAAACTGATTACAACTAGTACATTTTATATTTAAACCACTACTATGGTTATTTATCCATCATACTTCAGTGAGTGTTAAGATATCACCCACACTCTACTCAGAAGTGATCTTAGATCTCCCATCTCTCACTCTTCTATTGAACTAGGTTACTTCATTCTTGAGCTCTGGTATGCTACTTTTCTAAGGTGATTGACCCTACATATATATCCAATCATACCAAATCATATACTCCTAATTATATGAAATTCAAATACAGGATCAAAGGACCTAACAATAAACCCAAACTCAAAAATTAAACCTTATATGCAAATTCCACCTTTAAACATTCAATTGTTTTAATTTTGTGGCCCAAAAAAAAATATTCAGATAATGTTGTGTTATAGATGATTACATAGTAGAGTATACATTACATTGAGGAACTTTGTACTCTGGAAACATTACTCAATAGGATTATGTGCTAAAAAAACTATAACATTTTACTTCATGTCTCTCCATTAACACATTTATTCAATGTGTCACCCATAAAATAAAAATAAATGTAGACAAACATGACTCAAACTAATCAACTATTTTGGGTTGATACAAGATATTTTACAAACATGAATTCTCCTACATCATATACCTCATGTAATTATGAAAAAATGAGTTCCTACTCAAGGAACTAGAATGCCAATTACACGAAATTTGCAACACTTATCCAAGTCACATCTTCAGTATGTTTTTATTTCTACTTGAAACCATAATTTTGTTAAATATGCAAATTTTACTAAGAATCTAGATTTATAGTATTCTTATTTCTAATTTTATAATTGTTGCAATTGGATTCCCAAATTTCCATTATTGGTTTTTATATAGTGTGATATCAGATTCCAATATGTTTATTATTGGAATTTAAGTAGTGTAATATCATATTCCAATATTTACATTGTGCCATAAAAGTGTGTTCCTAATACTATATTTAGTTTATGAGAAAGGGAATATGCCCATTCTCAACACATTCATAGTAAAACTATGTTCCTGATTCTTTTTATGTGTATCTATTTTATCTCAAAAAAAATTATATGATTCCTATATGAGGCATTTTGATCCCTTTTGAAAATTAAAACAATGTGATATGGGTACATGTTGTATGAAATAATAAGTAACTATTGAGTATATGATAATGGACATATTTCCATATTCTCATCACACTCATCATACAAGTATGTTTCTAATTCTTTTTATGTGTATCAACTTTATATTTATTCTTCTTCTATAATTCATATATGAGGGATTTTTACCTCTTTTGAAAATTTATATCTTGGAAAACAATAGGTTAAGTCATGGTGCATTGCTAGAAACTCTTGTTGAGAGTATTAAATAATATATCTTGGCACTCCCAATATTATAGTTTTGCATTCAAGAATTAGGGGATTCTAGGCATATAATTTAGTATGTACACTTCAGAAAGGTTCGCATTTTATAAAGTTTTAGAATAATTAAATAATCATTTATCTAGACTTATGTACATAGCTTTAGGAAAATACCATATAATTTTGTGGTTGTAATGAATGCATAAATCAAGACTAATTCCTAGAAAAATCCAAATCATTAATATTTTGAAATAAATTCCTTGTAAATCACATCCTATTCTCTTTAAATCACAAGATCCAGCTCCTTGTAAACTTACATTGAGCATAATTAAGGATTTTTTTTTCAAATTAAATTAATTCCATGGTGGAAATCATATTATTAATTATACATTAATAAGATTTAAGAGTTCCATAAGCAACACAATGTTTTACAGAATTATATTATGGAAAAATCTTCCAAAGTAATATAATACGCAGTATTTCATTTAATTATTAAATAATAGTACAAATGTAAAATTTTATAGGACTAAGGTTTGGAATAATTTTTTTTTGAAAAACCCACATCTCAGGCCAAGATGATTTCACATAAAAAATTGATGAACTTCAATAGTTTATCCAAGTCAACATTCCTTATCTTGTTCAAGTAGTTCAATGTATGATTTAATGGCCACATGTCCTTTAGCAGGTATCTTTATGGATCGACTTTGCTAATTTTTGTTTGATGTCCATGCCTAGATGATGTTATCCACATTGATATTTTCTTTAGGTTTGTTTGAGATGGTTCATGTTTTATTTGGCTTTAAACAATCCCAATACAATGTTGTACCTTCTCCTCTCCCTGCAATTTTCCATTATTGAACTCTCAACTTTTTAATTACATCACTGCCTTCCTGTTGAAGGAAAAGATCTCAATATGATCTCCCTATCCATATCTTTTCATTATCATTTCCTAGTCGTATCATTAGCATTTGTCCCTTGAACACACCCTTCAACAGATTGAATTCTCGGTTAGATCTTCCACAAACAGACCCAACGTAAATATAATTATTACTTGGGATATGTTGACTAATGTAGTATTCTTTTTGAATATGTGTGGCTCTTGTTATTTGGTCATATATGAATTTCTCGTGTACTATTTTTGGAAAAAAAACATCTTACCTCATGCTACAATTTACAAATGGTCTATCCAAATCACGCAAAACATTTTCTCATTACACGATCTTTGGAAGCCAATAGTCACTACCTTATCTTGTTACACTTTGTAGTCACAAAATCATACACTTTAGACATTATTTATCCTAGTCTCATACTACTATTTAGAAGGTTCTATTATCCAATTTGGCCCCTCAAGTGAAATCAGACAAATAAGACCCCATGGAGAAAAAATGAGGGATCGATTCGACCAGGGGAGATCACACTTCGGGATTGGCCGAACAAGTTAGGCAGGCTGAGAACATTGTAGAGGAGTTTGAGAAATGAAGAAGCTCCAAAATCTAAAATTCAAACTTCGGAGGTGAGGGAGTTTGAAGGTAGGCCAAAGATAAATTTGGGGACTTGGCAGAAAAAAGCACAAAAAAAGAGTGGGATGTCTAAAACCCAAAATCTAAAATTCAGAATTCAGGGTTTCAGAGTTTCAGAGATTTCATGAGCTCGTAATGAATAGTGCCATGTGGGGAGGATAAACGTCCAAAAATCGAAGTCTAAATTTCAGACTTCGGGCTTTTGGGATTTCATAGGTTTCATGTACCAAGTGGATAATCTAACTTCGAAACCTTAAGTCCTAAAACCCGAAATCCCGAAACCCCGAAAACCTAAAGGTCAGAAACCTGAAGTACAAATTTCAGACTTTGGGGTTTTGGTATTTTGGATTTCATGAGCTCAAAGTGATGAACACTAACAGTGATCTCTGAAGCACAAAATTTTGAAGCTTCAAATCCTAAAAATCTAAAAATTTGGATTTTTTAGGATGTGCTGCAATTTTGGAGTCCGAAAAGAGTAGATTAACCACTAGCATTTATTTAAGTATGACACACTCATCTTCAAATGGCCATAAATTTTGACTAGGAGCTCAGATTTTCATAAAATCAAACTTTTTGGAAAGTTCTCAATGTCCTTAGTTTTAGTAATGCTAAGTTTTTAAAAATAAAGAAATAAAATCTGCCATTTTAGAGGGTGTTTCCAGATTTCCCACCTACCAAAATGATGAGGCATGGGCTTCCTTTCTTCTCCAACAAGGAAAGGTACATGGAGGCATGGGATTTGCAGTGGCACCCATCATTGTTGCAGGTGATTTTAATGCATTATTAGGTGGTTGAAGCAAGATTTTGAATTCCTTCTCTCTCCATTTCTCTCATTATTCCTATATATTGTAAGGAGGGGCTCATTTCAAAAAGTTAGACAATTTTTCTTTACACCCTCCCTTCTTCTCTTATTTGTAAGTGAATTTTTGGAGTTCAAACCTCCCATTCAATATGTAATGTGAATTAGTGACTCTTGGCCATTGTAATGCACTATATAAAATTTGTGGAGTAATAATATAAGTTTTTGGATAAAGTTAAACCATCTCTTGTGTCCATTACATTCTCCTAATCTCTCATTGCAATTTTGGTTAATATTGCATATTAAATTGTGTTACATATTTAATGGTTTGTGTTTAATGGTGAATGAATTCATAACAATTTGTTGACTTGTGTTGTGTATTCATCCCCTTCAAATTATTGGTTTTCATCTCCATGTAAAGTAGGTGTTCAACATTATTTATTGGCGCATCACCTCTAGTAGATTATTTTATTTTTCTTGCATATTCTTATCCCTGTCTCCTTGGAAAAAATTAGGAAAAGGATTTAGATTATTTTTATGAAAATTGGTGAGTGGTGATAGATACAGGAATAGGAAGCCAGCCTTTCTCCAGAGAGATTTCTTGATTGCAAAAGTTCCACACTTTGGGAAACGCTCCATGTTATGTAATCAAACTCATACTTTCAATCTATCAAATTGAAAACAATTAGGGGCTTCTATGATTATGCATCAACAAGTTATTAAGTGAAGAAAGTACAAATTAATCCCACCTTTTGGCCATCTGATTTTACTTTTTATTTTATCATTCTCACAAATTTTTATATACATGCCCAGTCTATTTCGGCACTTTCTTGTCATTTTATCCCAAACCGGGGTGCCCAGGCCTGTACTGGGTCACCTCAAGGAACCTCAATCCCACCCGAGGAACAGTAATACTTTTTCTAATTTCCCACCTCTTTTTGGGCCTCTTCTAGCCATTTTTCATTCTTATATTTTCCCCAATCAGCCATGTCGGGATTAATTACAAAATTAGATTAAGAAAACCCTATAAATATAAAGTTATGAGACCATAATGAGGGTCCTAACATCATTTACTACCATCACTCCATCTAGAGTTACATCCATTGCATCACTTGCATTCACATAGTTTCATGCATCAAGGCTAGGAGATATGCATCAGCACACACTTCATAGGTGGAGGGATTCTATTCTATTCCATGCACACATGCTATTATATTTTTTACATTTAGTCATTTCTTGCTACTACAAGAAGTACAACTAGCACAAGAGCACCTAGGGCACGACACACACACACACACACACACACACACACACACATACACCAGAACTACATTTATATCTGAAATGTAGTACAACAATTAGTTTAGTAAGCCCACTATTGTGGTAGTGAAGGTCAGTTTGACCCATTCATTTTCATCTTTTATTTTTTAGGTTTTTGATACTTCTTGTCTTTAGGAAGTCTTCAACATCACCTTCTTTTATTTGGTACATTCGGCACAGTTCAACAAAACTAGTGCAATAACTAGCTAGGGTTACAAGTTATCTTCTGGCCCTAAAAGAATCAAGTTATAACCTTTTTCAGAGATAAGATCACCTATCTCTGCATATCAGGGTTCCCCAGTACCCTCTTGGTCACTCCATTCTTCTCAGAACTCCCAGATCCACCCTTTTCAGGACATCTATGCAGTTGTTCCTGCTTCTGAAATTTCCTATCATACTTGCAACAATCTGTGATAGTCACCCATAATTAGTTGAGTTCTTTCCTTACCTTAATCTTACACTTTAGGGTTGTATTTCCATTAGTTTAATTATTTAATTACTCTATATTACTTTAGTGCATTTATTTACAGTGTTTATGTCCTCCTAGATTATATCAACTATCACTATACTTTTTCCTATCTATTTAATTTTTAGTTAATCATTTTGGTGAACCCCCGTGATCTTCATAGTACCTTCTGGGGTTTACATTTTCATTTAGACACCATGAATATCTCCATCGATGATTATTTTCTAGCTAATCCTGATTTACTTCACTGCATTCAACATCTTTTTACTACTACGTGTATTTCTATTTACATCCATCTAGATTCCCTTTATAAGACATTTGTTGATGCCTTTTCACAACATATGGCATTCAAGACAAACCCTCCCACTGCCATTCATTCCTTTGACAATTATCTGCCACTACATATTATGTGTCGCATTTACAATGTAGGTGTCAAATGTACTCTAATTGACAATGGCTCTGAGTCATAATGTATTCCCTATTTCATTCCTTGAAAAGCTTTAGGCCTATTTCCACTGCATGACATGTTATTCCATCATTCTCTTTCGTCTGGGTCCTTACTGATGGTTTTGTTCATGCCCATGTCTTAGGTTCCATGTTACTTTACCTATAACTAGTTGGACCCAAAAATCTCCCCACATGGTTTTCTTTATCATTGACTTACTCTGTCTTCATACAATTGTTTAGTTGGTTAGTCCATGGCTTCATGCTACACATAGAATGTTTCATCTACCGTACATCATAATGTCAAATTCATAACATGAATGCATATTGAGCATACATCATTCTTTTGGGATCATGACATCCATACAAAAATTGTGATCCATGATCCAAACACCACATTTCCATATTCTACGAATTGATACCAATACTACAGATGATCCACAACCCATCAGATGAGATACCACATTTTCCACCACTTGAATGGTGCTCATTTGTCATGATAGATTATATACCAACTACGTCTACACCGCCCCTTGCCACTACTACTGGCTATGATTGTTTATCAAGAGATCTATCTCATACCTCAGATGTTGCTTTAGCTCCTCCTACCTTCACGTGCCATCCTCCATCATCTATTTTCCAACCTTTCACATGCACAATTTTCATGACATGATTCTTATTGGGAGACATATTTCATTTTATCCTACTTCTGACCCACATTCATATGTACGCATGAAGACTGGTGATCTCGTCCTAGGCTTTTCTTTTGACTGATCTTTACCCTCCACAACCATACTCAGCTTATATTTATATCATGGGTTTTTTTGCATCGCTGCCACTGTCTATGGCCTATGTGTCTTTCATCTCACAGTATTTCTTACATGAGGATGTCCTACTATCTTCACCACTTACTTTAGGACAATCTTGGATTTATTACATTAGGTGTACTTTATACCCTAGATCATACATGGATATCTCCTTTCATATGTCTTTTGGTGATGCATTATTCATATGTACAATAGTTCCTTTCTTAGGTGATATGCACATAATCTCACTCAGTCGGTATGCACATGGGTGTCCACATACCACCCTTCACTGATGAGGAGTATACCATGGGTATGTACAAATCTATGCCTCAATGGATCATTACATGATCAACCAAGACACTATTGATTTATCAAATATCTAATGGTTACCCATTTGAATTTGACCCTGATACCATGATGAATTTCCTAAATGAGTATTACATGATTTTCTTCTTCATCATACTGCACTCTTGGGGGGCACAACATCTATACTCCCCCCAACATCGCCAAACACCTTATTCTTCCTACTTACATATACATTTTAGTATGTGTATTTACATCGACCATTACCCGATGAAACACTCTTGTGCTTCAGTTCACACTTGACTGTTGAGGGATCACCATTACATTGAACCCCACACACCACACCTTAGGAATTACACATTTCATTTCATCATAAATTTAGTGTCATACACCATCCATTCTACAACTATTCTACATTCTACATTATACTACATTCTCATCATGTACATATTAGTCACTTTATGCCATTAGGCTATTTCACATGGCACATTTATACATCATCTATATTCTACATACTACATTAGTCTGCATTATATATGAGCCTATCTTTACATTTAATCCATACATTCTACAATATCACACATTACATTGCATATTATACACATTGCATGTTACACATCCTATACACCTTACATCTACTATATTATATTATACATACCGCACATTTACTTAATTTATTCATCCCTTGGTCATTTATACTACGTTGTCTTCTACATGGTGTAATCACTACTATATGACACACTTTAGTTCCTTGGTCCATACTCGACTACTGAGGGTTTACCAATCAAATGGACCTTACATTTATCATGTGAAATTTCATCATGCGACATTCCTAGGATAGTGACATACGCTTTAGGCTAAATTTTTACCCACTTCCATCATTTCCTCTAGTAATGGTATAAGTTTTAGGCTAAATCACCACCTCCATTATTACATCTTGTAGTGGCATACACCTTAGGTTACATCATCACTCCTTACCTCTAAGCATATAGTGATATACGCTTAGGGATAGATCATCACTCATCCACTCATCTTATAGTGATATAAGGTTAGTGCTAAATCATCACTCATCCAATCATCATATAGTGATATACGCTTCGGGATAAATCATTACTCATATTTTCATCTTCTAGCAATATATGATTAGTGCTAAATCATCAATCATCTTAATCATTTCCTCGTATAGTGATATACGCTTATGATAAATCATCATTCATTTATTCAACAAATTGTGATATACACTTCGGCTATAGGGTTTACACACATCATTTCTACATTTCACATCTCATCACCACTACATACAGACTCATCACAGCGTGTTAGCCACAACAAACACTACTCGATCATTTCCTAATGACACACTCTCATTTACGGTTCATTATTAATTGCTCACGGGGGGGGGGAGAGAAACCTCATTGCATACACTTCCATCCAATCAAGGGGCACATGGCTCCTATCATTCCATTTTACATTTCATTCCATCCATCCACAACATATTGCATTGTCTTAGGGGAATTTACTCTTGCTCTCTAGTTTTTTACATGTTCACTTTACTACACATGTTTGGTTGATTTATTATATTTCATTTTATATACCATCCAAACATGTGTGTTCACTTATTTTTTTAGTTTGATCACAAATACAGGACTCTTACACATGGCATGGATGCTCTCCTTCTACCATGCCTGTACTGGTCACTAGGGGCATCCACATTCATCTCATCCAGGTTCTATTGTTTCATTTTGTACTTAGCATATTAAATTACTTGATCATACACACTTTGACATATTGTTTTATCGCTCTAGCATACTAAGGGGTGTTTCATGTGTATCACTTGTGTCATATAGGGATTATATGCTTCCATGACTCCTTTTTTGTTACATTGTCTACTATTGTATGGGGGCATTGTATGTGGGACTTTGCGCTTTGCTGTGTGTGCACACTTGTTTGTTTTTTGTGGCCATTACGGCCTTTCCTGTATCTTGTGAACATTATGAGTGGTGTCTCATGTTTGTAACTCGCTTTGTGTGGTCTACATTGTCTTCTTCCGTGTTTACACTACTATCTTCTGGTAGTTACTACATTTTTTGTGTATTTTACACTTATCCTATTGCATGCATGTTCTTGTTCAGACTAAGACTTGTTTTGGCTAGTCATCCCCTTGTTATGCATGTGCCTTAGTTACTACCAAGCACGATTTCCCTTTCCCCTTGTAGGAAATAGTTATACAGGTTAGAGTGTGGTAGGTCCTCTATTGGAGTCACATACTCCTTTCAGTGATGTCGCATGCACTCCCAAATAGGGGGGATATCATTTGAGGGTTTTACACACTAATACAAAAGTATAGTACCAGTATAGTTTAGTACAATGCAATTTCCACCCTATGACACAGTGGGTTTACATACAACAAGTGAGTTCATTGAACAATCCTATAGAACTCCATACACAATAGCCTTTGCAGGGTATATTGTGTCCTTTGGCACTTCTAGGAAGTAGTTACAGGCTTGGGGGATACAGTGGGTGTGCTTCCTCTCTTCAGTACTTATGGCCAGTTGGCATGTAGAATTACCTAAAAAAACTAGGACACTACAAATATATCTTTACACATTTTCAGCAGAAGTAGTTAGAGGTTGGAGGATACAATCAGACATTTCCTCCCTAAAATTATTTAACCAGGGTGGTGTGAGATCACCCAAAAAACTTGCAGCACATTAACATCATTCATAGGATCCTTTCTATACTATTTTTCTTGACATGAGATCAGGTAACACATGGTCCTTTTTAATTTTCATACTTTCTTACACACTTTCATATATATATAGATATATATATATATATATATATATATATATATATATATATACATGCATTTTTACACATTATACATGTGTAATTGACTACTTGATCATATTTATCCTTTGCGAGTCTTTCTAGTATGGGAAACAAGTAGTCAAATTGGGGGCAACAACAACAACAACAAGCAATGACGAAGACAGCGCATCAACAACACATCGTGACGATGATTTCCTTTACTAACCATGCAGGTACACCACACACCATCAGCAAATACACACACGTTTCTACCCTAGGTTCACTCTCACCACTTTTTTACACCTATTTTACATATTTAGAATCCACGCTCCTCCACTTTTTCTTTTTGTCACTCCATGCACTTTAGTCAAGTCCATTGACACATGCTCTAATACATCAATCTACACAAATATTAGCTACACATCTCTATCTACTTTATGTTATCGAGCATTTCCACTCACCAACATAAAGTGGGGGAAAAACGTAGATAACAAAATCACACACTTTAGGCAACTACTTAGTCCTAGTTGTCATAATTCTATTTAGAAGGTTCCTAAAATATTGACTAAGTATGAAGGCACATGAGCACGTGGGACCCCAGTTACAAGATGGTGTGTAAGGAAAAAGAACGTAAGTTTTAAGTCTCAAGGAATCATATAGCGTGTGGCACGTATTTTCCTATGCATGGTTTAGGACTTAGCTAATTCAAGCACACAAAGGTAGAATCATGTGAAAATTGTGATCAGTTACACGGGGATAACATGGTCCATCTTATCTGACAGGTGGCTCAGGAAAGAGCATGCCAGTAAAGGAATGTTCTAGAGGACCGCCTCATGAGATGGAGTGGAGAACTCAGGCCTGAGGAAACATGCTTCGCTGAAGGACCACATTCGACACTTGGTGATGGATCCTAAGGGTGTCGAAAGATGAGTTGGTAGCGTGGGAAGGTGATAAATACAAGTGCCTGCGGACCAAGAAAGGTGTCGAGATAGAGATAGAGATCCTATAGAGGACAAAGATAGGAGAGATACACACATGAGAGAGATAACATGGGTAGTGTTACTGTAGGCTTACTATGAGTGGGGCATCTGATGTAGTTGCATCAATCAGCATTGTACTTTCTTTCCTTTTAGTTGTTATAGTTATTCAAGGCTAGGAGATATGCATGAACATACAGTCTTCCATAGGGGAGGGATTTTATTGTATTCCATGCACACATGCTATATACATGATGTCTATAGTTATTATAATGTTAGATACTTCATATCAGTGGGTTTCATAACATAAGAGCATTCATAGAAGCATGACTTTCTTTTTCATGCACACCAGAACTGACATGGTTGTAGCTCTTCTTTATGTTAGTGCATTATGTGTTATGGAGTCTTTTAAAGCACACTAGTTGTGAAGAAACTACAAGTCAATCCAAAGGCCATCCCGAGCCTTGTGCATTTTTGTATGTCTAAACTTAGGGTTCCTTGGATACTCCTATACTAATCTTTGATGAAATGTATTCCCACTAAAAACTCATCATAAAAGAGAGACTCGGCACCCGTGCATGACCTCGGGTGAGCACTCATCTAGTCTGCTAGGTGGCATAGAATACTTCAATGTATGGGATTCCTTCCTACTGCCAATGGGAGTAAGATTGACTGAGCATCTTGGTACCATTGACCATGGACGCTTATTCTTCAAAGTTGTATTGGGATATAGCTTAGGGTGCATCTAGTGATCTATCCTAAAGAGTATTGATGGAGTGGTTGACATTGGATATCTGTCTAGATCTAGTCATGGTTCAAGAGCACATTTGAGTGATCATTCCTATTCCTAGAGATTCAACACAGGACTTGAGTTTGATACACGTACCTGGGTATAGGAGAATCTCTACCATGATCTATATGAGACTTTTTTCTGTTGCTTTCCCAGTAGAGTTTACATATGTGGGAGGCTACTTAGCCTATACATCTAGATTTGAGTTGGCATTATGGATTACAGATCATGGACCAAAGAACATTGCCAAAGGTTGTCCTAATGTAGATTTGACGTGGATCCATGTTGTAGATCACTGGTGGGGAGGAGAACTAGCTAGCTACACTCTAGAATACACCATTTCCACATTAGTTCTTGTCTTTAGGTTACTGAGTTCGAGTTTCTAATGAGAACTTAGGGGATCATTTCTACATGCTATCCCTCTAGCTATGAAGATATTGATGATTACCATTGCAGTTCTCAGAAGTGATCCCAATAGCTGGATAAACTATTCTGAGCGCTGGGTAAGGAAGCTCAGGTGGAGGAAGATGGCAGATGATCACATAGAAAAGGATAGGGAAGAAACCCTGGCCCAAGTATGGTCGAAACATGTTTTATAGGGATATTTTACTAGTTACGATGCGACAGCTATGAGTGTGATGGTTCTATGGAGACAAAGTCTCATTGGTGGAAAGGACATTAGTATGGTTCCATAGTTTACAGAGGACGTGCTTTCATTAGTAGTCTGTCAAGTACTGTAATGTATTTTTGGCAAGTGTGTGATTTCTAATCCCCTTCAACTACTGGTGATAGTTCATCACATATGATTTTGGAGAGTCATTGGAGCAGTATCATGAACCCACCCATGTGACCAAGCCCTAGCACTTGGTTTATTCCAAACCAGGAAGAAGTATTGACCTAATGATGAAACATAGTTGGTATACAATCTTAGATTCAATCACAAGTAGGAGAGGAATAACATTTTATGTTCCCTTCCAACTATGGAATGCACTATGTTTCCCATATTTGTTAATCGATTTTTTAGACAAGGGTGAAACATACAAACTTTTAGTCTCACATTAGTAGGACAAACTAGTGCGGGAATGAAGAGTAGTCTTTGGATGGGGCATCCATCACAGCTCATTGGCACAAAGTTCAATGGGACCTTGGGGGCACTAAGGCACAGCTCCTACATGCCCTATTGGACCCATATGTTTGTCCTATGGATCGTGTTGGCTCAATGGAGGTTTAGGACCTCATATGGACCTTGGGGGATACAGGTAGAGGGCAAAAACCAGAGGGAACCAAGGCTCTAACTTATAGGATGAAGGACTCCAATATCCACCTCAAGAAAAGACTTTAAAATGTGTCTGCATTTACCGGATTGTACACTATAATTGAGTGATATACTGTGTCAACATCCATTACACAAGTTGTTTGATAATTGTCTCAATTCACTGTAAGTAACACTTCAATATCAGGCTGCAACGTCATCTTTTTGATATGACTTATTAGAATAAGGGGGATCATTTGTGCAGTTATATCTTACTACATTTGATGGACATTTTCACAAACTATAGTCTTGAACTTTACATAACTGATTATAAAATGATCACTCCTACATAAACTGTCATTGTAAAATCAAATGTGATAAAGTGTGCATAAAAAGCATAGAAGAAAATGAGAGCATAAGGAGCCCGAGTTCATAAGCATGCGGTCTGAAGATTGTTTCCATCCAAGTCTAAGGACATCAATAAAGTTCCTCCTCTTGATCCTAATAGGAAGAATAAAAAATTTGTGTGCTTTACACTAGAATTTGATGGACAATTCCTAATTACAATTGATATGAGCAGTTCGTGAAGATAAAGTATAACCTCTCATAGTTGAAGCAAGGTTCATCCTATTATGGAACTTGAGCAAGTCAAACAATTTTTGCATTATGGATGGAGATTATCTACACCCACTTCTATGATATTAATACTAAACAGGTTATGACACACCTTTCTGAAAGGTTAATGACAAGCATACATAGGAATTATTAATAATCAGATATCCAAGATAATGACTATTATGACTGAGGAAGACGTATTGGAAGCCCACTCGATAAAAAAAATAAAAGGTTAATTTTAGTTCATGCAGTATAGACCTAAAGAGTATCAAATTTATCTGCAATAATTTATTTGTAGATAATTGTCTTTAGATAAACGGTCTATGAGTTCACTATGCTCACACTTTGAAAAACATCCACTTACTATTATGGCACCTTACACAAATATTCACACGTTATGCAACACTTCTAGTTGATAGTTTCACGTACTTGCTAGTTCTTAGCTACAGTTCTATTTACTCAATGATGGAAGTCATTCTGTATAAGAATAAGTGCGTGCATATCTCATTTTTCAATAAAATGATTAGTTCCTAGGACTCCTTTCACTTCCTAATAGATGCAACATATTCTCATAGAACTTCCGTATTTGATTGACTGTAGATTTGAGACTACATTTACCTTTGGCTCCAGTCACTAACCAACTAATGTAACACCCATTAGACCCATGGGTCTAATTTGATCACTTGAGGACACAATTGCTTACTGCCTAGGGCCCCACCTTACCTTTTTCACTATTTGTTGACTTCTCAAGACCATTAGTATCACATTTACATTTAAATGATTTCCTATTATAAAATTTTACCCATCAATTAATGGCAACGTTACAAAAATATTTAACTAGTTAGCTACATGTGACATTCTCGGTTCCATATCCTATGCGTTGAGAATTTTGAGTTCATTTAGGAAACCAGTATTTATCTACACTACTTTTAGTATTTAAACCAACTTTGATGCATAGGTCACGAGATAACACAGGGGAGATTTATACCCCATGAACATTCAACAGACATCTTTAGACACTTAACAAGGGAGCATATCCACACTAAGAGTGGATTCATACATACTAAGAGTCACTTCCTAGAACCTCTGGCATGACCATTCTGTATCCTCTTCTTAAAACCACTCGGTATCATGGGGGACACCTACCACATGTTGAGGGCATACCTACACCTTTAGGGGCATCTATACGTACGAGTTTATCATGATCACATATATCTACACAAGTCCAGATGTGGATGTATCATATTGATTTACATACTTATAATCACATGTTCCCCCATGCTTATATATGAAGATTGACCACATGTTATGACCATGCTTATATATGATGATTGCATTATTTAAAATCTAGATGTGCCACTGACATATAATCCATGCTTATTTGTTAATCACTAGCTCTGACTATTTCACTACTATCAACTCATGAGATCCTATTTTGATTATCATTACTTGTTTACATGCTAGGTTACCATGCTTACATCCATTGATTCCTGGGAAGCCATGGAAACTAGCTTTTTTACACTATTGATTACTTACACTACATTTCTATTCTTGCACCATTGCTTTCTTTCACCATTGAGTTGCTTCGTAACATTGGTTGATTTTATTGAAGATGTGCATTTAGCATGTTTTATTTCTTGTTTCTATATTGCTCTTGTATTGTATGAATGCTTAGTGTTATTGTGAGGTTACATTCCTTGATTTCTTCACTGAAATTGTCTTTCCCCATGCACTTGACAAGCAATTATTATGCGATAATATCTACCTTGCTTTCTTGGGAGGATACGTTTGTTTGAACTCACGATGACTATCTAATCACTGTACCTTATCTAGATGTGTTTTCTCTTTCACATTTAGGATTATGAAGGATACAAACTTCTTTATAGTTCTTTTGTTACCTCTAAACTGTCTAGAAGTTTTGGCTTACATGAAAATTGACATGCTCTGCTACTTTGTTTCATCCACTATAAACAGATGCCCATAAATGATTTTAATCCACCCCTGTTTTCCAAATGTTCATTCACATTGGACATGTATTTCCCTAAATGTTAGAAGAGACACCCCTTAAGGGAATGTCCTTTGGATGCCACAGACATGTGCTTAATCTTCAAAGTTACTGACCATGACACTAAGCATTGCACACATTTACCATGGTTGAAGGGAGGTCTAAATGCCATCTCTCAAACAAGTGTTGAATTAAATTTTTTCCAAATACCAAACAATCAGGGTGGGTTCCCATCTGGAGCAACTCATAATCACTGGAGAATGCCATGGCCAAATCAAGCCTCTCAGTCTTCTTGGGGACAACCTGAGTGGGAAAACTCAAACTGGATGACTTATCCATATCCACCACCTTGGAAAAATCCCTACACTTAGCTGGGTTGGGCTCCACCACTTGCAGCCAATCCTTGGCACAATCAGCAGTGGGGTCCTCAACAAAATTTTAGCCAAAATCAGTCCTGGACACCACCACAAAACGGTAATCCACAACGCAGGTTTCAGCAGCCACAACAAGCTTTAATGCCTCCACCTCAAGCCTACCAAAATCAAGGACAAGCAACACAAAAACAACTTCTGGATTAGCTAGTATCTAATCCTAAAAATCAACAGACATCTTCGATTGATGACATAGATGCAGGTAACACCATGCTGGTTAACACTATTGGTAATTTACGATTACGATCTGGAAAAATATTGAACCCTCCTATTGTTATCACAGAACTACCTGATGATGCTGATAAGTAAGAAAAACTTGAGGGTAACACTAGTTCTTCACCAATGCCAGATAAATAGGATGATCAAATACCCAAACAGACTACAGCCCCTTTCCCTGAGTGATTACAGGACATTTAGACTGCAGATGAAACAAAACTAGTTCAGGAATTGAAAAAAGTACATATTGAGGTTCCACTGCTGCGTGTAATAAGGGACATCTCTGAACTAAACCAAAACATTAGAAATGAATGTATAAAGACACCAGGAAGAAAAAATAAATACCCAAAGACTGTCAAAGGCGAAGGAAATTTGGCTGATTTAGTTGCTGGCACCCTTATCTCACCAAAATATGGGGATCCTGGGAGCCCTGTCATTACTATTTGTATAAACAACCAGTCAATATCTAATGTTTTGGTTGATCTTGGTGCTGCTATTAATGTCATCACAACATAAATGTTTAACCTACTATCCTTGACAAGACTTCAACCAACCAACACTATTTTGTAGTTAGCATATCAATCCATTATTGTACCTGATGGTGTGGTTGAAGATATAATGGTCACTGTTGAATTATGGGAGTACCCAGTTGATTTCATGGTTTTGCAGCCTAAAGCTTGGAAGTTGGGATATTCAGTCATCTTGGGAAGACCTTGGTTGGCTACGGTTTCTGCTTACATTGATTGTAGGTCTGGAAACATGACAATTCTAAATGGGCAGAAATCCAAACACATTTCATTATATCCTCCTGCTCAGCCTTATACGAACAATTGTGACTAGGTATGGGTGGATTCTTTGGATACTAACTTTTTGAATTCTTCTTTTCTGGCCACTATTGTGGTACACAATCATATGACGGAAGCTGCAAAGTCCTATATGCTGACTGATTCTAAGGACTCTGTAACTACGGAAATCAGTACTACTTCTACGGAATTCAGAATATCGGCAGAAGACATTACCTCTGCTGAGTCTGGTAGGAAACTCTATGCTTATAATTCCAAACATCTAGTTCCTGATTTCTATTGTCCTTTAACTAAGGTTATGTCTTTTGATGACGTACCCATACTACACATGCTCCAGCCCCATGTTTGCCCATTGAATTCTTTTATCACTAGTATAGAGCTTGCTCTTGTGGATGATACTAAGCAGGTGCTTGTTAGTTTGGGTAAAGAGCTGACTATAGGAAGCGACTTGGAGGTCAATCAAGAAGTTAGGGTGCTAGAGGTTCTGAAGAAACATTCTCATGCTTTTGCTTAGGATTGCACTGATATGAAAGCAATTCATCCTAGCATCTATACACATCGTATTTACACCGATGACATCAAACCTATAAGGCAGCCACAATGAAGAATCAATCCAGCATTGAGAGATATAGTCAAAATCTGAGATTGAAAAGCTTCTAAAGGTAGGTTTCATTTATCCTATATCTAATATTCAGTGGGTCTCCCCATTAGTTATTGTTCCCAAAAAGAATGGTAAATGGCGAATATGTGTTGATTATAGGGAACTTAACAAAGACACTAAGAAAGATTATTTTCCCCTGCCTTTTATTGACCAAGTCCTAGACAATTTGGCTGGTAAGAAAAACATTTCTCTTTCTTGGATGGGTTTAGTGGGTATAATCAAATTAGTATTGCTCCTGCTGATCAGGATAAGACTACTTTTACGTGCCCTTGGGGTACATTCATTTATAGAGTCTTACCTTTTGGGCTTTATAATGCCCCTGCCACATTTCAGCGGGCAGTCTTCGCCATTTTGCAAATCTTGCTAATGACTGTGTTGAGATTTATATGGATTATTGCACTATCCATGGATCCACTTTTGATGAATCTTTGAATAATCTTGAGAAAGTACTCAGTAGATGTGAACAACACCAACTATCTCTGAGTCATGAAAAATGTCTAATGATGGTTGATCAAGGAATTGTCTTAGGTCACCATGTGTCAACCCAAGGTATAAAGGTGGATCCCAAAAAGATATCAGTCATCACCCAATTACCTACACCAGCTAATAAATCTGACATCAAAAGTTTCCTTGGCCATGCAGGTCATTACCACTGATTCATAAAAGATTTTAGCAAAATTTCCACCCTAATGTTTTCATTGCTACCCAAAGATTGTGTTTTTGAATGGTCTTCTCAGTGTCAACATGAATTTGATTCTCTCAAAGAGAAGCTGACAACGGCCCCCGTCTTACATGGCCCTGACTAGGGATAACCTTTCCATATCCACACTGATGCTTCTAATACAGCCATGGGCGTTGTCCTTGGACAAAAAGACTCCGAAGATCATATGTATGTGATTTATTTCATGCAGCAAAAATCTAACTCATACAGAAAATAATTACACTACTACGGAAAAAGAGGTTTTTCACTGTTGTATACGCTTTGAATAATTTTTTTCATTACATCACCGGATATAAAAAAAAAAAAACATTTACACTGACCACTTTGCCATTTGATATTTGATGAACAAACCGGTGGTTGGTGGAAGGCTCATTCGTTGGTTGCTCTTGTTGCAAGAATTCAATCTCACTATCATAGATAAGCCTGGGAAATCTAACATTGTTGCTGACTTTCTTTCCAAAATAAATGTTTCAAGTGATGATGAAGCAGTCCAAGATCAATTTCCCGATGAAAACTTGTTTTCTATCTCCACAAAAGACTCCTTGGTTCACTTATCTAGAAAATTATTTAACAACAGGGAAGTTTCCTGCTTCTTTTACTCATAAAGAAAGAAGGAGATTGGTTAGAAATAGTGCAACATATAAATTGTGTAACGGATTCTTATTTAAATGTTGTCCTGACATGGTTCTTCGTAGGTGTATGTTCGAGAGGATGAGGTACATGACATACTGCGATAATGTCATGATGAGCCAGGTGGTGGGCATTATTCAGTGAAATGAACAATTCACAAGATCGTTGGAGCAGGGTACTATTGGCCTTCCCTCCATAAGACTGTCAAGAAGTATGTGTGGTAATGTGATGCATGCCAACGAATGGGAAAATCTAAACTTTCTACGGAAATGCCTCTTAACCCTTGATTGGTTCTAGGACCATTTGAGAAATGGGGTATTGATTTTGTTGGACCATTTGATCCTCCATCTTTTGGGAAGGAGTATCTCTTGGTATGCACGAACTATGTCACCAAATGGGCTGAAGTTAAAGCATTGGCATCTTCCAATGAAGATGATGTTGCTGATTTTCTCTACAACCAGATATTGCTACGATTTGGGAGTACCAAGGGCCATAATATCTGATCAAGGTCCTGAATTTGTTTCAAACCTATGATTGAAGCTTTCTTAGGAATCTACAGAATCAGGCACCAAAAATCATCACCATATCACCCCTAATCTAATGGGCAAGTGGAGGTAACCAATTGAGAACTCAAAAATATTCTAACTAAGGTGGTCAATGCTGATAGAAAGAATTAGGTACCAAAGCTTCCTGAGGCCGTCTGAGCCTACAACATGACTTGGAAGACAACTACTAGTTTTTGTCCCTATGAGCTGGTCTTTGGGAAGAAGCCATTGTTACCTTTTGAGTTTGAATTGCGCACCTGGTGAATAGTGTTGGAAGTTGGGATTGATTTGGATGAAGCACAACGTGAACGAGTGTTGTAGCTGAATGGATTAGATGAAATGTGGATGGAGGCACATCAGCAAACAGAAATTCTACAACATCAGCAAAAAACTTGGCATGATGCTCATATTAGAACCTTAAAAGGATAGTTTATGAAGGACAGTGGGTTTTCCTCTTTGATTCCTGCTATCAGCAGTTTAAAGGAAAGTTGCATACATGTGTGCGTTAGGTCCCTATCAAGTGCATTAAGTATTTGATAATGTCTTTGTTCGATTAATACCGATTGATGGAGACAAAAGAAATATTTTGGTGAATGGGCATAGGCTCCGAGTTTATCACTAACCACTGGATAAGCAGACCTTCACCAACGACATTCTATTAACAATGGATATGCATGCTGAGGAGGCTCTTTACCTCTCATGCATGGAGTAATTAATATTTTGCAAATTCAATAAAGGAAGATGATCCTTCCTTTAATCTTCTTCCCTTAGTTAGTGGTTTCTATTGTAATTTCCAATAAATGTAGGAATTTTTCGTTATTTCTACTGCCACTAATCATGTTTCATCCCAAATTGTAGGGGCGTGGGAATCTACAGATATCGGCTGATTAAATATGGCATGGGGTAAGTACATATTAACCTGCTAGAGAATGATATTTCTATGCGAACATTTCCTCATGTATCCATTTATCATAATGACGTTGTCATCAAATGATTACTATGGTCATCTTGGATCTCCTTCCAAATCTGGATTTATGAATGATGGCATAACAGGAGTAATGCCTTTTAAATCTCCACATGCTTTGATGTGTCACATTCTCCAACGTCAGGAAAGGTGGCGCATGCTCCTTAACCATGGGGATATGTGCTGCCAGCAAAAATCTTAATCTCACGCGGATGGCCGGTCTCATCACTATGGTTTCCGCCATCACCCTCGCTTGATGATTGCGCTACCCAAGGAATTTGGTGTCATTTGAAATTTACCTATGCTCTGCAACTGCTTATTTCCATTGTGGTATTGTCATCACCAATCCGGCACTATGATAATTCTTCACCGGGAACTCCTCGTGCTATGATTCATTTACTAATGCACAGCCTTTAGTTTGGTGGATGTAATCTGGAAACAAAATAACAACATAACACAAGAATACCATCGACTATGATAAGACGGAATGATGAAAAATATGAAATATCAAAGTAAATTATAATATTAACATGAAATTGTTACAATCTCACCCATGAGGTACTTCAAGTGTTATTGAATTCACTTGCCTTGAGGCACACCAAGACTATGGGAGAAACTTTACAATTACACCTCTTAATGGCTTCTTCAACACACCTTTAAACTGATGGCTTCCTTCGCACACTTCCTACAATATTTCTCACTACTTCCTTATGCTAAATGAGGGGGGTGACCTCTCTATTTATAGAACTTCCAGGCTTATCCATCTTATCTCTAAGATAGGATAAGAAATCCACTCTAACGAATCATATTCCATACCTTAACTCTTATCTGTACATGTAAGCTTATCTTATAAGATAAGATAAACCTTATCATTTTACATGGGTTCCACATTTTTAGACTTTTTACAAATAAAATACACAAAATATTTATGACCTCACTCCTTGTCCTTATTACCAATATAATATTTCTAATTCCTAATCATGTAGACCCTACTTCTCTAATTACCCAAACTTTGACATTTTAACATTACTGGACCACTTACGACAAATATTTACTTTTTACAACATTCCTATTGTACTTTGACTGTTACCATACTCCACATTATTAGCGGCACCGTACTGACAGCACCGTTATCTTCTATCAGATGCTACTACTAATTATACTTAACAACATCATATTCCTAATACATACATTAATGAAATAGAAATTACGGAGGAAAATTTTAGTGTCGACATCTTCCCCCTTCCTAGCTTCTACTCCGTCCTTGGAGTAGACTATTCTGGTGCTTGGAAAATCTTCAACTTGTCGTGGTTGACCCATTTTGTAATGGGAGTGCCATCCAATTCCTCCAGTCGGTACGTACCATTTTCATGCACAGTTGCTATTTTGTAGGGCCCCATCCATTTTGGAAGAAATTTTCTCTGTCTTCTTTTTTTGTATCTGGAATCATATACTAGAACCAAGTCATTCACATGAAATGGAGACCATCGGATCTTTTGATCAAAGTATTCCTTCTGCTTCATTTTCTTCTTATAGCTTGTATCCTTAGCTATTTCCCTCATTTCCTCTAACAAATGAAGATGTACCAACCTTTCTTTTACTGAATCACTTTCATCCATCCTTTCATTTTTCATAACTCTCACAGTGGGAATATCAAACTCAATAGGAAGAACTAGATCAATGCCATAGGCCAACTAAAATGGGGAGTATCCTGTTGCTGACTTTGATGTTGCCCTATATGCCCACAATGCTGCATGAATCCTTTTATCCCATTTATGTACCTGCAAGGCTACATCTTTTGCTAGAATTTGACACAACACAAAATTTGTTCGTTCCACCTGTCCATTTGTGCTTGGCTTGTATGTTGTTGCCTTCCTATGCTTAATAGAAAACTTATTGACTAGGGCTTCTACCACCTCATTAATGAAGTGGCTTCTTTGATCTGTTACAATTTCTAATGGGCAACCAAATCTGGTGACAATGCGTTCATATATGAACCTTGTCACTTCATCCATGGAAGCTGTTTTCAATGGCCTAGCTTCAACCCACTTGGTTAAATAATATGTGGCAACTACAATATACTTATTTTGGCGTGATGTAGTTGGAAGTGGACCTACAATGTCTATTCCCCACTTTTCAAAGGGACCAAGGGGAAGAATAGGACATAATGGAGCTAATGAAGTCTTACAGTTACCATGTGTTTGACAAATATCACATGTCTTACAATAATTATAACAATCTTTAAAAAGAGTGGGCTAGTGATAACCTGCATCCAAGATCCTTCTTGCTGTAAGTTGTCTAGAGAAGTGCCCTCCATATGTACCATTGTGGAATTCTTCTAGAAGTTCCTTCCCTTGATCACATCCAACTGCCCTCTTGTACTGTCGATCAGGTCCTATTCGAAATAATACTCCATGCAGAATAGAATATGGACGACTGGCTTGAGTAATATTTCTCTTAGTCTTTGCATTGGCACCATCAGGAAACTTGAATTCATTCAGATAATTCCAAATATCTATGTATTCACTAGGGATTGTGTCAAGGGATAAAAATGCTGCATCGGGGAAATCATCATCATCACAAGATGATCCTAAACCATCATAGGCTTGAGAGAGTGCATCTGCATTGACATGCTTCTTTCCTGGCCTATCTATAATATCAAATTCAAATTCTTGTAGCAAAATTATCCATCTTGCTATCCTTCTTGATGGGTTAGGCTTATTTACAATATATTTTAGAGCCTGATGATCTGTTACAACTAGAAATTTTTTCCGTAGCAAGTAATTTCTACACTTCTTTACAACAAAAATGATAGCCAGAGCCTCTTTTTCAGTTACAGTATAATTTACCTCAGCACTGCTCATTTGTCTACTCCCAAATTAAATTGGATGTTCATTCCCATTTTCATCCTTTTGGCTCAAAGTACTTCCTAGTGCTGCATCTGAGGCATCAGTGTACACAATGAATGGCTTTCTCCAATCTGGATTCTTCAAAACAGGTGAAGACACCAGGGCTTCCTTCAGTTGTCCAAAAACTTTATGTGCCTTCTTTCCTGGTTCATAAATAACATCCTTCTTCAAGAACTGGGTTAGTGGCTATGCAATCTTTGAGAAATTCTTGATGAACCTTCTATAGTAACCCACATGGCCTAAAAATGATCTCAACTTACTTCTATTAATAGGAAATGGTAAATCTTTGATTTTTGAAACTTTATTAGGATCAGTACCAATACCATCTCTGGATACAACATGCCCTAACAAAATGCCTTTAGAACATCCAAAGACACACTTTGTAGGGTTTAGTGAGGCTTGTGCTTCATCTAACCTTTGAAATGTTGTCTCCATTTGGTGCAGGTGGTCCAACTTGCTCCCATAGATGAAAAAATCATCCAGAAATACTCTGATGAAGGTCCCAATGTAGGGTTCGAACACCGTATTCATCAAACGCTGGAATGTTGTTGGAGCATTACACAACCCAAAAGGCATAACTCTATAAGAAAACGTTCCCCAAGGAGTGGTGAACGTGGTCTTCAGCTGATCTTTCTCTGCTATACGAACTTGGTTGTAGCCGCTATATCCATCAACAAAACTATAGCACTCTTGGCCAGCTACTTCATCCAAGATCTGATCTGAAAATGGAAGAGGGTAATGATCCTTCTTTGTTGCCTTATTGAGCTTCCTGTAATCCACACAAATGCGTAGCTTCCCATTCTTTTTTATTGAGATCACAATGGGAGAAACCCATTCTGAATTCTCCACAGCAAATATGAATCCTACATCAAGCAACTTATCTATTTCTTCTTTTACAGTCTTGGAAAAATTAGGATTCATTCTATATGGCATTTACTTTATGGGCTTAGCATCATCTACTAGTTCAATACAATGTTCTACCCAACTTACTTGATGGAGTTCCTTGTAATCAAAAGTGAATAGGTGTATGTACCTTCGAAAGAGTTGGAGGTAGGATTCCTTCTCACTCTCCATCACAACATCACCAATCTTTATTTGTTGGAGACGATCATCAACTTCTTCTTCAGATAATTTTATGGGGGTCATGAGTTGGTGTGACTGGAAGGATATCTATGACTGAAACATCAACCTCACTTTCTTCATCTTCAGTGTCCACTTCACTGGTACTAGAGTAATCAGAGGATGTCCAATCATCAGTTTCTTCACTTGAATCCACAGGTTCTGCCTTATGATGTCTAGGGATCACATTTATCTTCACCCTCTCTCTACCACATCCAAGTGTCATGAAGCCTTCATTCCAGTAGTTTCTTGCATGAACTCTCCTTAGCCATGGTCTTCCCAGCAACATTGGGTATGCAACAGTACCATTTTTCATCACCTGAAAGTCTACCACACATACAACACCCATAACAGATATTGCCACATTTGAAACTACACCTTCTGGTTTAGTTTTTCCCTTATTTAATGACCTTAACATAAGTGTTGAAGGGTAATCAATTTTTAAACCCAACATATTCATTACAAACTCGGTCATTACATTAACTGCAGCACCTCCATCAACTAAGACATCATGAATTGAAATACCATTACATAATACCTCAGCTTGTGGAGCATAGGGATCCGCCTCTTCCTCCAAAATAGGGACCTCAACCTCTTTCCTTTGTCTCCACTTCACAACTCCCACCTCTTCTCAGAAGACATAGCCAAGAGTTGACCATATGTAATATTTGCAGGCCTTTTGGACAGATCTTCCAAGATGGAGTATGGTCCTTGCCCCTGTGAAATCATAAAATCCTACACACCCAAATTTCTTCTCCTATGTTTCTTACTAGTTTCTTCTTTCATCTTCTTAGGATCATTTCCATCTTGATTATCTTTTTCTTTCTTTCTTTTTGTTACAAACACATCTAATTCATTATTTCTGCTCTTATCTACTACATCAAAAGAATTCACAGGTGCTTTTCCTTTATCATTATCTCCTTTACCAGATGTAGAAGCTCTATCTGGACAATTATACTTATAATGACCCTTTTTATAACAACCATAACATACAACTTCAGAAATATTTCTTTTTGGACCTCTATCTCCTCCCTAAGAACTAAATTCTTTTCCTTGAAGAAGATTAATAGTTAACTGACCCATCTTTTTGAGCAAATCTTCATACTTAGTAGATGTACTAGGAGAAATATTTGTGCTCACCGGGAGTGGTTGTGGATTCTGGACCAAAGGTGCTGGTGTAGGCTCTACTTTAGCAACAATTTCTTTGGGCTCCTCTTCCATGCTTTCTTCTTGCCTTCTTGCAATCTCCTTTGCTTGTTCAATAGTAGCTAGGTGGTCATACTTCACTCGTTGTCTGATCTCTGGCTTCATCCCAAGAATGAAGTGCTTATAGAGGAGATTATCCACGCCATTCATCAACCCATCCGCTAATCCTTCCTTCCGGATCTGGGCATCGAGCTTCCTCCTTAGCTCTAGAACACGAGCATGATAATCCCTTATCTTCTCCTTCTCTCCTTGGGATAGCTTTGTGATCTCGATCATGAGATCTGCATATTTTTGTTGTTCACCAAATTCTTCAAGAAAATTTTCAGTTAATAAATCCCATGAATTTTTCACATTATCACCTAGTGTTTCAAACCACCTAAGTGCTGAACCATCCAAAAAGGTAGGAAAAAATTCAGTCCATTATTCCCTTCTTATAAGGCCATTACAAATACAAGATCGCTTAAACTCTTGAATGAAAGAAGAAGCATCTTCATTAGATTGAGCTGAAAAAACAGGAATCTTTCCCATTTTCAAAAGTAACCACCGTGAAATACCAACCCACAAGTACAATCAACAAGACTTATGTGCACAAATAATTGGAATCACTATACTAGAAAGTGACTTTACACCTTTCTACAGTAAAATAGAAATGACCACGGTAAACTATGGTAAAACTTGACTTACTGCGGTAAAAATTGACTTTACTGTGGTAAACACTATTCACGGTAAAAAGTGAAGTTACTGCGGTAAATACTATTCACGGTAAAAAGTGACTTTACTGCGGTAAATACTATTCCCAGCAAAAATGACTTTACCATGGTAACTACTATTCATGGCAAAAATGACTTTACCATGGTAACTACTATGCACAGTAAAAACAAGGTTACCCTCCAATTGATTTTTGTCTAAGTGGGAATATCTCTCTAGAAAATCCACCAATGAGGAATGGTCCCGGCAACGGAACCAAAAATGTCATCACCAATCCGGCACTATGATAATTCTTCACTGGGAACTCCTCGTGCTATGATTATTTACTAATGCACAACCTTTAGTTTGGTGGATGTAATTTGGAAACAAAACAAAAACATAACACAAAAATACCATCGACTATGATAAGACGGAATGATGACAAATCTGAAATATCAAAGTAAATTATAATATTAACATGAAATTGTTATAATCTCACCCATGAGGTACTTCAAGTGTTATTAATTTCACTTGCCTTTCACCAAGACTATGGGAGAAACTTTACAATTACACCTCTTAATGGCTTCTTCAACACACCTTTAAACTGATGGCTTCCTTCGCACACTTCCTACAATATTTCTCACTACTTCCTTCTATGCTAAATGAGGGGGGTGGCCTCTCTATTTATAGAACTTCCAGGCTTATCCATATTATCTCTAAGATAGGATAAGAAATCCAGTCTGACGAATCATATTCCATACCTTAACTCTTATTTGTACATGTAAGCCTATCTTTTAAGATAAGATAAACCTTATCATTTTACATGGGTTCCACATTTTTAGACTTTTTACAAATAAAATACACAAAATATTTATGACCTCACTCCTTGTCCTTATTACCAATATAATATTTCTAATTCCTAATCATGTAGACCCGACTTCTCTAATTACCCAAACTTTGACATTTTAACATTACCGGACCACTTACGACAAATATTTACTTTTTACAACATTCCTATTGTACTTTGACTGTTACCGTACTCCACATTATTGGCGGCACCGTACTGATGGCACTGTTATCTTCTATCAGACGCTACTACTAATTATACTTAACAACATCATATTCCTAATACATACATTAATGAAATAGAAATTACGGAGGAAAATTTTGGTGTCGACAGTATGCCCATCAATCATTCACGACTGGTTTTATTGGACACTAGACAGGAAGTGGAAGGGATGCTTAGCTCTAGTTTTTCCTCGCTGCCGTGTATTTCTCACTTTTTGGCTCAGCATAGGACTGCGAAAGACATCAAAACCTACTTCACCAGACACCTTGCTCTGGAATGCCACCCTTTCACAGGTATTTCATGATTTCTGATGGTTAGATTTCATTCAGAAATTTGAAGGTTTTGATGAGAGCATTGTGGAAGAGTTCTTGAACAATTTTGAGTCCACATGCTCGCAAGTTGGTGGACGAAGAGTTGAAATTACCAGTCAGGTCATTTCTGACTTGTCTGGCCTTCCAAATTTTGGTCTAAAGGTTATGACGAATGCCTCCTTGCAAATTTTGATTGCTCAGTTCCACGTCGAAGGAGAGGCACTCCCAGAGGTCATCCTGACTCCATTAGGTGTCTAGAAGGGTGTTAGGTCGAAAATTTTTCCTGGAATCTGGGGTGAGATTACTAAATGGGTCAACATGTATTTTATATGCGATGGACAGGCTTCTATTCTAGATGGTGATGCGCTCAAAATGCTCGTTCACCTTAAAAAGGGACATGTCAATCATGCCCTTCGAGTCAATTTTCCTGAGTACCTCACAAAGTCTATCATTAAGGTATGCTAGAAACACTGGTCCAGTTGGGGGCAAGTCGATGCTTAAGCACCCAGGGTTGATTCATCTGTTGTGTTCACACCAAGTTTTCTTTTTCCCAAAGAGGAGGCTCGAGGGACATGTTGGTGGTGAAGGGTCTAGGCCTAAGCAACTAAAATCTGGTATCTCTTCTGCACCTTGGTCTACCCTTACATCGGGCCCTTCACATAGTCAAGCAGAGGCAGCTGATGTTCCTGAGGGACCACCATTTGGGTCCCATCCAATTATGATTCAAAAGGCAAGTGTCCCATGATCCCGTCTTCCTCCATGTAACTATGGTCCCGGTGGTTTGGCTCATGTTTGTAGATAGGTGGTTTCCAATCGAAGTCCTTACCTGATGGCACCACCCACATTCAGGAGGAACTACATATGGAGGATGTCCTGACCGCTCCATCTACTTTTCTGACATCTATGGAAATTCACACTATAACCCCAGAAATTCTTGACACTCAAATGACGCCTTCTTGCAACTATCTGGAGGAGATAACACTGCTAAAATCTCAGTTACAAGGTATGGAAGAATCCACCCTTTTATTACAAGCTGAATTTACACAAAAGACAGTAGAAAAAATTTGAGAGATTGCTGCCCTGCAGCATGAGGTGAGTTGTCTAAAGTGACAACGTGATACAGGTCTTACCCTCTTGGATAATTTCCAATAGTTGTCCCTTCAGAAAAGGGAATTGCAACAAGAAAATCAAAGATTAAAAAAGGAAAAAGAATCTTTGGAAGAGGGAAAAAAAAAAGTTAACATCTATCTTAGACTATGTCTGTCCTTTAGCCATCAAACTATTGTCCTGTAGGAAACCCTTCTCAGTCTACAACATGTATGTCCAAGAGCATTTTATTCTTGGCAGTTATTTCAGTTGTGTTCTAAAGCCCCTCACGAAATTCCCGATGGACCTAGTTTTTTATCAGTCTACAAGAACAGCACCCCGGAAATTCAAAATTTACTTTGTGAATTTTATTTACATAACATGGTAGTAACCAATGTCCTTAATTTCTTGATCAACCTATTTGTGGGGGATTTTCAAATTAAAGCATTTCAGTCTGTATTGAGGAATCACATAACTTGGAGACAACAAACAGATAGTTTCAATAACACTGCTTAGTCATTCAGATTTTACATTCACCCAACCCATCACACATATGTCGCCCTGTGAAAGAACTTTAGATCATTATATTACCAGGAAGGGGTGGGGGTGCATACTTTTCATATTTTGCTTCTGTATTATTGATTTTGAAAATTATAGTCAAGAGAATTTTGGAGCTACTTGGCAAGCTTGCAATAGGAGATGGGATACTTTAAGCCTGTCCTTAAAACGTAGGGAGGTCCTCTCTCCTCAAAATTTGAGCTGGAGCATGTGAAGAGGTGATGCCCTCATTGTTATTATCAAACAAACTGTAGAGAAAACCAGCTAGCAATAGACTGATGAATGGGCAGGCCTCCAAGTACGGCCTCCACTCCTCTTGAGCCCTCTCACAACATGGTAGAATAATGCAGCACAGTCCCATGACAATTTCACTACCTGGGTGGAAATTACCTCCAATACTCAGGCCTGCAAGAATACCATGAAGCAATACGATGATCAATTCGAGGAGTATGACATGGCTGAACAACTTGGAAGGCAAGCTGGGCACAAATGAGATGCATTAGGACATGCAACAGGTAAAGTCAGGAGGAATGATGAGTGCATAGATTGGCTCATTAATATCACTTCTTCAGACCAGAAATGCTCTTCATGATATGACTTATTTGTATATGGAGATGTTTTATATAGTCATGTCTTAGTAGATTGATGCATTTTTCCTTACTATTATTTATAAAATATGTTTATCACATGACCTCCTACTAACTATTTTTATGAGATCAAATATGATGATGTGTGTAGGAATGATGGAGGTTAATGGTGGATAAGTTGCCCGAGTTCGATGCATGCGGCTGAAGATTGTTTTTGAATTGACCTATTAGTTTGGGCTTGACTCTAACGGCTCGTAGGAATCTAAGAGTTTCAATTGATATTTTATGAAGCAGTGTTTAATGCCGCTTGATGTGGCGGATCTTGTAACAAAAATTATCTATATGAAGACTTTGTCTTCAGAACTGGAGTATCACTTTTTGGGATTCATCGAAGAAAATTATCTACACACTATTCTGTTCTAGATTTTTGTTTTCTGATATGTTATGAACTCATTTGGAGGTTGATAGAAATCTATGGCATCTTGAGAATCAGAAGTTGTTGATCACTCTTTCCTGAGGAAGAGAAAGGGCCCACTCAACTGAGGATATACGAGGTTACTTTGTGTTTTACATGCATACAGTCCTTCTATTAGTTTTACTACAGTTGCCATTTGATGAGTTCTACATGCATGCTTTGATTAACTATCTCTATTTTCTCCATTTTTTCTTTCACTTTTAAGTAGATGCTTTTGCCATGCAAATTTAGCTCATAAACAGTCTTAATTTTTGTTGAATCCCAGTTATTCAATTATGGTTTAAATTGTTAAGAATAAGTGTGTGCATATTTTACTTTACAGGAAAAGATTAGTTGTTGAAATCCATTTCATTGCAAATAGTTGAATTCCGTAGACTTGTATTTAATTTCCGTAGATTTTAACTACACTTCCTTAGAATAGCCACCAAGCTAAGCAACCCCCCCCAACAAACTCAATGAATAACTGGTTATTCTAGACTCTATTGCATATTTCCTTGGACACAGCCCTGGTTTAGAATGACACTGGAAAATATCATGTTAGTTCATAACATTACTTATTGAATTTGATTTTTTTCCCATCCTTAGTATGAAAGTTTTCATTTTATCCATTTTATCATGCACAATTCTCAAGAATCAATGTAGGCTATTCTTCTAACTGTAATATGTGCGAATAGTAAGCTGCATGACAAATTTGAATATATTCATTATGCCATGTTTGTTCCTCCTCAATATTTGCATGAGTGCTTTTGGGCATGTGGTGGCTCTACGTTTGTTGTAAAAATATTTGCACTCATCACACTTGGAAAATAAATTATTTTTTTACAATGGAAACATGTGGAAAATTTTTGTTCATTATGTTGTTGAAGCTTGACTACGACACCTGAGGAAGTTTCAAGAATTCAAGCTCCTCATTGCATTTTTTTCACAGTATATTTTGGGTATAGAATGAAGGAAGAAACCTTTGGGGAAATTTTACTCCATCCTATCCTATAGACCGAGTCAGATGTGGAGAGATATCTGAATTTCTCTCCATAATTCTTGATATGCAGACAATTTTTACGACAGTGTTTGACCTTTGTTTCTCTTTTCCAGTGTTGTCATTCATTGCAAGCCTATTTCCACTTATCCATTCAGATTTATGTTTATAGAAGGAACTCCTTGGGTACCCATATACTTTGTGCCATGCATTCTTGACAAACATCCATCCCATAAAATTTCATTTTATGTATCTCCATAGTTTTCTTACCAACATTGAAGATGGCATTTTTTTGTTAATGCATCAAACACAAAACATTTTCTATCAACTTCATTCAAGGCTCTAGTTGTGCACCAAAAATTTTGAATTCTAACTGAAGCAAGAGGTAATTTTTGGAGACAATTATATTTGCAACAACTAAACTCTACATTTTCCACTTCTTCTAAAATATTGACCATTTTCTATCCTCATCAGAATTTTGATTTGATGGATTGGCTTGAGGGGTATCCAGCTTCAGACATTTTGTAGCATTATAAGATATTTTTATCACTCTGTTGGATTGATTGTGATTAGTGGCATCATATGAAATTGGATTAAAAAAAATGAGGTTTTCACTCTTCTAATGCATCCCACATGATGACCTCAACCTCCTTTGGGACTTCTTTGAATCTAATATCCATCTGAGAACCGTTTATGTTAGCCAATTGCCTAGCAGGCCATTGTATGAGAGATCCTTTAGATAGGAAACATCCTTTACAAGGAGGGTTGAATACTCTATCAATATGAACACCGAATCTATTGGCATCTAATCTATTAAAATGTACCATGTCTCCTTCAACTACGTTTGTAATTTTTCCCTTTGCTACAAATTTACACTCAATTGAGCAGTAATGGATTAATTTTGTAACTCCCTTGAACTTCAAATTGTGTTGATCACTGTGTACAAGGTGCAGACCATCTAGTTGAGCACTCCCTTTCTTAATCATAAGGGAACTTCTTGTTTCATTGAAAATCAAATGTTTTATTGGCCAAACAATTGATTTATTAGGTTCTAGCAAGTCTGAGCATTCTAGAACACATATTTACCACATTCTCTATGCATACACCAAAATTCAAAGGACCCAACCTCTCTCCATCAATTTCATGAACTTATAGCACATGAGTTATATAACCCATGGCTATGTCATCGTCTCTACTACAAGATTTTTGTTTGAGAATGACATTGTCTATGACAAAATATCTTATATCTTTAGGACCTGTATTGATGGTGCTTTCACTGTCATCACTACAATCTCTATCACTCTCTGCATTGTAATCCTCTGAACCACTACAAATGTTTTCACTTCCCAAATTGGGGGGAATGGATGAATCTGCATGCTTTGACAATTCACTCTCTTCCCAAGAAATGTAGTATCCTTTATTCCCGACATCTGCCAAGGTTTCAAATTCATCAACTGAGAAAGGAAATTTTACTCTCCCATCCAATATTATGTTAACACTGACAACAAAAAATCCTCTTCCCACATCTTTCTAATGTAGTGTCTTCCTACTTGGATATACTCTTCCCTCTGCAACTTTGGTTCCTTTTGAAAACAAGTCCACATGATCATCCTCTACAAATGCAAAATCCCCTGCTACTGTAACAACATAAAATACAAAGTTTGCGAGATGATGGAAAATATATTAAACCATTGCATAAAATAAATTAAAAATTATCATGTATGTACAACCATAAGTATATTGAATACACATAGCACATGAGTTGTGAACTTCTATAATTCAGTAAGGTTTGGAAATACTTCAAAATTATACATATAATTAAAATTGACATGAATATATTTATAACATGATTTCCAAACTATGATTGAACTTGACTCATTTGAATTTAATTGATGAGAAATAAATAGATGAGGTTGAATTTAAATGATGAGAAATAAATAAATATAGGTTAAATAGAAGTTAATTAGAAACTTTATTGTTAACCACTTCATCCAAATATCTTCATCATATTAACATAGCATATATTACTTTTACAAGAATTCCTCATACTTCCCATATTCACTAACTATGAGAATGGGCATTTGTCCATTTTAAACATTCTCATAAAAGGATCTAATTGTCATTCATTCTTTATGTTTTGCATAGGAGAATTTTTCTTTCTTTCTATATTTAGTTTATGAGAATGGGCATATGCCCATTCTCATCACAATGATAAAAATCTTTGATAGAAATGGTATATCCCCATTCTCATCACAATGATAAAAAAATTATTTTGTATGAGAAATCGCATTTCCCCATTCTCATCACAATAATAAATTATTTTTTTGTATGAGAATGGGTATATGCCTATTCTAACCCTTCTAACTTATTGAAGCAATATTGAACTTAATCATTTTAATATCACTATAAAGGATGTGAGAATGGAAAATTGTCCATTCCAGAAAAATTAAATATTACCTCTATTTTTCTTCTATGATTCTTATATGAGAATGGGCATATGATTCAATACAACATAAAAATGTTTGTTTGTATGAGAATGGACAATATGCCCATTATGTCTATGTGTATTCCCTCAAGATAATACCTCTATTTTTCTTCTATGATTCTTATATGAGAATGGGCATATGCCCATTCAATATAAGATAAAAATGTTTGTTTGTACGAGAATGGACATATGCCCATTCTGTCTATGTGTATTGCCTCAAGATAATAATATTTTTTTCTCAAAAAGGAATAAAAACTAATTGCTCTAAATGTTCTTCCAAGGTACTATCTCATTATTTAGAACATCTAATATTAACCTTTGATGTGATTACTATAAGTTATATAGTTTTTATCATTTTCACAACCATATTATAGTATCAGTGATTTTAACACAAACACATATGGGAGATGTAATTATTTTCAAGTACATTCAAGATATTTATAATGAAACTTGATAAATATCAAAGATACCTATCGAAATATATTAAAAAATACAACTCAAGGTTAAATGTGACTAAAAATCCAAATAAGCAAAAAAACTTAGATATCATGAAATATGGTATTAGTACCAAATAATAGGATTGTCCTTTGTAATCAATGAAGAAATAATAATATATGTTTTGGATCAATCTGCCCCATCCCCTCTTTCTATTTAAGTCGACATTCCCATCTAGAGTTCAGGGAGTGGTTGAAGCAAGTAAACGATTCAACATTTGAGTGATTTCGTGAAAACCACGCGTCATATATAGTTTCCCTAACTATCCCCTCTCTAGTATAAATTAGTATCAATTAATTTCAAATGCAAAAAATAACCTAAAACATGGCTATGATAATGTTTAAAAATTATATTTTATTTTAAATGTAAATAACCTAAATCATGACTATGATAAAGTTTAAAATTTATATTTTATTTTATATGCAATAAACCTAAAACATGGCTATGATTTTTTTGAAAATTTAAATTTATTTTAAGTGCAATTATTAAACCTAAATCATGGCTACCATATTTTTTAATATTTATATTTTTTTGACCATGGAATAGCGAGACCATTAATTTTTTTTCCACCGTTATTTTTTAATTAATTTCCACTGTTAATTTTTTATTAATTGAAGGTACTTGTTTGTCAAACATGTCTTCGACCGCCCATTGGAGGGAAATTGGTGAAATTAATGGAAATTAATTCACGCCATTTCATGGCACTGTAGAGAGAATGATGATAGTTTATGTTTTCGATGATGGGATAGGTCTTGGGAATTGCAAGGTTCACCGTGGGTCGACGAAGATATCTCTTTCTTGTTCATCCTTTCCACTTTATTTTTCATCTAGTTTACGCTTTTTTTGTTTTTCCTTCCGCTTTGGGCTACCCATTTCGTTAGACCATTTTTTCTTGTGAAGCAGAAGATTTGAAGAATATTTCTGAGATATTGTTCATCCTCTCTGCTAAAATTTTGTTGACCCTTACCGCTTTGGGCTCCCTCAGTTTCTTAAGACTGATTTGGCATGTGACACACAAGATTTGAAGAAAATTTGAGGCATGAATTATTCTAACTCTTCTCTGTTGAATTATTATGAGATGAACAATATCATTTGGTTTTCTTTCCCTTACATTTTGTTCTGGATTTAAAGATAATGCCCTTTTTTATCTTCTATATTTTTTGATCTGGGTATTAAGAATATCACTTCAATGTTTTGAAAGACATGCGTAGTTTTAACCAAATCATAGTTGCTAATACGGGGAGTTATCTGTTATGATTTTACCAAACTACCGAGTGGTCTTACCACCTGGGTGGAATTGATTTTTTGCTGAGTTGTGCGGGAGAGTTCTATAGACTGAGAATGATTCATTATTAGAAGAAGAATTTACCTTTTTATAGTGAATAAAAAATTCACTTCTTTTTTAAATTGAAGATAAGTTTCAGAGATACTTCTAACTCTTATTTGTTGATTTATTATGAGATGAAGAATATCATCCTGCTTTATTTCTCTTGTATTCTGATCTGGGTATAAAGATAATGTCATATTTTTGATCTTTTGTATTATTGATATGTGTTTTAAGAATATCACTTCAATATTTTGAAAGACTTGCATAGTATTATCCTCCATAGTTATAAAAGGATGCCTCTAAATATGACCATTTCTTGCATGTTTCAGAGTCTGAACAAGATCATTCCCTTGCAAAAAAATGTTTTTGATTCTAAACAAACACTTCCAATCCTTCATGCTAAGATGGGGAGTTAACTATTTTATTATTACCAAAGTATAGTGTGGGGTTACCACCTAGGCAACGTTACTTATTTTCTGAGTTGGTAGCCTAGCTACGCAGGCCAAGATGCATGGGTGAGTGAGCTACATAGGCTGAGCTAGAGCTAGCTGACCGATTGAGCAATGGGTGAGCTGACCCGCCAAGCTCGGTGGGTGAGCTACTCAAAGATCGGTGGGATGAGATGACCCACCAAGCTCGGTGGGAGAGTTGACATTCCAAGCTGGGCAGGGTGAGCTAATATGTTGAGCTAGTGGTTGTGTTGGCCTCATTGAATGCTGGTAGTCGAGATGGGTGGGCAAGCTGACCTGCCGAGCTGGGCATGTAAGTTACCTTCCTTAGCTGGGTTGGGGCCTGACCTACCAAGTTGGGTGGGCTAGTTGACCTGCCGAGCTGGGCGGGTGAGGTTGAAACTCTGCCAAGTTGGGCGGACGAGCTCACCTGTTGAGCTAAGTAAATATTGAACTTAATCATTGTCATATAGGAATTAAAATGATTAAGTTCAATGATGTATCTAATGAGAAAATGTTCATTCTCAAAATTGGAATCATAAAAGAAGAACAAAGATAAAATCTAGCTTGTTTTATAATGGACAGTTTCCCATTCTCACAACCTTCATAGAGTTATTGAAAAAATAAGTTCAATATTGTTTGTATTATAATGATTAGAATTGATCATACATCCATTCTCATACAAACAAACTTTTTTATCTTCCATTCAATGGTCAGGTATCCATACCTATAGAGGTATTAAAATGTTTAAGTTCAGTATTGCTTGTATTAGAATGTTTAGAAGGATTTTATGCCCTTATACATACAAACAAGCATTTATTTCTTGTATTGAATGGGAAGATGCCCATTGTCATATACAAATCATATATGAAGGATATAGATAAAATTTAATTTGTTTTAGAATGGGAAGTTTCCCATTATCATATAGGAATCATATAAGAAAAATAGATCAAATTTACTTTGTTTTTGAATGGGTAGTTCCCCATAATCATAGCCTTCATAGGTATTAAAATGATTATGTTCAATCTTGTATCGAATGAACAACTTCCCAATCCCATATAGGAATCATAAAATAAGAATATAGATAAAATCTAATTCATTTTAAAATGGCAAGTTTCCCATTCTCACAGCCTTCATATAGTTTTTAAATTGATTAAGTTAAATAATTCTTGTATTAGATTGACCATTTCTTTTCACTCTTATATTCTTATTACTTTTCCCATTAGTAATGATCAAGTTCAATATTTCTTGTATTGCAATGATTAGAATGGGCATATGCCCATTCTCATACAAACAAACATTTTTATCTTGAATGGGCAGATGCCCAGTCTCTTATAGGAATCATTGAAGAAGAATAGAGATTAAATTTAATTTGTTTTTGAATGGAAATTTTCTATTCTCATATTTGAATCATATATTAGGAAAAATAGAGAAAATTTACTTTATTTTAGAATGGGTAGCTCTTCATTATCACTGTCTTCATAGTTATTAAATTAATTAATAAGTTCAATCATGTATTGAACAAGAAAATGTGAGTTCTCATATAGGATTCATAAAAGAAGAATAGAGATAGAATTGAATTATATTTAGAATGGCTAGCTTCCCATTCTCACGAGCCTTCAAAGACTTATTAAAATGATTAAGTTCACTATTTCTTGTATTAAAATAAAAAGAATGGGAGAATGCCATGGAAACATCCTTTAACTATTTTCCTATAATCATGTCTACAGGGAAGGGAACAAGGTTGTTGTTTACCTTGCAAACAGAGGTTAAAGAGGTTGAACTTTCTGTGTCATTGTAATGATTGAAAAGCATTCTCTGTCAGTATTGGGTATAAAGGAAGAGTAAGAAGTAATGAGGAGACATGTTAGAGGTTGGATGATATAAGTTCTTGCATTGGGTTTAGAAAGGACATTTGGTCTAGACAAGGGCTTGATAAAGTACGATCATTGGTTTTAGAACAGACAAGAAGGTTTTGAAATGGGTTGGTTTTATTGCCATTTTAATAGAGAAACAAAAAATATGGGCGGTGATTGGTTCGTCTAGAACCTGATTCGACCAATGGGATTAGTAGAAGAGTTTGGATGATGTTGGAAAAGGAAGGTATGTCATCTCTATTTCAAAGTTTTAAAGGCCACAAAGAATCCCTGAGAAAGGATTTTGCTACTCATTGGAAGGATGGTCAAGCTAGTATCAAGGGTTTTTCTATAAAATAAAATTTTGTGGATTTTATTGCTATAGTGGTTGGGATGAACAACGAGGGGAGGGATATTCACAAACCGAAGAAAAAATGTGATGAGGAGATGAGAAAATTTTTGGTGGGTAAAGAGAAACTAAGACATCACTGTGCAGGTTTTGAGAGAGATTCTTTACCTGATCCTTTCAATGAAATCACCCTACACTTGATGCAATTTATCACCTTGGAGGGTAGGTACAAGGTAGTTTATGCCCACCATTTCCCTATGTTAAGTCATATCCACCATGGTATGCATTATAATTTCCCATTCTTTCTCAAGTCATTCCCTACACAAATCAATCGAGAATTTCTGAAAAGGAAAGTTGAAAATCCCTCTTCATCAGGGATTGATGATGGCCTTATTCCATTTGGGTTCTATAGATTTCACCAAATTTGAGAAGTTTAGGGGCTTATTGAATGATGATGTAAAGCATGTTGAGGATGAGAAGTATATGGAGCAGGAGGATTATGAGGATTCCTCCTCTTCAGGGATCAGATGACATAAAAGAGTCTTTTATGCCATCGATAAACACTATAGATGTTGTTGGTAATATGGAGAGGGAGGTTTTGGAGGAGGACTTAGATGAATTTTATACTCTAGTGGAATGAATGAATAAATTGAGGAAGAAGAAGGGTATTGATACTACGCTAGGTGTTTCTATGTTTGATATCAAAGGGGAACCTTCCAAAGGAAAATAAAAGGTGGAGTCTGATTGGAGTATGGCATTGGAAAAAATTTCCCTCAGGGTTCTGCAACTAGAAAAGGATGTTGTTTCCATTGATGAGTGTGGGAAGGACATGGTATGTACATATATAAAATATATTGAGGTCTCGAAGAAAATTTGTACTTCTCAAAATTCCATCAGAGAGGAAATTTTTGGGATTAAAAATATGGTTATGGATATTCAGAGGAGGCTAGTTCAACTAGAGAAGGGAAGAAAAAAGTGCAGGCTTAAGCTTTACCTCAGCATCTCAGAGGAGGACGAGATGGTGAAGGATGATATGAGGGATGTTATTGGCAAGGAAGAAAAAACTGTGGAATAAGAAATTTATATGAAAATTATAATTTAGAAACTACATTCTTATGCACAAAGTCAGACTCTTATAAAATGATAATATTGAAGTAGTGTTGTTGAGTCTTATGGGTGTCCTTTAAGTTGCAATATAAGTGAAAATTTGATAATAATGTAAGACCTAGGTTATTCAAGTAGTAGTATAGTATGAGTGAATATGAGATTTAAAAAATTATAATAATGAAGTAGTGTTGTTGATGGTTTTTGGTGTCCATCATGTAGCAATCTGATTGAATAGATGTTACATTTGCATTTGGTATTGAAAAGATGTTACATTTATTTTTTGTATTGAATAGATGTTATATTTTTATTTTGTATAGAATGGGAGTATGTCCTTTGTCATACAGAAAATACGGAGGAAGAAGATGTTGCTTAATATATGAAAATGATAAAAAAAAAAGTCTATTATAAAAATGGTTGTAATGAGCAGAGGCCCAATCTCATATAGGAAACATAGAATAAGACTAGATGTTTAGAAGGGGCATATGCCCATTCTCATATAAGAATCATAGAAGGATAATAAAGACACAATTTACTTTATTTTAGAATGAAAATATGTGCATTCTCACAGCCTTACTTTATTTTAAAATGGGAAGTTGTGCATTCTCACAACCCTTATAGATAGAAAATATTACTAGTGAAAGAAGCTTTACAATGGGCAAAAGGCCATTCTCATACAAACATACAATTTTTTATTTTTGTTCATTATTAATAATTGTATTATACTAGCTGGACTATCCCTAGTAGAGCCAAGTGATGCACTACATACCCTCGAGAGGGATCAAGGCTTATGTAGTTCTCATCATAAAATATATTTATATGATTGTAAACATTTTTAGAATGGGTTGTGAGAATGGGAAGTGTGTTTGTAAAGGAAATATTGAATTTAATCATGTTAATACCTCTCATGGGAGTCATATAAATGTTTTAAAAAAGTAAATTTTAATTCTTATTCTTTTTTTTATTCACAAATGAGAGTGGGTGTCTTCCCATTCTATACTTAGAATGGGATTATGTCATTTATATTTTGTATGTATAGTTTTTATGCAATATCATCCAATTCCACGTATTCACATATATCTACTAGTGGAAAACCTACCTACATTATATGAATGGGATATATTCAGTTGAACCCATAAAGAAAGATCTCTATATTCATTAATGTAAACCTAATATTAAACACTTATGCAATTTCCATAAAAATCTAGATTCTTCAATTAAAATCCAATCTGAGGTTTTTGAGAAATGTATTCCCCAAAATAAATTTGCCATTCTACCTAGTAAATAATTTGCAATGACAATACAATTTTAGCCTTATTTACCTTTTTAACAATTATATAATGTCCTTCAAAAAAATATTAAACTTAAATACAATACAAGTTATATTGAAATTAATTTTTTTCCCATTCTCACAGTTCTTTGAAGAGATATTAAAATGATTAAGTTTAATATTGCTTGTACAAACAAACATCCCATTGAATACATGACCAAAATGTTTGTTTGATTGAGAGTTGGCATACACCCATTCTAAACATTATAATACAAGCAATATAATTTGAACTTAATCCAGGCCATTGTGTGGCACAAAGGTGATATTATTGGCTGTGTATTTTAAATACAAATAACCTAAAACATGGCTATGAAAAATGTTAAAAATCTATTTTTGTTCCCGAACATGACAGAGCGAGACCACCATGAAAATATATTGTTGACCACCATTTTTCAATTAAATGAAGGTAATTGTTTTAAAACAACTCTTCAAATGCACGTTAGAGGGAAATTGGAGATATTAATGGAATTTAATACACATCACTATGTGGCATAGTGGCTCGATATTAATGGCAGTTAAAAATTTTAAGGACGATAGAGTTCTTCGGAATTTGAAGCTTTACCATTCTTAAACAAATTATATTTTACATCTATTATTCCTTTATGATTCCTATATGAGAACGAACATTTTCTCATTTCATTATATTGCTTTTTCTTGTGAAGCACAAGATTTGAAGATTTTTTTTGATATATTGTCTGATCTATCCACTTTTTTTGTTCTTCCTTTCCACTTTGAGCTCCTCTATTTTGTTAAACCACTTCCTTGCATGTGAGATATTTGATTGTTGATTATTTATACTTTTTCTTTTGGGTTCTCTCTTTTGTTAGATTGTTTTGGCTTGTGAATAAAAAATTATGAAGTAATATTTTGAGAAACACCAATTTGTTCATAGTCATGAATTTATCTAACTCTTCTTTGTTGATTTATTCTGAGATGAAGAATATCATATGGTTTTATTTCCATTGCATGGTGGAGAATTTTCCATTGTGAAACATTTTATTTTTATCTCTAATATTATTCTATGATTCCTATATGATAATGGGAATATGCCCATTATATATGCCCACTCTCACATAGAAATCATAACATAATAATAGAAAAAAATATGTTTCACAGTGTTAGAATGTAGTAAATTCTATATCTATTCTTTTATGATTCATATATGAGAATGGTCATATGATCATTCTATATTCCCATTCTCACATAGTAATCATAGCAGAACAAAATTAAATTAAATTTCATCTATATTGATTCTTGTGATTTATTTAGAGATGAAGAATATCATCTAGTTATTTTCCCTTACATGGTAGTGAATTGGCCATTGTACAACAAAGTAAATTTTATCTCTATTCTTCTATGATTCATATATGAGAAAGGGAATATGCCCATTCACATATAGGAAGATATATTGAAGTAAATCATTTTGAGATCTATATAAAGGCTGCAATAATGGGGAATTGTCCATTCTGAAAATAAATTAAATTTTATCTCTATTAATTCATGTGATGATGTATGACTTTTGTTTATGTAAAATATTGAATGTGAAATGATCTTATTTAATGTTGACATTTGTATCATTATTAGATGCTACTATTACCTTGTTTTCTATATTGATTATTGTGATGATGAATGAATTTTTTTCTTGTTAATCAGATTTGTGGTTTTCTATATGATTATAAAATTAGGTAGTAAAAGTTTTTTTCCAACAGAGATTGCATTATTACCTTGATTATTGATATTATGTACTATGTACATAAAAAGGATAGTTAACGATTTTGTAATCTTCATTTAATAATAATTCAACATGATTATGAGTTGAAAATTCATTATAGTTCATTGAACTGACATGCATACAATTTATTCTTTTCGTATGGTATGCAGGAATCAGAGTAATCATTACTAAGTGATACGTTGGATTTGATACACCTACAAAGGCGGTGATATTGGGTAAGTGCCCATGCTAAACAAAGTAAATGTTATCTCTATTCTCTTTATTATACTTATTCACATATCTTTATGAATAATAATGGACTTTCTCTTATGAATCCTATTAAAGAGAATAGGCATATGCCCATTCTTCATATTCTAATGTTATCTCTATAATTATTTTTATGATATTTTCAGTTATCTCTAGTATGAACAATAATTGACATTTTTTTAACGATTCCCTTATGAGAATAGGAAAATTTCCATTCTAAAATAAATATTAAAAAGAATACGCATATGCCCTTTTTACATATTTTAATTTTAGCAGTATTAAACTTAATCTTTGACATACCTCTATAATGGATGTGAGAATGAGAATATGACTATTGAATACAAGAAAAAAATTCTCAACTTCTCACTCTTTAATATGTATTTAACAGCTGTGAGGGGGCATCTTCCCATTTAATACAAGAAAAAACATATTTTTTTTGTTTTAAAATGTGCATATGCCCATGGGAATCATATATGAGAATATAGGATTAAAAATGTGATGCTCATTCAATACAAAATGAAACAATTTTTTTTTGCATGAGAATGAGCATATTTCCATTCTAAATATTGTAATACAAGAAATGTTGATTTTATGAGATTGCTCATATTATTCCTATTTAAAACAATGTGATTTAAAATACATACTTTGAGACTATTTAATCCATATCTTCTTATTATTCTTCTATTATCTATCCCAAGAAATCATTCTATGATTCCTAAATGAGAAGGGGCATCTGCCCATTCAATAAAAGATAATGCAAAAAAACTACATCAATTTCATAACTCTTTTAACAAGATGTGAGAATGGGTGCACATTCTAAAACAAAATAAATTTGATTATTCCTATCATAAAGAGTATATTCCCATTCTAAACATTTGAATACAAGAAATATTGTTTGTGATTCCTATCTACCCAAACTAAGGATTCCTATATGAGAATGGGGATCTTCCCATTCAATAAAAGACAATGTAAAAATGGTTAATCGATTTCATACCTATTTAAAAGCTATGAGAATTTATAATCCATACTCTTCTTTTATCATTCCTAATTCCCAAACAAGTCTTCTATGATTTCTAAATGAGAAGGGGAGTCTTCCCTTTCAATACAAGAAAATGTAAAAAAGCTCCATCAATTTCATAACTATTTTAACAAGATGTGAGAATGAGTGCACATTCTAAAACAAAGTAAATTTGATTATTCCTTTCATAAAGGGCATATGCCCATTCTAAATAGACATATGCACATTATAAACATTCTAATACAAGTAATATGGTTTTTTTAGAATGGGCGTGTACCATTCTAAACATTCTCATACAAGAAATATTGTTTTTTATTCCTATATGTCCAAGTAGGTCTTTTATTATTCCTATATGAGAATGGCCATCTGCCCATTCAATACAAGACAATGTAAAAATGCTCAATCAATTTTGTAACTTTATACAACTCGCGAGAATGGGTGCCCGTTCTAAAACACAGTAAATAGGAATGAGGATAAATTCTACTACTTAAAATGCTCATTCTAAACAGGCATATGCACATTCTAAACATTATAATAAAAGTAATATGTTTTTTTCTTAGAATGGTCATGTTCCCATTCTAAACATTCTCATACAAGCAATACTAATTTTATGATAGTGGGCATGTGCATTTTCTCTACATTCTCATACAATCAATATTGTTTGTGATTCCTATCTACTCAAGTAGGTATTTTATGATTCCTATATGAGAGTGGGAATCTGCCCATTCAATACAAGACAATGTAAAAAATGCTCAATCAATTTCGTAACTTTATATAAGCCGTGAGAATGGGTGCCCATTATAAAACACAGTAAATAGGAATGACAATAAATTCTACTATTTAAAATTTCATGATTTCATTATTTATTATTGTATGATAGTTTCATATTTTTTGTAACTTTATACAAGATGTGAGAGTGGGTGCCCATTCTAAAACACAGTAACTATGTAAAAAGTACAATGTATTTAAATTTCATTATTATAAAACATATATTTTTACATATATGTTTCATTATTCACATAGCTATTTAAAACATTTAAATGGGTCCAATAAATTCAAATATCTAAGCATTAAAAGGTGGAAAAAAATTAATGTATTACATATTCAAAATATTAAAAAATTAAAAGGTGGTGATTTGTTGATGTATTATGTATTCAAATTTTGAATGTATGTACAAAAATAACACTATGTATTTTTCATTATTCTAATACCTCTTCAAAAAAATTTAAATGTTTCTAAACATTGGGATAATATGACATTAAAGCATTTAAATGCATACCCTTTTGCAGTTAAGTATTTACGATAGACTTAGGATATGAGGATATTAAAGGAATTTAAGCATTAAAGGGTAGTGATTTATAATGGTTAGATTCAAATTTCAAGACTTACGATATCATGATACTAAAGGCATTTAATCATCAAACGGTGGTGATTTATTATTGTAGGTTAAATTCAAATTTCAAAGTTTTGGCACCATTTTTAGAGGCAATTTTTCTTGGTCAATTATTATATAAAAATTTAGATTTTGAATAGCTAGGGTTTTTTTTCTCTCTTATGGACGAGTTTTTTTCTCCATTACGGCTGATTTTTTTCATTCATAGATTTTGTATGAGAAAGAAGAAGTTACGCGAAAGGATTTAAGCTGATTGGAAATAGAGATTATTGAAAAAGAAACTTGTTGTAGTGGTAATAAAAAGATCTAGAAAGAGAAAGGTGGTAATTAGTTTATCAAATCATTTTTTGCTTATGTAAAAGGATCTGGCCTGATTAGATAATGAGATTATTGAAAAAGAAACTTGTTACAGAGGTTATTAAAAAAGACACAGAAAGAGACATGTGGTACTTAATCTATCTAATCATTTTTTCACACCATAAACAGGTAGGTATTTGAATGAAATAATTTTGATTTGTATATTTGGTAGTTATTACATTTACGAATGTAAATAAATTGATTTTTGTATTTTATTTTTGTTAGGTTTATGAATGGAAAAAAATCAATACATTTTTCAAACATAAAAATAAATGACATATATGGAAAAATGGTTCAAATAGTCTATTGTTAACTAAAAGATATGTGTTTATATATTTTTTAGGATTTAGAAGTAAACATGGAAAAAATGAGATATAAAAAACCTAGAATAGCATGCTCTGCCATTGTTGTTTTCCCTTCAAGAAATATTGAAAAATATCCCTTGCAAAATCATTGTATCAGAAGCTATTTCTTCTTCTTTCTTCTACAAAATATTTGTATCTTTGTATCTCTCCTGCTATCGGTGGCTATATCTTCTTCTTTCTTCTGCGAAATCTCTATATCTTCATATTTCTCTAGCTACATCTATTTTCTTTGGCTTTCCCCAAGTAAATATCTGAATCAAAAAAATTCAATCACAATAGAGGAGAACTCAAAACTTGATTCATTCAAAATCAATATTTTTATAATGTACTTGGCCAAAAAATGCCTCATAAAAAAAAGTGTCAAAATTCAAAATTTGAATCAAACCTACAATAATAAATGACCAAATCTAAAAAAAAAGCACCAAGATTTAAAAATTTGAAACAATCATTCTGGTATTATTGAAAATTAACTAATCAATAACAACATGTTGGTATTATTAAAAATTAATTAATCAATAACAAGTATTAATAGAATTCAAAGTGTTTCTAATCAAGATATGATTTTTTTAATGATTAAAATCTTTTGATCGAACCTATAAATGGGGGAGTTGAGAACCCCAACCAAAAAAAGGAGAAGGGGAGGAGGGAGGAAAAAGGAAAGGAAGCAGAAAGGGAGCCATACAAAGGAAGAAAATCTTAATAGGATCAGCCGAAAGAAGGAGAACAGAGGAAAGGGCTAAAGCGAGGGAAAGCCCGAAAACAAAGCAACAAAGGAGAAGGAGGCCAACAAACACCAAATCCAATAGGAATCTAGGAATAAAAACTAAAATGAGTGTCGGCACAAGTATTGGCAGCACTGAGAAGGATCCTGAAATCATCGCCAACACGATCCTTGAGTTCGTTCTGATTGTCAATCATCGAATGAATAGGAAAGAGAGCAACATCAATATCTACCAGAGGAAGGAGCCGATGATCGAGCCGACCATATACGAACATAGATCCCACATTTTGGGAATAATTTAACAGATCCCGGTATTGTCCACTTAGCCATTGTATCCCTTGACCTGCCCCAAAGCCAACTCGTCAACTTCTTCCACCCATAGCAAGGGATCAGGAAGGGAGAAATCTAACAATTCATCATGCAGACCCTCTTGGTGCACAGGGTAGATTAGGTCTTCTACAAAAAACTCCACAACTGATAGAGTTAGGTGAAGAAGTAAGTAGATAGAGACGAAGGCCGAATCAATGTTAGAATCAGTCCGAGCACGACGCAAGCTGAACTGATAGGAGTCTCCGAGAATGTTTTCTATTGTTTCAGCTTCAAGATGGGACGAGTACCTAAAGATCTCAGAGAGACGATTACAATCTATTTTCACTGTTTAGGCCTCTTCCGGTTGAGTGCCACAAAGAAAAATGAAAGGAAAACCTAAGAAACCCATGGAAGGAAGAACCATAGAGACCACCATGAGAAATAGAGATGGGGCCGACGGTAGATAAAGAGAGAAGACAAGAAAGAGCATCATTAGCTCTACAACTAAATGACCTTCCTTTCCTATGAGCTGATGGATGAGAATCCATCCCAATCCAGCACGTTACTTGAAATTTTGGTGGTGGAAGGGAAATCGATGACATGATTAGCAAGTAGATCAGCTGCAACATTGGCTTCACGGAAAGCATGACTGATGTGCCATTTGTTTATTTTCTTGAGCCAAAATAAAATGTTGGATATGAAGGAATTTAAATTCCAAGAGAGGGTTGAGCCTTTGAAAATGGCTTGAGTGATGATTTGAGAGTCCCCTTCAATAGATAAATATTCACAACCACTCTGAACTACCAATTTCACTCCTTCCAGGAGGGCTTAAACTTCGGCCAGGTTGCAAGAGTAATCGGGAAGTGGAAAGGAGCCAACAGAGATGAGAAGATCATTAGCACTTCTGAGAAAACAACCAGTGCCAAACTTACCTGGATTGCCTCTAGAGGCACCATCAAAGTTCAATTTCATGGAGCCCTGTGGTGGTGGCCTCCACCTGACCAATTTCCTTCTCAAAATTTTCTCTACTTGTGAAAGACTGCACCTGATGATGGACCCTGGATTAGGAATTTTAATGAGCAGCCAAGCTTGTCTGATAGCAGCGTCACGAGAGGAAAAAAGAGGATTATTGATGTTGTTTTTACTAACATTTTCAGATATAGCCACTTCCAGTTTGATCAAAAAGTCAGGAAATTCTGAAGACTGATCTCTAAAGATGCAAAGATTGCGCTCCCACCATAAGTGCCAAATTAGAAAAAGGGGGCTAAAGACCATATAGAACTTAAGGAACTCTTGGAATCCATCTTAGGCCAAGCAAGGAGGGAATATTTAATGTTATTACATAGAACCCAAGCAAGATTGAGCTTATGGAGGAGCCAATTCCAGCTCTTGACTGTAAAGGAACAAAAGAGGAGGAGGTGGTCGATATCTTCTTCTACTTCACCACAAAGAACACACTTTGAAGGACCAGCGTACCCCCAAGATCTCCTTCACAGTTGAGTGAGAATTTTTTTTGTTTTAGAACCAACCAGCCGAAAATAGCCACTTTTGGGAGGATTTTAGAGTTCCAGCAACCAGACGAACAAGGAACCCCTTTGCCAGACATTAAGATGAGTTTGGAATAACCCTCTTTGACAAAATAGTTATCTGAGGAAGAGCCAAGCCAAAGGAGATGATCCTCACGATCCTTGAAGGTTGTATGACGAGAAGATATGGCCTTTGAAAGGGAGGAAACTTCAAGAGAAGAAGCACCAAGGGTAGCAATATCCTTCCAGAGCCAGGAAGGAGAGTCATCGGGATGAGGAAGGCCATAATCAGTAATTTGACTACCCCAAATGGCCTTGGAAATGTTCATGACCCTATTGAGGATAGGATTAAGATTAATTGGAGCATGACCATTCTAGTTGTCCTCCCAAAAATTGGCAAGAAAACCATTGTTAACGTGCCAAGAAACAGAATCTATGATTAGGAATCTGTATTTATAGATGAAGTTCCAAATATGCGAACCTTTAGGGAGTTCTTCACTGGAGAGAAGGAGCTCAGGGTGGCCAACCTCCAAATATTTATGAGAAAGAACCTGAAAGACCAACCTTTTGGCATCTGAAATAAAGTTCCAAACCAATTTAGCTCTAAGAGAAATATTCTGAAGAGCCAGGTCTACAATCCCTAGACTGCCAAGGGATTTAGGAAGTTTGACATCATCCCAATTGACCAAATGGAATTTTTTTCTTCATTGTTCCCCTGCCAAAGAAATGATCTGACAATTTTCTCAAATTTGAGCAAAACCGATTTGGGAATCGACATGACTGAGAGCATATAAATGGGAAGAGCACAAAGGACCGTTTTGATCAAAAGAGCTCTTCCAGCCAAAGAGAACCATTTCCCTTTCCAAGATTGCAATTGCTGTGATAAAGAGAGAAGGAGATCATCCCATAAAAAGACTTTCCAATTACCAAAAAAGAGTGGAATTCCCATATATTTATGGGGAAGGGAACCAACAGTAAATCCCAAAACATCCCTGATTCTCCGCTGCATCTGAAGAGAGACGTTAAAAAAGAAGATGACAGATTTATGGAAATTGATTACCTGACCAACAACTTTAGAATAGGAATTCAGAATATTATCCAGGGCTCGAGCTTCCAGAACTATTGTTGAACCAAAGAGGAAGGTATCATCGACAAATTGTTGATGGGTGAGAGGAGGTAGGTTAGCAGTTAAGGAAATGCCTGACAAATAACCTTGAGAAAATGTCGATTTAATTCCTTGTCTCAAATCTTCAGCAACTAGAATGAAGAGGAAGGAGCACAAGGGGTCCCCTTGTATTAACCCCCTACTACCGCTAAAAAAACCTTCCGTAGAGAAATTGACTAGGATGGAAAAACAAGAAGAATAAATACAATTGAAAATCCAATTACATAAGTGGTTACTAAAACCCAAAAGCTGGAGGGATTTGAGAAGAAACCTCTAATTGATGCGATCGTAAGCTTTACTGAAATCCAATTTAATCATCATTCTAGGGAGAGGGGAAGAGTGCAGGGTATGAATAATATCATGCAAAATGATGATCCCATTGGTAATAGATCTGTCAGGAATAAATCCACTCTGTTCAGGCACAATAAGCTTATGAAGAAGGGGGCTCAACTTGGAAGCAATAGACTTTGGAGATGATTTTATAGGAGGTGTTACAAAGAGAAATAGGACAGAAGTCATCAAGCTTCTCAACAGGGATTTTTTTAGGAAACAAAAAAATAAAAGTATGATTCAGGACACCTAAGATCTTCCCAGTTCTTCTGGATTCTTCAACAGCTTGGCAAACATCAGCCCCAATGATATCCCAAAAATCTTGATAAAAAGCGGTCGGAAAATCCGTTAGGGCCTGGAGCTTTGTCTCTTTCCATAGAGAAAACTATACTGAAAACTTCCTCTTTGGAGAAGGGGGATAATAACTTAACATTATCAACATCATGAATCAACTTTTGAGATTGAGCCAGGAAGGGAAGCTGAAAAGCCAAAGAAGAAAAATATTCATCATTCAAGAAGCTTTTGAAAGAATGACACAGTTTCAGCTTTAACGAGAGGTTGGGTAGAGATCCAAAAATCGTCATCCAACTTCAGGGAAGAGATATAATTAATATTTCTCCTAGATTTAACCGAAGCATGGAAGAATTTAGTGTTTTTATCCCCATCGTGCAACCATGTTTCCCTAGATTTTTGTCTCCAGAAAGTTTCTTCTTTTAAAAGAAGATCGCCCAGCTCGCTGAGGAGAGATTTTTCTTTAGTGAATTCCTCTAGTCTCATTCCATTTTTTAAAACCAATTCATTAAGAGCAGGAATCTCTTTTTCAACTCTCATTTAATCCTAAAATATATTTTTAAAGGAGGAGGCATTCCAGTCGAGCAACTGAAATTTAAGCAAAGAATTTTTTTAGAAAGGATAAACATCCTTGTACCGGAAACAGAGAAAGAAGCCCACCAATTATGTACAAGAGCCCGAAAAGCATCAGTTCCTGCATCCACATAGATTCGAACTTGAAAGGGGATCGGTGAGGAGGAGTGTCGAACTTGATGTTGAGGGAGACAGGGAAATGATTGGAGCCTGACAAGGGAATAACATAACAGGCAAGGAGAAAATTTTGTTGGAGCCATTCTTCAGATACTAGAAACCGGTCAAGCCTGACCACCATATAGCCGAACCCAGGTTGACGGTTGTTCCAAGTGAACCAACCAGAACAAGGTTCAACATCCAACAAATTGGCTTCATCAACAAAGGAGATAAAATCAGATTGGGAGCACGGATGCCAGCGAATACCTCGACTCTTATCTTTATCTAAAATAGTAGTGTTAAAATCTCCAGCAATAATGATTTTAGAATTAAAGAGAGATCTAAGGACTTCAATAACCTTTGACCAAATATCTCATTTTTTAACAGGATTATTCGGACCATAGACATTACAGAGAAAGAAAGACTCATCAGAATGTTTCATACAGACCTTGCACCATTGAAAGCTAGGACAATCTGAGAGTGGATCAATAAAGCAAATACTGGTCTTCCATAAAATGCCCAAACCACTAGAAGCACCAACATGAATCTATGAAAAAACCATCCCAACCTTTCCAACGACGGAACCAACCAGCCAGGCAATCAGCACTAGACATCTTGGTCTCTTGAATTAAACAAATAGAAACATCTAACTTTGCAACATAGCACCTGAGCAGACATTGCTTTTTAGGGGCATTAAGACCCCTAACGTTCCATGATAAAATATTCATCTTTTTTTCAGAGAGGACACGCCTCTCCTACTTGAAGATGGGAAGAAAGAGAGGAGTTACAGTTGTTTGCCAGCAACAATCTCCTTCAGAGAGACAATCTTTGGAAGGATACCCGGGGGTAGCCTTGAACCCAAATCAATGTTTAAACATGCTGGAGTCATGAGGATAGAACTCTACAAGCGGGTTTCTTCATTGCGAAAATATTGTTCTTCTTCCGAGGCACTATGATCTTCCCCCAAACCGACAACTTTTAAACTAATCAGATCTTCTTTTTCACAAACCCATTTTTCTAGTGAAGTTGCGTCTGAACCGAGCCCCAAGGTGAGTCATCATGAAACAAAGATAGAATGCAAGTAGAATCATGAACCACAGACGTTGTTTCTTTGACCAGGGAGATGGTGCTTGGATCAAGAGACAGAGGCTCTGAGACTAGAGCAATACCGGATGAGATCAATTCAGAACTCGGAGCCATTGTGTGAGAATGTGGAATAAAGGCCTCGTGAACAAGTAAAATGGGATTTTTTTTCCACACAGCGGTTCGTGAAGCGGGAGGGTTTTTACATTCTTTTTGAAAGTGTCCCGGCCTCTTGCAATGAAAACAATTGTTGGAAATCACCTCATATTCAACCTTCTGAACCCATTTCCCGTTGGAGGAAGAGATTACAATGAAATCTTGAAGCTTTTTGGATGAATCTAAGGAGACACATACTCGAGCAAAAGAAGAAAGAGAACCTTCAAGAGTTACCGGGTTGATACGTACAACTCTTCCCAGACTGGTGCATATTTTATTAAGAATATTAGGATTCCAGTATTCACTAGGCAGAGAATAGAGTCAAATCCAAACTTGGACACCATCCATTTCAGCTAGATCTGGATCAAAATGAGCACTCTAGCTATGAATAAGAACCCCTGAATCGATGAATAGGAATTCTTTCCTTGCAAGGGTGTCGTCGCATTGAGCTTCGCTACGAAAAATAACCATAAAAAACCTTTATCCAAGAAGCGAATACGAAGCCCACTCCCCCATTGGAAGTCACACCAGTTGCGAATCCCATCCACTGACAAACAACGCCCCACAAATTTTGCAAAAATCACTCGTTTTCCAAGGAGAGAGAGCTGGGAAGAAAGACCGTCTGTATCATCCAAAGTAACCAACACAAACTCTACAAGAAGAGATTCATTTTGAACATTATCGTTCCCCTTTCTGATGTCAATATTCAGGTCTAGCTTGACCACTCTAGGAACCAGACAATTGAGGAGAGTATACGACAGAACACGCCTAGCTAGGCACCCCTTGACACCTTCTAGAACGCCTAAAGGAAGAGAACCGTTACGACTGTTAGATTTTGAAAAATTTGACCATTCTGGAATAGTTCCCTGCTGAGTTCCTTCCATCATCCTCACCCGAGTTCTAATCAAGATATGAAATTAGTAATTAATTAGTATTTTTACTAATTTAACTATTTAATTAATAATAATATAATTAATTCGTAAAAAAATATCCTATCAAATAATATTAAATACAATAATTATTATTACCAACAAACTTACATTACTATATTAACTAGAAACATATTAATAACATCTAATTATATTATTAAATTTTATAAATATAATACTTAATTAATTATAGTCATTTTAAAATTATAAAAAATATAATAAAACTAATTACGGACATAAACAACATTATTTCAAAAAATTAGAAATCAAAGAATGTGTATTTAACATATGATATTAGGATTAAAGAAAATTAATTAATTAATTAATAATACTAATAAATAAATACAAGAATTATTATTTCAAACAAACTTACATTACTATATTAACTAGAAACATATTAATAACATCGAATTATATTATCAAACAACGTATCATTTAATAATACAAATAAATTTAAAATAATACAAATAATATTTCAATTCATATCATATCATTTAATAATACAAATAAATTTCAAATAATATTTCAATTTGTATCAATATATGCCCATTCTAATAATAGGATTCACAGAGAAAAATACGCATAAGGAAAACTTCATATGGGCATCTGTCTACTCAAATGGCCATGACATGAAGATGAAATGGATTATACCCCATTTGGCAATGAAAGGAAAAAGAGATGTTATTCTTCACATTAAGAAGTGTTAGATATATGAGAATGGGCACTTGCCATTTCTAAAATAATTTAATAAAACTATGAGAATGGTCATCTGCCATTTCTAAATCAATTTAATACAACCATGAGAATGGGCATCTACCCAAGGGTATGTAGTGCAACACTTGGTGGAGCCAAGATGCCCATTCCTAAAACAAAATAATAGAGTTATGCCCATTCCTAAAATAAAATAATTTGAGAATGGGAATATGTTATTTCTAAATCAAATTAATACATCTATAAGAATGGAATTAATACAACTATGAGAATGGGTAGAATAGAACGGGCATCTGCCCAAGGGTATTTAGTGCAATACTTGGCGGAGCCAATATGCCCATTCCTAATAAAAATAATAGAGCTACATAAGGATTGATACCCCTCGATATGGTCTTTAACAAAATATGCTAGTTGCTCCAATATGAGAATGGGCATCTGTCATTTCTAAATCAAATTAATACAATTATGAGAATTTGCATATTCCATTTCTAAATTAAATTGATACAACTATGAGAATGGGAATCTGCCATTTCTAAATCAAATTAATACAATATGAGAATGGGCATCTGTCATTTCTAAATCAAATTAATACAATTATGAGAATTTGCATATTCCATTTCTAAATTAAATTGATACAACTATGAGAATGGGAATCTGCCATTTCTAAATCAAATTAATACAACTATGAGAATGGGAATCTGCCATTTCTAAATCAAATTAATACAACTATGAGAATGAGCATCTGAAATCTCTAAATTAAATTAATACAACTATGAGAATGGGCATCTACCCAAGGGTATGTAGTGAAACACTTGGCAAATCCAAGATGCCCATTCCTTAAAAAAATAATAAAGCTACATAAGGTTTGATCCCCCTCAATATGGTCTTTAACAAAATATGCTAATTACTCCATTATGAGAATGGGCATCTGCAATTTCTAAATCAAATTAATACAACTATGAGAATGGGCATTTGCCATTTCTAAATCAAATTAATACAACTATGAGAATGGGCATCTACCATTTCTAAAAACAAAATAATAGAGCTACATAAGGCTTGATCCCCCTTGAGATGGTCTTTAACAAAATATACTAATTACTCTAATATGAGAATGGGCATCTGCCATTTCTAAATCAAATTGATACAACTATGAGAGTGGGCATCTTCCATTTCTAAATCAAATTTATACAACTATGATAATGGGCATCTGAAATTTCTAAATCAAATTAATACAACTATGAGAATGGGCATCTGCCCAAGGGTATGTAATGTAACACTTGGTGGAGCCAAGATGCCCATTCATAAAACAAAATAATAGAGCTACATAAGCCTTGATCCCCCTTGAGATGGTCTTTAAAAAAATATGCTAATTACTTCAATATGAGTATGGGAATATTCCATTTCTAAATCAAATTAATATAACTATTCCTAAAACAAAATTATAGAACTACATAAGGCTTGATCCCCCTCGAGGGTATGTAGTGCAGCACTTGGTGGAGACATAACATGTCTCTGCTAGGGATAGTCCAGCCTAAACGATATAATTGTATTCAAGATAAAATGAAACAAATGTGTTTTGTTTGTATGAAAGAATGGATTACTTCCCATTCTTAAACAGAGTAAAAGTAAATTTTAATTTCTCCACTAGGATCCTTCATTATGGAGTTAGATATGATTAAGTTTGCAGAAGTGCTAAACTGACAATAATTTTCTTCTATTACTCATATTATAATTGAATGGGAATTTTCTCTTTTAATTCGTATCAATTTATTCTAATATACATATTAGAAAAATGTCTTCTTGTTTTTATGAGAGAACCAACAATTACCCATTCTTAAATAACTTAACAAAGTAAATAAATATCATCTCTCTAGTAGCATCTTGCATTGTGGACTAGTTATGAGTAATATGGAAGTACTAAACTGACTAAGTTCAATATTGCAAGTATTAGAATGTTTAGAACATGAGCATATTCCCATTCTAATATAGGAATCACAAATAAAAATAATAATAAGGTGAACCACATATGGGAATCTGTCTTCTCAAATGGACATGACATGAAGATGAAGTGGGTAGTTTCCCATTTTGCGATCGAAGGAAAACTAGATGTTATTCTTCACATTGAGAAGAGTTAGAAATATTCATTTTTCTTTCTCAGAAATTCCCTTGATATTCTTCATGAAAAGAAAGAGATCCCAAAAGTGAAAGAATAAAAAAAAATTAGAGATAGAGGCTTGATCCCCCTTTAATAGTATACAGTACAGCACTAGGCTCGGCTAGGGATATTCCATCCAATATGATATAATTAATAACTCTATAAAGGCTTTCAGAATTTTTTTACACTAGTCTTCTTCTAATATGATCCTCCTTCCATTGCAATGGTCCTCCTTTGATGCAAAATGGGGAACTACCCAACAATAAATGGAAAACGATACAATTTTAATCATGATAAAAATAAAAAAATGTTTGTTTGTTTGTATGAAAGAATGGAAAATCACCCATCCTTAAACAAAGGCAAAGTAAATTTTATCTCTCCACTAGCATATGAAAACATAAAATTAGAAAAAGCATTGTATCAATTTCTTGTAACATATTGATAATGAGCATATTCCCATTCTAATAATAGGAATCACAAAGAAAAATAGGCATACAGAAAACTACATATGGGCATCTATCTACTCGAATGGGAAAGACATGGACATGAAGTGGATTGTTCCCCATTTTTTTGCATTGAAAGGAAAATTAGATGTTATTTTTCACATTGAGAAGAGTTAGAAATATTCATTTTTTTTTCATGAAAAGAGAGAGAGAGACCAAAATCATAGGGGCTATCCTCCAGGGATAGTCCAACCAATATAATACAATTATAACTCTATAAAGGTTGTAAAAATGTGTCCTTTTGTTAAAATCGTCCTCTTTCCATGCAAAATGGGGAACAATCCAATAGTAAATGTTTGTTTGTTAGACAATGGATAAATGCCCATAAATATAATGTAAACAGGGACAGAAGCCTGAAGATTTTATTAATTAGAATCAACCAGTTTACAATAGGAAAGAGCTACAATACTTATAGGTATTGTACAAATGAATACAAACAAAATAGGAGTTGCAAAAATGCAACAACCAGTACAGTAGCTTCCAATATTACATCCGGGAAGCACATAATTGTTATAACTACATAGCAATTATACCTGTGAAAATAATAAGCCAAATATGTTGATAAAACTATATAACAAAATACAATAATAATTAATTAATAAATAATTAAATATATAATGCATAATTAATAATATTAGGTAAATAATTAACCTAACATTCCCCCCCTTAATTGTGCATTGTCTCAAGGGATGTGGAGAGGAACTCTCTGAACAACTCAAACTTTTCACGTGCAAGTGACTTTGTGAAGATATATGTCCGTTGTTCAGATATTGGACAATATTGAAGTTGGATGTTGTGCTTCAACACATGTTCACATATGAAATGAACCTGTACCTCAATGTGCTTTGTTCTCTCGTGAAAAACTGGATTGCGAACAAGATTGAGAACACCTTCATTGTCAAAATACATGGTGGTCAGTTTTTCCTATGGTATTCTAAGTCCTTCCAATATGCGATGTAGCCAAATCGTTTCACAGAAAACTTCTCCTGCAGAATGATACTCAGCTTCTATGGAAGAGCGAGAAAAAAAGTGTTGTTTCTTACTTCCCCATGATATTGGTCTAGATCCCATAAACAATACAAATCCAGAAGTGGATTTTCTATCATTAATGTTACCTGCATGATCTGAATCCGAATATCCAGTCAAGAAGAAGTTGTCATTCTTCTTGTATTCTAGACCAAGATCTATTGATCCTTTAAGATATCTCAAAATGCGCCTTGTTGCTTTCCAATGAAAAAATTTTCGATCTTACATGAACCTAGATAGATAGCTCACTGCAAAGCTGATATCTGGTCTAGTGTAGGTCAAGCAAATGAGACTCCCTATCAGCTACCGATAGAGAGTGGCACTTACCTCAGGAGATGGATCTGAATGAGATAATTGTAATCTATTCTCCATAGGTGTAGCAATTGGTGTGCAATCCACCATCCTAAACTTCTCAAGAGTAGTCTTGGTAAATTTCATCTCAGAAACAAAAATGTGACTCTCTTTCTATCATACTTCTAATCCAAGACAACAATGCATCAGCCCGAGATCAATCATGTCGAACGATCGATTAAGATCTTTATTCGTTGCATCGATCATCCTCATTGAACTACCAGTGATGACTATATCATCGACATAAACAATGACAATAACAATCTCCCCCCCTTGCTTTTTGAGGTAAAGATTGGGATCGTATGGATATCTAACAAATCCATGTTGTACAAGATGCTCATCAATATTGATGTACCATGCCCAGGATGTCTGTTTGAGGCCATACATATATTTTCTAAGTCTGCATACCTTTTCTTATTGACCAAGTACTACATATCCTTCAGGTTGAGTCATGTAGACTTCTTCTTGTAAATATCCATTTAGGAAGGCACTTTTTACATCCATTTGGTGCACTTTCCATCTAAACTATGTAGCTAGAGCAAAGATCATCCTGATCATTTTGATCTTAGTTGTGGGAGAAAATGTCTCATCATAGTCAATGCCTTCTTTTTGTGCATACCCCTTTGCTACAAGTCTTGCTTTATACTTGTCCACTATCCCATCTATTTTGTACTTTGTTTTAAATATCCATCTGCATCCAATGGGTTTCTTCCCTGGTGGAAGATCGACAAGCTGCCAAGTGTTATTCTTCATCACTGATTGATATTCAAAATCCATGGCATCTTTCCAAGCTTGTGACTGTAGGGCTTCCTGGACTATAGAGGGATCATCTGATTCAATAACTCTACTCGTCAAAGCAAAGTTAACTTCTTCTCTTTCTTTACTGTGAGTCTGTCGTCCAAGGGTGGATGTATCTGGTGGAGCATCCATTCTTGCATCTCGTAATGTACTTGTACACCATTTAGGCATACGTTGAACTGTTCCCATGGGTCTTGGTTCTATCTGATCAACACCATCATCACCATCATCACTTTCATCTTCTGAGGGAACATGAGCTTCAATTTTTACAACAGGTGAAAAATCTACATCTTGTAAGTTCGGAGGATGAGTCTATGTTTCCTTCTTCTCGAAAAACTCAACATCTCTACTGGTGTAGACTTTTCTAGTCTTAGGATCCATTAATCTATACCCAAGAGTCTCTTCACTATACCCAATGAAGACAAGTTTATGTGACTTCATGTCCAATTTCTTTCTATTATGTTTGGGTATGTGCATGCTTTCTTTGCACCCGAATACTCTGAGGTGTGCAATAGATGGTTTCCATTTTGACCATGCTTCTTATGGTGTTATTCCATCAAGAGCATTTATGGGTGCTCTGTTTAACAAATACACTATTGCCTTTTCTACTTCTTCCCAGAATATCTTTGCAAGTCTAGAATCATCGATCATGCATCATACCATTTCCATCATAGTATGATTTCTTCTCTCAACAACACCATTTTGTTGCGGTGTGTGTGGAGGAGGAATTTGTCAACGAATCTCATGAGTTTGTAGGTAGTATCTGAACTCATCACTGATGAATTCCCCCCCTTGATTTGAGCGGAGAGTTCTAATGTGATGACCAGTTTCTTTCTCAATTGCTACTTTGAAATTTTTGAAGGTTTCAAACGCTTCACTTTTCTTGCAAAGAAAGAAAATCCAATTTTTTCTCGAATAGTCGTCAACAAAAAGCATGAAGTACTAGAACCCAGATTGACTTGGCTACATCGGATCGCAAAGATTGGTATGAACCAGGTCAAGTTTACCATGAGCTCAAAATGTACTCCTCTGGAATGAAGCTTTGTGTTGTTTTCCTGCTAGGCAGTGAGGACACTTGTCTGTATCCTTCTGAAGAGATGGTAGCCCATGTACCATATTACACTGGCAAAGTGTTTCAAGATATTTGAAAGTTACATGACCAAATCTCCGATGCCACAACTGTGCTAAGGTGGAGTTCTTAGCCACAAGTGTTTGATCATCTCTGTGAACAAAATAAAGTTGGAACATGCGTCCCACATTTGAGGATTTTGCAATTATTTTTGAGCCTCTTGATTTGTCTCGAATCAAACATGTTTTCTTACCAGATTGACTATCAGAGTCAATTTTTAGGTTGTGATCTAGGAGTTGACTAACTGAAAGAAGAGTCTTTGTCAACCCAGGGACATATAGGACATCTGATAGTCTGTATTTGCATGAACCAAGGGGTAGATAAATGTTCCCAATCCCCTGAACTATATATGAGGAATCATCTCCCAATGAAACATGATTTTTTGATTGTGTGCCCCTCATTGAAATAAACTAGTCTCTATGGCCAGTCATGTGTCGAGTGGCTCCCGAATCAACATACCAGACATCACTAGATGACGTGGATGGTTCACTTGATCAAGCAGTGAACAAGTAGTCTTCATTGTCTAACTGTTCTCATTGCTCAGCAATATTACCTTGTTAATGGGATCTTCTTTTCCAATTCCCTTTTTTCTGCCCTTGATTGTTGTTAGACTGTCCCTTGTAAGACTGTTGTTGTTGAGGTCCAGAGTTACTGGATGAACCTTTCTTTTAGGTATTATACCAACAATCTTGTAGGTTATGTCCTCTTTTGCAATTGGACATTGCTTCTTCTATTGTCTATCCCCTTGATACTGATATTGATTTTGGGATTTTTTTATAGGAATTAGGTTTTCCTTTACCTTTACCTTTCCATTTTTAATGTGAAGACAGTGCCTGCTCCTCTTCATCATCCTTATTGTGCATTGCTTCCTCTTGTTGCAGTAGATTTACCAGTTTGTCAAAACCAACTGTCGTATCTAACACATTTGGTGTTGTGACAAAAATTTAGTAAGAAGAGGGGAGTGCTCTGAGAACAATGGGAATGAGAGCATCATTTGTGATCGGTTCTCTCAGGACTAGAAGTGAAACCCTCAATTATGAAACTCTTCTTAAGAAAGCTTCTATTTTTTCATTCTACTTAAACTTTAATGTGTGTAACTGACTCTACAAATTCAGTATAACATTCTTGTTTTTGGCCTCGTATACTGTGCTCAATTTATCCCATGATTCTTTGGTTGTTTTGGCATCTTGAATGTGGGGTTGTACATCGTTGGACACTCCAAAAAAGATGATGATTTTAGCCTTCTGATATTCTTTATCAAACTGTCATTGTTGTGTTGTATCAGTAGTTGATTTGGTCAGAGTACCATTCACAATAGGCCAGATCTCTTCAAACTCAAGTTGTGTCTTAATTTTTGTCTTCCATGCAGCATAGTTGTTTCCTCTGAGTAGTTGTGAATCCAGAAGAAAAAATTTGGGGGCATTGGTGCACATTTTACAGAGATCACTGACAGGGTTTGGCTCTTATCACTCCAGGTATAAGGTCTCCCAATCTATATATTGTTAGTCTGATATACTGAACCTTTCTATATACATGCTCTTCTGATATACCCAGTGGTACGTGAAAGAATCTCACCCTTTCTATATACCCGACGGTATGTGAAAGAGGCGTTAACATATGTGAAAGAATTCAATATGTGGTACCAAGACAGTACTGATGGAGTCTGTGCAATTATTGACACCGGCTCAAAGAAATATCCTCATACGCATGCGTAACTTTGCTATATACTTGGATAATTTCTTAGTCCCGATTTATGTCATGCAATCGTTCACAGACGGATGGGATGGCTCATAGTGTGTGCATTGTGACCTTATTACTCCCTATCGATTTAAAGGGTTGATGCCCAGATGATGTTGTTGCAACTATATTAGGCATTAAGTGTAGTATTAGTCATAACGAATTTACCCGTAAGCACTTCCCAGAGGCATCGTATATACCGAATGCTGCGAATGAGATCTAGGATCTCGTGAGTATTATAGAACCAATTTTTAGCTATTTTTTTATTACAATTCTGTCAGTTTCTGAGTAGTTACAAAGTTTTCAGTTGACTATGGCAACCTACAAATTAGTACAATATAATGAAATATACAAATTACATTCAAAAATCTAGAAAAATTGAAGGGCAGGTAAAAAAAAATTGTTGGCCCTGGTGGCCTTTGGAGCCCAAAATGACCCAAAATGCAAAGAATTGCAAAAAACTAGCTGACAATGCAATTTTTAGCTATCCCCCCTTTGGAGAAAGTTTTCCAGAATGGAAAAACAAGCTTAATGGAGTAAAAAAAATTACCCTAAATTAGGGATTTTCTTGCTAAAAATGTGGAAGCCTGTTTAGCTGTAACTAGCAATTTAGAGATGATTTTTCGGCTATATATGACTCTAAATGTGGCAGTTTCTCCAAATATGTCACCAAATTTCAAAAATCAAAAACTTGTGTTGGGGTTGGGGGTTGAACCTGAAACCTCCCACTCCCAAAGCTTTCCCTCTAACCGCCTTGGTTGCTTAAGCATTTGTAATGTAAAATGGACAAACTGTTATTTAAATAACGAAATTTTGAACTAACCTTTTGAAAGATGCAACTTTGGCAAGAGGTGGAGCTCTAGGTGGATTCCAAGATTGGAGGAGGGTGGTTAAGGTTACCTTCTACATGAAAAATGGATCCGATCCTTATATTCACGCCTTTGTTTTTGAAATGTCTTGTATTGTTTGTGTTGACCGCTGTTTTTATTATTATTATTACACGTCATGTGGAGGACGCAGGCTACTTCTTTGTATTATATTCATTTGTATCTACTTTTTTCTCTTCTTTTTTTTATTTATATGCTGCCAATTAGAATTTTCTCCACCATTTTTGAATTGATAAGCTCATTTGTTGATTATTTAGTACAACCGCTTATTGAATTTGCTAACCGCATGTATTGTTTTGTGCTTCATTTTTGCTTGTAGGATCAGACTCGAGCTTGGATGGTAGTCATTTTTACCCTTTTTGTTTGCAATTCCTTTGTATGCAGGGTTTGGTTCTTGGAACTTGTTGCACCAATGAATCAAATGGCCTTCCTGGCTTGATCAATCAATGGAAAAAAATAATGAAATTCTTCCAATATAAATGCTTCAATGTGATAATGTAAAGCTCAGTCAAAAGAGTTCGATGGAATCGATTAGACTCAAGACACAGGCCCCTCTAAATCTACTAGTCTACTATGTTTAGTAGAGACTAAATGATTCTCTAAATTAGAGACAAAACCCCTGAGGGGGATTAAAAAAAAATTAAAATCCAATTGCTATAAATCTGAAAATTGATCCAGAAGCAAAGTTTCCTGGTGCAGAGAGCACCAAGGCAAAAAAAAATTGCTTTCCATTTACCTGGAGAACACATGAGGTTGTGAATTTGTAAGGGGTTCTAGGAAGCTGCAGGAGGTAGCACTGGCTCTCCAGTGATGCAGATTTCTTCTCCATGAATTCTCCTTCTTCTGCAACCTTTTCAGGAGCTTCAATTCGCTCTAGTACCAAATGTAAACAAGGACGGAAGCCTGAAGATTTTATTAATCAGAATCAACCAGTTTATAATAGGAAAGAGCTACAATACTTATAGGTATTATACAATTGAATACAAACAAAATAGGAGCTACAATAATGCAACAACCAGTACAGTAGCTTCCAGTATTACATCCAGGAAGCACATAATTGTTATAACTACATAACACATATTCCTATGAAAATAATAAGCTAAATATGGTTGATAAAACCATATAACAACATTATTTAGTTAATAACATTAATTAAATAATTAATTATATAATGCATAATTAATAATATTAGGTAAATAATTAACCTAACATATAACTATTCCTAAAACAAAACTATAGAACTACATAAGGCTTGATACCTCTCGAGGGTATGTAGTACAACACTTAGTAGAGGCAGAACTTAGCTCCGTCAGGGATAGTCCAACCAAAATTATACAATTGTATTAAGATAAAATGGAAAAAATGTTTATTTGTTTATATGAAAGAATGGAAAACTCGAATGGGCATGACATGAATATGAAGTGGGTTAGGCCTCATTTTTATTTTGAAAGAAAACTAGATGCTATTCTTCACATTGAGAAGAGTTAGAAATATTCATTATTGTTTCTCATAAATTTCTTTGCTATTCTTCATGAAAAGAAAGAGACTCCAAAAGAAAAAAATAAACAACAATTAGAGATAGAGGCTTGATACCCCTTTAATGGTATGTAGTGCAGCACTAGACTTCGCTAGGGATAGTCCAACCAATATGCTACAATTACTAACTCTATAGATGTTGTCAGAATTTTTTTTACACTGTTAGATTCTTCTAATATGGTCCTCCTTCGATGCAAAATGGGGAACAACCCAAAAATAATTTTTTTTTTATTAGAGGATGGAAAAATGTCGATATTTCTAAATAGTCTAATAAAACAAAATGTTAGAATGTCTAGAGAATGGTCTCATTCCTATTCTCATTATTACGAGCGGTCCAAGTCTTGTTGTAAAAAAATTACCTTCAATTAATAAATACATGGTTGTAAAGACTATATTTGCATGTTGGTCTTGATATGTCATGGTCTTAAACAACATATGTTAATTTATCCTATATGAAAACGGGAAGAGAATGGGCGTCTACCATTTCAAAATAAAATTATTAAATAGAACTACATGCCAAAATGCCCTTTCTAGATCCCCCTCGAGGGTATGTAGTGCAGTACTTTGTAGAGTCATATCTGCAAGGGTTAGTCCATCCAAAACAATATAAATGTTTGTTAGTGTCGCAATATGACTAATTCCAGTTGAAACCCCTATTTTAAAATATGGAATGACATGAAACATAACATGAGATGGATATTTTTATTAAAAAAATTACCAACCATGATTTAATGCTTTAATATTCCTATTGTTTAGACCCCTTTAAACTTTTTAGATAGTTATTAGAATACTGAATAATAAATAATACTAAAATAACATTTTTAAAACATTGATTGCATTAAAATTCTTAGAATGGGCATATTTTAATTCTCATATAAACAAACATTTATGCCTTGTACTTAATTGCTTTCATTTAAACATTTAGCATGGGCATATACCAATTCTCATATTTAAAAAAAATTGTCTTGTATTGAACTGGGCAACCGAAAAAAAATTCCTTGCATTGAATTGGAAGTTTCCCATTCTCACAGCCTATACAGAGGTATTAAAATGATTAAGTTCTTGTACAAACTAAATTCTCATTCTCACATCCTTTATAGAGGTATAAAAATTATTTAAGTTCAATATTTACTTGTATTGAATGGGTAGATGCCCCTTCTCATGTATGAATCAAAGTAGAATAATAGAAATAAATTTATTTTTTTAAGAATATTTAGAATTAAAATTTATCTTGTGCCCATTTTAAACATTATAATACCCAATACTATACAATAGAATACTTTTGTTCAGCAAGGTAAGATCATAGTAATGTAAGTGCAACATTTAATCTCGAAGGATAAACCATGTGTACCTTGGCCTAGCGTATGTGGTAAATAATTCAGCAATGCAAAGAGAAACATATGATATCAAGGCTAACAAATGTGACATGATTCACCATTGATGAAAGGCCAAGTAGAAAATGATTCACCGTCAGGATAAAATGCTTCACTTGACATGATTCACCATCGATGCAAGGCCAAGTTTCAAATGATTCACCTTTGGTATAAAATGCTTAAATTTTATTAATATTATCTAACCTTGATGAACATCGATCATGAACAAAAAATATAATTTTATGAATGAAAGAATAATTATAGAATTATCATTTATTTTGTGATCAACTGTCACGTCTAATTCAAAAACTAAGCAGTGCCTCCCAGGGGGTAAGCCCAATATGTACTTTGGCAAAAAAATAACATATAACTCCTCATCTTGGCATGAAGGATTGGAATTGGATTTCTTAGGTAACTCCCCATCTTACCAAGAAGGAGAATCATATATATTTTGCAAGGGAATGTGATCATGTTGAGACTATTAAACATGCATGAAACAGTCATATTTAGATGCAATCTTTTATAACTATGGAGGATAAAAACTATGCAAGTATTACAAAAGACTGAAGTAATATTTTTAAACCCCATATCAAAAATACAAAAGATCTAAAATACGAAATTATAATTTATCTTTATACCCATAGACTCGGGATACAACAAAGAAGAGTTAGAAGTATCTCTGAAACTTATCTTCAATTTAAACAAGATGTAACTCCTCTTATTAGCAACTACAATCAGGCTAATAACTATGCATGTCTCACAAAACATTGAAATTATATTCTTAATACCCATATCAAATAATACAGAAGATAAAAAATAGGGCCTTATCTTTAAACCGAGAACATAATATAAGGGAAAGAAAACCAAATGATATTCTTCATCTCATTATAATTCAACAAATAAGAGTTGAATAATCTATGCCTCAAATTTTCTTCAAATATGGTTCTTCACAAACCAAAATGGTCTTATGAAATAGAGGGAGCCCAGAGCAGAAATGGTCAACAAAATTTTAGCAGAGAGAAAAAACAATATCTCAAAACTATTTCTCAAATATTCTGCTTCACAGGATGAAATGGTCTATGGGAAGGTACTTTGTTGTATAATGAGAAGTTGTTCATTGTGACATCCTTTATAGAAGTTTTGCATGTTTATAATGGGCACAAGCCCATTCTCATACAAATAAACATTGTTTATATTGTAATAATTAATAATTGTATTATATTAGCACCCTCTCCTAAAATTTTAGTTTCTCCGCGCCCCCTCCTAAATGGTTAACTACACAGATAAAATGGGAAATAATTCAATGTTGGTGAATCATATTCATGTGTGTGTCTGTGTGTGTATATATATAAGTATCTATATTTTTATGAAATATATGAACCCTGAAAAGTGGAAACTAGATGAAAAAGAAAATGGAAAGGATGAACAAGAAAGAGATATATTTTATGACCTGTGGTAAACCTTGCAATTTCTATGACCTCTACCAACATCAAAAATAGTAACCTCCATCAATCTCTCTACAGTTCCATGGAGTGGTGTGAATTAATTGTCATTAATTTTACCAATTTTCCTCCAATGATCGTTCGAAGACGTGCTTAAAAAACAAGTACCTTCAATTAATAAAAGGTGGTAAAAAATTTATTTGTAAATTAGTGTTCTCACTATGCCATGTTAAAAAAATATATATAGATATTAAAAAATATCATAGCCATTTCAGGTATATGATTCCTATATGAAAATTGGCATCTGATCATTCAATACAAGCAATATTGAACTTACAATATTTAATACCTCTATAGAAATGGATACCTAACCATTCAATGTAAGATAAAAAAAACTTTATTTGTATGAGAATTGGTGTATGCCAATTCTAATCATTGTAATACAAGAAATATTGAACTTATTCTTTTCAATAACTCTATGAAGGTTGGGAGAATGGGCACCTGTCCATTATAAAACAAGCTACATTTTATCTTTGTTCTTTTTTAACAATTCTAATGATGAGAATTTTCTCATTATATACATCATATAATATTTATTAGCTCAGTAGGTGAGCTCTCCTGCCCATTTTTTCCTATGCATCTCATTTTCCCATCTAGGCATGCGCAACTAGGCCACCCATCTCAAAAAATAAGTAACCCTGCCTAGGTCCTTCTACTTTGGGTTTTTTTTATCTTGTATATATATATATACACACACACACACACACACACACACACACATAGACATAATTCACCTACATTTAATTATTTCTCATTTTGTCTTTGTAGTTATACATTTTTTCAAGGGAATGATCTTATTGAGAGTCTGAAACATGCAAGAAACGGTCATATTTAGATGCATCATTTTATAACTATGGAGGATAATACTATGCAAGTCTTACAAAAGATTGAATTTATATTCTTAAAACACATATCAAAAATAAAACAGATCAAAAGTATGGTATTATCTTTATACCCAGATCAGAATACAAAAGAAAGAAAGCTAGATGATATTCTTTATCTCATAATAAATCAACAGAGAAGAGTTAGAAGTATATATGAAACTTATCTTCAATTTTTTAAAAAATTAAATTCTTCTTCTATGAGTCATTCTTCTTTTATGATTTCTATATATTAAATGGGCATTTTCCCAATTCTAAAACAAAGTAATATTTATCTTCCATATGACTCTTGTAAACATCTATTGATCTTCCATCTGTTGTTCTTCTATGTTTGATATGAGATAAAAAAAAAATACCTGCAATTATTCTATGATTATTATTTTAGAATGGACATATGCCCATTCTAAACATATATTCTTATTTCATCTGTTCTTCAACCTTTTTTTTACTAGAATGGGAATTTTTCCATTTCAAATGGGCTTGAGATGAAGATGAAGATTACTTTTTTTTACAATGGGTCACTCCTCATTTTTCAATGGAAGATATGTTTAAAACATCTATATTTAATTAATAAATAAATTATGTTAAAAAATAAACAATAACAACCAAAACGAGACAATTAAATACAATAGATGTAATTCTTAGTCCAGCCAAAATGATTTAGTTCAATATTTTCCACCCATTCTAAAACTAAATAATAGAACTACATAATGTTTGATCCCTCTTGAGGGTATGTAGTGCAGCCCTTGGCAGTGCCAGTAATTGGCTCTACCAAGGTTAGTCCAACAAAAATTATAGTAACAATTATAAACAAAATAATAAAACTACATAAGGCTCATTTTGTTCATCTATTTCCCACCGCATGAATATGGATAAAGAATTGGACCAATGAAAATTACATTCAAAAATGTTTACCATGCTCAAATGACAAAAATATGTTTACCATGCTTAGAAGACAAATTATCTATGTTAGAAAAAGGAATTTCAAAATCACACCTTCAAGAGGTGAAGTGATCTACAAAAGATAAATTATTATGAAAACAAACCCAAAATTGATGAAAAAAATCATCTTTTTTTATTTTATGAAAATTCAATCAAAATTGATATTGTTCGTTGTCATGTAGCTCCTATAAAATTACATCCTGTTGAAAAGGTATAGGGTTACATAACATAGAATGGACAAGGAAACTAAGACTTGCAAAATCAAGTAATTTGTATTACTACAAAAGGCTCATTTTATTCATCTTTTTCCCACCACATGAATATGGATAAGGAATTAGGCCAACGAAAATTACATTCAAAAATGTTTACCATGCTCAGAAGATAAAAATTATCTATGCTAGAAAAAGGTATTTCATAATCATACTTTCAATAGGTGAAGTGATCTACAAAAGAGAAATTATTATTAAAACAAGAAAAAAATTGATGAAAAGATTCATCTTTTTTTATTTGATGAAAATTCATTCAAAATTGATTTGGAAAGTTTCAATTTCCTTATCCACTCTATGTTATTCAACTGGTATAGAGGTGGAAGATGTGGAAATGGATCTAGATTAGAAACCCTTAGATATTATCAAACAGAATGAAATTAGATTTTTCATCCCTAAACATTCTTTCAAATGATCAAGATCAATACATTTTTCGAAGCACATGATTGAGAGAAGCAACTCTAATTTATCCCCTGTATTAATATTACATGGTGTGAAAATGCATTAAAAAAATAATTCCTCACTTTTATTTATGGTAGAGAATTGGAAGCAGAAGATGATGCTCCAACAATATTATAAATGTCTAACTACGCCTCCAGGTGCATCCCCTCTATGATTTTTGTTTTCTTTTTATTATATTCATTATGTATACGTTAATTCTTCACAATGTTTACTTTGTTCAAATATTAAGATGTACATCCTTCATATAGTTTACTCCTAAAATTTCTTTTCATGTTATAGAATATATGTAAACAAAAGTTAGAATTTTAATTAGAAGAATAGAGTTAAAATTTCTCCATTCTCGCAACTTTTATAAATTTCTTAAAATGATTAAGTTCAATATTGCTTGGGTATATGCCCATTCTCATATAGATATCATAGAAGATGAACATGGAAAGAATTAAATATGTTTCATAATATTTAGAGGTATTAGAATGATTGAATTCAGTGTTGGTTGTAGTTGAATATTTACAATGGGCATATGCCCATTCTCGAACAAACAAAACCAAATATGTTTCAAAATATTTAGAGGTATTAAAATGATTGAATTCATTATTGGTTGTAGTTGAATGTTCACAATGGGCATATGTTCATTCTCATACAAAAAACATTTTAATACCTCTAAATATTCACTTTGTTTTAGAATGGAAAGTAGTGAATTCTTATAGCCTTTGTACTATATTGAATGGGTAGATGCCCATACTGAAGCTACATCAAACCCTTGACCATCAATTATGACAGTTAGCTCATGAACAACTATCAAGTATTTTTTAAATTTTAATATTCTTTTTTACTTGTCAATATTAGTTTGAATCGATTTGATAAATATATATTAATTTCAATTTTTATGTGTAGATACAGCTAGAGAATATCCAAAAATATATATGTAAAGAAATAGGTAAAAATATTAAACATTTTCGTTTTTCAATATTAGTTCGAATCAATCCAACAGGTAGTGGTGTAATGGTTCTTGGGTCTCCTAGTAATTGGGAGGTTCAAGGTTCAAATATCAGCTTCGTGTTAAGATGGCCTACTACCAACAGTTTGGATACCCTGGTGATAGGATACCATGATAATGTGGTTTAATCTGTGCTCTAGCCAAGAACTTAAACTTACATCCTGAGATGGTTCGACAGCCGGTATGCGCTGGTGATGCCAAAAAGGGCTAGGGCCCTCTCCCTAGGTACCCTTAGCAAAAACAAATATATTAGTTGGAGTCAATTCAATAAATATATCCTAATTTTAATTTTTATGTGGAAATACTATTGGAGAAAATATAGAAAATATACAACTAACAAATATGTGTAAAGAAATAGGTAAAAGTATTTTTGTGAAATATCATTATAATATTTAAAATACATACAAGTTAATAATGACGTTTAATAATGAATTTTTATTTCCCAATTTCTAACTTTTGTATCTAAAGATTTTTATCGAATTGCATTCTCATGGTCTACGTTGGATACAACTACCTATGTAGAAAAACTAGTTAAAGTGGATGTGTATCCTTTGTTTTTTTGTGGTATGGAGCATTACAAAAAAGAGGGAGATAGATTTATTAAAAATTTAGAAACAATTTGAAAAACACCAAAATTTCCATACAAATGTGAAACTATAGTTGTAGTTAATGTAATCAACAAAGTAGTGCCTGAAGAACTTTTTTTGGTGTCTCCAAAGGTTTCTGAAAAATACTTTAAAAATAATAAGTGGTTTATGTCATCATTGTTTACAGAACTATTATTGGTAGGGGTTGAGGATTATATAAGAGACATCTTAAAGCGATGTTCTCTATTTCAAACAACAATGGAACAAATCAATGTATAAAATTGTATTTATTACATTTTCTAGTTCTTTTTCCCATTTTCCATTTGAAGTGATGTTATTGATGGTTATTAGTATGTAGTGCTCAAAATGTGTTTATTACAACTTATTAGTTATTCTTCACATTTCATCCAAATGATGTGATTAGTATATAATGGTCAAATCTAGCTTTGACATGTTTATACAAAGTTCTCGTTTTCCATTAAAATAATTTATTGGTTTTGGGGGTGGAATTTTAAATGCATTATATAAAAACTTTCGCACTTAATATGTACATGGTTAAATTATGTGGGTTCACACCCAAATTTACGTTGGTCTTTGGAAATATTTTTTAAAAAAAATTGCTGAACTTGATTGAGTTTATATAGATAAATTTAGTGTTTTTGTTCTTTTTTCTCATAAAAATTCATTAATATTGGATTTATTACCATCATTTTATGCAAAAACAAATGTGACTTGTATTATCTCATAACAACATATTTCCACAATAACTGAGCTTGATTGAATTTACTTGTTACTACTATGTTGATTAATAAATAAAATTTAATTAAGTTTATTTCTCTGTATATTTCGTAGGTCTATTAGGTGGGAGGAAGCGGTTGTTGTGGGTTAAGTTTCACAGCATGGAAATAACCCTATTTCCTGATTTGTTTTTGTAGGGTGTAAAGAGAGAAATGGATTTCTTTGGAGGCATCACACGAGCTTGTATACGCATCATTTTTTGGAATGAATCTAGGTCTCTATGTGAATCCATTGAAAGGTTTATGGGCGAGGAGTATCTAGTTGCTTTTGTGAGGGCTAGGATGAATTTTGAGGTGGCGTCCTGGTTTGTTTCTCATCTTCTTTTGGTGCATAGGAATAAGCCAGAAGTCAAGGAAATTGCTCTTAATTTTATCAAACCCTGGTATCGATTTAATTTGGATGAAGCATTAGAGACTTTTATCTTGGCTCAGCCACTTCCGACTGTGGACAAGGAAGGGCTTTCTTTAGCTAACGTTCAATATGTCATTGTTTTGTTGTCATCAAGTAATGGAGATATTATGAAATTTGTGGCAGATGTTCATAAGGTGTGCTCGTCTTGTATTTCTGGTGGTAGAAGAATCAAGAAATTAGATTTTTCGAAGCTGTCAGCACCATTGGTATGGAGTCAAAGATTGAGGAAAGGTTTCACAAGAATTTAGGGTTTTCATACAACTTTATGCTTCATACTTCTCGGGATAGTGGGACTGTTGGTGGTAGGAATAAGGTAGAACCCAGTCATCATGTTTCTAAGGTAGATGTCATTCAGTTGGACGATTGAATTGTTTTCTTCTCTAGGTTCATTTTTTGTATGTAATTGTCGTATGTCATTTTCTTCGGTTTCTTGTATGGTTTGCAGGATTTTGTATTTTTGCTAGTTTAGGTAGGTTGTTTGTGGTGTTATATGTTATGATGCATGTGGTTGGGATCCCTCAAATCCCCTGGTTCTAAGCTCCAACCAAAAGTGTTAAACTATCAAAAAATATATATATATAAATTAATTGGCTTGTTTTTTGTAGTTTATCTCATAACAATATATGGTTTTTTATAGACTATCTCTTAACAATTCATTTATTACCAATATTTTATGTTATACATATCTCATAACACACTTCCTACCTTAATTCTATGCAAATAAATCCATGTTACATTTTTCACACAAATCTATATGATCAAAATATGTAAAATATACAACATTCAAATGCGCACTACCCCATAGTTAAAACAAATCACATCTATTTTTTTCTTTCTTTCTATATTGAGTTTATTTTTCTTCTATGATTCTTATAGGAGAATGGGAATATTACCACTTAATACAAGATAAAAAAAAAAATTGTATGAGAATGGACATATGCCCATTCAATACAAGATAAAAATGTTTGTTTCTATGAGAATGGACAATTTAAGTATTTGATATGCATTGCAATGTTATAAGTGTATTAATTATTCCAATAAGTATTTCTTAATCTTACTATAAAATTGTAAACTCCTAAAATGGAAATCCCTCATACATGATATATAATTCCAAAAAATCCCTTTTTGGATTCCAATAATATCCAAATTAAATTCAAAAAAGCCCATTTTTGTAATCTAATAATAGCCAAATCAAATTCCAATATTTGGTATAAGAAAAACCAATATAGCTGATTTCAGTATTTGATCTAGATTGTAAAATGTCCAAATTTAAAAAAAGTATGCTTTTGACCAAATACTTTGTATATTCCTTGTAGTGTATCTTCTTGATCCATATATTTATTATCCCTTCCTCTTCCCTCTCCCATGTATTACTCAAACTCCCTTAATTTATCATATGCATACCATTTGTATTGTGTATTCATATTTTGCAACTAATTGTACACTTTTTGGTGTTTGTCTTTCATGTGTTCCACACAATATCTTGCTACAACACTCATATATTCATTACATGGTAAGTCCCTTAACTATACAAATCGTCTACAATTTTTTCCATATATAATTTGGAATGGTATATTCCACGTAGTCCTATTTATTGAATTTTTTAAAGAAAATTATTCCTAGATACTAGACCAAAATCCCAAGTTTCTAGCTTATCTCTGACCAAATATATAAGAAAATATCTAAGGCTTCTGTTCAAAAACTTTGATTTTCCATAAATTTTTGGATAGTGTGTTGAGCTAAATTACAAATTTTTATCTAAATAATTCCAAAATGTTCTAAAAAAATGACCAGTAAAATTTTATCCCTGTCAAACACTATACTATAAGGCAACCCATGCAGTCTCACAATATACCTGAAGAAAATATTTGCAATAGGTGATGCATCACTAGTATTCCTGCAAGAAAATAAATTTTCCATATTTAAACTTTCAAACACTACAAAAATGGAATCAACATCTTTTTGTCTTGGAAAAACCCAAAACAAAATCTATACTTATGTCTTCTTAAGGTCTCTTTAGAATGGGCTAAGGTTGATACAAACCTACATTTTGAGATGTTCCTTTATCTAATTGAAAATGGTGGCATTCTTGTACAATTTTTTTCACATCCACACTCACACATGGACAAAATTAACTTTCCCCTAAATGTGTTAAGGTTTTATCTAATCCAAAGTGCCCTACTTATCCTTATAATGTTTCTCTCTCACCAAGGTTGCTCACATTGATCCTTTCAAAATGCATAAGTTTTCATCTCTAAAAAATAATCCTTCTTACACAAAATATTCCAACCAAGGTATCTTTTCAAAGATTTTTCATATTGTGCATGCCTCGCAAGTTTCCCTAAAATATTCATCTCATGCATACAACTCCTTCAAGGATTCAAAACTCATAATTTCTACTCTCATCTCGATTAACAAACAATTACACCTATTAAGCATGTTCACCACCTTGTTAGATTTTCTTCTCTTGTGCTTAAATAAAAATTTGTATCATTGTAGTTACTTCACCCACTTCATTTTCCTCTAATTCAAATTTCACTAGTTGTTAATAAACTACAATGTATGATGGTCCATGTACAACATAATATCCTTAGGTAACAGATTGTGTCTCCACTTCTTCAACACTTGTACATAATTGCATAAAAATCCCAATCATAAACACTATAATTCCTCCTCACATCATTCAATTTTTCATTAAAAATGTAACAATTCTATCCTATTGACTCAATATTACACCAATGGTTATACCACTAGCTTCAAAATTGAACTAAAATACTTTTATAAAATATGATAATGTCAATATTGGTTGTTTTATTATTCTCCTCTTCAATTCCACAAAAAATATATATGTGATTGTTCTCTAGATGAAACGATTCCTATATCCTCTCATAGCCTCCATAATTAGTGTGCAAACACCCTAAAGTTCCTTAAAAAGTTGAGGTGAAATCTATCCAACTAATGAAAACTATGTCCTATAGAAGCACTCCTCATCGATGGCCAATCTACAATTGTGTGTACCTTATCAAGGTCCATCTTCAATCCATCTACAGAAATAAAAAATATGAGATAAACTAACTCCTATTACATTTATTTAAATTATTAAATAATTTATCTTACCAAACTCTTTGTAATACTTACCCGATATGCAGCAAATGCTCATGTATCCTTCTAAAAATTAGAATATCATATAAGCACATGATCATTTTTTTCTAAATACAGTTTCAAGAATAGATTCATCAACCTCATAAAATTACTTGATTCATTGATCAATTTGAATAATACCATTATCCACTCATATATCCATTCTTGAGTGTTAATCCTTATCTTTCATTCATCCCCTTATTTATATATGAATTTGATGGTATCTTCTCTTCAAATCAATCTTACTGAAATACTTCACTCAACTCAAGAAATAATTGATATCATCCATGCTTGGAAATAAAAAAATACTTCATGGTGATTTCTTTATCACCCTTAACTCAATACACATATTTCACTCAATCCCCTTCTTTGGACTTAATATTCTCAGCACTTTGCACAAACTCAAACTCTCCCTAACGATTTTTCTATCCAATAACTACCACACTTATCTATATATCTCTACATCCTCATATGGTGCCATCCTATAAGATTCATTTTTCAGAAAAATAAATCCTAGAATTAAATCCATGTGGTTACTAATGTCTGTCTTAGGTGGTAACCCTTCAAGTAAATTACCAAACATAACTTCCACAAACTCTTCCAACATTCCTTTCACCTCTAGTGGCATTATATATTCTTTTTCAATATCTTTCCCCACTCATTCTCATTATGTTTTCCACATTATGAGCATAACACATGTATTATCCTTCTTCACCTTATTTAGTAAGTGATTACCTAAGAGTAACAACCATTTTGGTGTTGCTTCACACTTTTCCCATAATGCGTTCATAATATACTTTTATTCATCATTTTCCACCATATAGGTGTTTACACCACCATCATGTTACACCTTCCAATCAAACTACAGAAGCATACCAGGTAGAAAACAACATACATCCATGGGCATGATTCCAAATGATCTCATTGCCATATCTTAATCTAGAATTTGACCAAATATTGATCCTTCACCAATAGTCAATGCCCCTTCTTCAACCATTAAATATTATAAATATTTGGATTCTCAATCCTCTTTAACTTATGCTTTTTTACCATTTCATTTGCCACAAAATTATAGGTGTTTCCACTATACAATATCAATTTGGATACTTCTACCCCATTTTTTATACCATCTTAAAAAAATTTATTCTCTACTTAGGACCAATCTCCTTTATTTCTAGTTTTAAAAGTATGTGATTGAACATCTATGTTTCTCCCATATTGGTTCTTCTTCATGACTAGATAATCCATATGCCTCTCCTTCCATTATTTGTACACTTTTCTTATTACATTTTTTTGTGTGTAATAAATCTTTATTCCATATTTCTCCACACTTGTAACATGTATCACTAAATCCATGACCTGTTCATACACCTCAAGGATTATTCATCCCTATATTTCTTCACCGTGTTGAGATTTCCCTTCACTTTATATAGTCAAATGTGATTCACTTTCACCTTGCAAATATTTTTCTCTTCACTTAGTTTTTCCATGACCTTGTGTGGTCTTTCCTTTTCCACAGTTAGTTCTTTTTTGTTTATATTCTCCTCTACCTTATAAACATACTAATAGGATTCATCCATATAATAAAATTACAACATACTCATATCATCTTGAATCATTATGTGTAATCCAAATATATACCCTAAGATCTTCCCCAAATCATTCTCCACATGTCCCACTCTAATAGTAAGTCAGTAAAATTGCTCAATGTATTCTTTCGAATTAATCTCTCTATTTTGTAATCCTTACATCCTTCTAAAAAATTGAGTTGGTAATCTATGGGGTGAAAAATCTCTTTGAGCTTCACCATTATCCATTCAATGTCTTGATATTCTACTTTCCACACTACACGTAATTGGTTTGAATATGTTCCCACCAATGACATGCATGACCTTTCAACTTTGTGTATGCAAACTTAAACTTCTCAGGATCTTCATACTCAAAGTATTTGTCCATACATATTATCTAATTCATGAGTTATGTTAGTTCCAAACCACAAAAATAAAAAGGGATAACCAACCTCGACTTATTCTCTATCCTATTAATTCTATGAAGCAACTTATCCTTAGGACCATCTTACACTTATTCGTCCTCCACATTTACATTACATTCACATTTACATCCTCCACTCCCTAGTGCATGGGTCCTCCTTCATCGTTGTTATGATCCTCCATAATAAAACTTGTTTTTTGTGGCTTGCATGGCCTCCAAGTGAGATTTCATAATCCACATTATTTTATCCAAATCCCTAACTCTCAGTGTTGTGATTTTACTTCAATGTCCTATAGTCACATTCATATGGTGTGTCATTTTTCTTTTCCTTTATCTTAAAAAATAATCTCCATACTATTATACCCATTAAAATATGTCTACAAATATATTTTATTCACACTCAAAAAAATAGAAAACAATAAATATCTATTAAGTTTCTACTCAAAAGGAAAAAAACATGTTTTGATACCAAATGATGTAGATGGGATCAAGGTTTCCAAAAAAGAACCACTTTACATGCCACAACCTTCAAAATATACACAAAATAAAAAATTATTAGGGATATAACATGCATTGAATGAAGCATCAAATGAAAAAATAATTGAACAAAAAACAACCTTACAAATATATTATTCATAGAAATATCACAAGATGATGCTAGTCAACAATGATGCAATTTTATTTAGACTATTACTATAGTTATTTATTCATCATATTTTGGTGAGAATTAAGTTTAAACCCATAATATACTCAAGAGTGACCTCAAATATCTCATCTCTCACTCTTCTGCTAAACAAAGTTACTTTATTCTCAACCTCTAGTATGCTTCTTTTCTAAGGAAATTGGATCTAATTATATATTCTATCATGTCACTTCATATACTCCTAACTCTATAAAATTAAAATGCAAGGATCAAAGGACTCAACAATAGACCCAACTCAACTAGGTATCCTTCTCCCAAACTTACAACTTCAAATTTTACATTATTCCAAGTTTGTGGTCCAAGCAGTATTTTACAGATAATGTTATAGGTTGGAAGATAGGAAAACATACTAGACATTACATAGAGGAACTAAACACTCCACAAACATTACACAATGTACTTATGCACTCAATAGAATGTAAAATTTCACTCCATGGTTCACCAACAACACAATTCTTCAATATGTGTCCCACTGAATACTCCAAAAAATGTAAATAAATATAGAGACGAGTGACTCAAACCATTCAATAATTTTTAGATTATACATAATTTCCTATAAACCAAATGATATGACATAAAAAAGGAGGGGCATTAAAAATATTTTTGGTCACCCCAGTATCCCCCCAAAATTGTGAGATAAGTGTCGTAAGGACTTTTTGTCTCCAAAAAAGCTTCTTCCCATGGAGCACACCATTACATATGGATATTTCTCCATGTGAAAACTAATTGTATAAACAAAATCATACACTTAAGGCATTATTTAGCCCAGTCTTATACTACTATTTAGAAGGTTCTCAAGTGAATAAAGTACTAATTAATCCCACCTTTTGGCCATCTTTTTCTTATATTTTATTTTGTCATTCCCACGTATTTTTCTATACTTATCCATTTGTTTCACAACTACCTTGTCATTCTATCCTGAAATTAGGAAACCCATACTTGTATTGGGGTGCCCTGGGGAACCCTGGTACCACCTTGGGTTCCCCAGTCTATGTTTCTCTTTTCCCACTTCTTTTTGGGGCCTTTCGAGTAATTGTTCATCTTTATCCTTTCCTCAGACAGCCATGTTGGGGTTAATCACAAAATTAATCTTGAGAACCCTATAAATATAAAGTTATAAGACCATAATGAGGGTCCTAGCATCACATACTACTATCACTCCATCTATAGTTATATCCATTGCATCACTTGCATCCACATAGTCTCATACATCAAGGCTAGGAGATCTGCATCAACACACACAGAATAGGGGAGGGATTTTATTCTATTCCATGCACACATGTTATTACATTTTCTATAGTTATTATTGCTCGTTATTTTACAAATTGTGACTGTCACGAGAGCACCTAGGGCATGACATGCACACACGCACCATAACTACATCTAGATCTAAAATGTAGTGCAACGCTCAATGATAAGACCACTAGTTTGGCAGCTGAGGTCATTTCGACCCGTTCATTCTGCATATTTATTTTTTTAGGTTTTGATACTTCCTTTTTTATTACAAACTGTCATTTGATTATTCACTGCATTCAACATAGTCCAGCGAATCCATTGCAACAGAAAAAAAGAGTATCGGATCATCCTGTAACCATAAAAAATTCATATTCTGAGCATTTACAGAGACCAGGGTGCCCCGGGGTGCCCTAGTACCTTCCTAGGTGCCCCAATCAGTTCATATCTTCCATATCTAGTCTTTACATGACTTCTAAGTGATTGTCTGTACTTCCAGATTTTATTTTCAGATCTGTAGCAACCTATGACAGTCTCTTCGAATCAGCTAAGCCATTTCCTTTCCTTCTCTTACATACTCTAGGTTTTATTTCACTAATAATAATTAATTACAATTATTCCATCCTATTTTAGTTCATTTATACAGTGTTTTAGTCCTCCTAATTAGATTAACTAGTGATTATGCTTTCATAGTTTAGTTTAATTTTAGTTAATCATTTTGGTGAAACCAACATTTCTTCATAGCACCTTCTAGAGTTTTGCATTTTCATCTTGTTATTATGTATTTTCATATATCTTTCTCTCATTCTTTACCCCTAAACACCACTTACCAATTTCCATTTACATCCTCTTCCTTTTCATAGTTATTACTACAATCAATTCACCATGAGCATATTTATTCATGTGTATCTGAAAAACCACCCAAATTTCCTCATTCGTCTTCAAGATTACTTAGCTACCCATTACATATCTCCACACACATCACCAGAATATGTCTACCATAAGTTTGTTTTGGCTTTATCCATTAATGAAGACCAAATCACTTTCACATCTGATGATCTGCCACCACCAGCATTCTTAGCACATGACCCTCCCTTATACATCCAGGTTCATGTTAACAACGTAGATGTTAAGTGTTCCTTAGTAGATAATGGATCTGGCCTCAACATTTGTAACATTAATTTTCTCTAACATATTGGCATGACTCAAGCATCCCTTGCCCCCTTGACCATTTCTATTCATGATTTTGATAACATCCCCAAACATGTCTTAAGTATTTTTCATTTACCCATTACCATCGGCCCATGTACAATTACCATCCCATGCTAGGTCATGCCCAATGACCTTAACTATAACATTCTCCTTGGTAAGCCTTGGATCGATGCTATGCATGCGTTCCCTTCTACGCTCCATGCACGACTCAAGTTCTGTTATCATGGCACTGTCTACGATGTGCCTAGTGACCCCTCACCTTTAGAGTATTGTAACTTTGTTGAACACCCTTTGGAATTACCTATTTCCCCTTGCATTAGCATGGATCTCTCCAAAGATAGGTTAGGATATGACTATCTTCATCACTTTGGTTTCTCTCACTACCAAGACCATAAACTCACAGAACTTTTGGACATCCCTATGTGCACACATAAGTTTGTACTAGGATACAATCCTCCTCCTACACCTACTTTAGGTATGTATACCACATGTCTAGTTGCATCTCTACCTTTTCTACACCCTAAGCTTATTAGTAGAGATGCTCCTCTCTTTTGGGACACTACTGATACTTTTCCTACTGATGATGCATTACTTGACCACATAGGTGCTTATGATGATATCCCTTCTTTCCACCATAAATGACATCCTTCTCTCTCATCTGCTAATATGGTTTTCTTGGGAGAACCTAATAACCTCACTAATAATTCTGATCCACTTGACACTATTCCAACTTATCCATACATTGAGGATTATTCCACACTTATCAATGAAGAAACCATACAACATAATTTTGGAACATCTAACACTCCACACATAGTCTTGTTGGATGCTTCTATTAATCCTACTAAGCAAAAGGATCTCAAGAAATTCCTTCATGACTTCTCTGACATCTTCACCTAGGACTATAGTGACATGCTAGGTATTGACACCTTTGTCCCAACACATAATACCATCCTTAACGTTAGCGTCAAACCCCTATAACAAAAATTCATAAGGTGCACCCTAATGTATCCCTCTTAGTCAAGGAATAAATCCAAAAACTATTAGATTTTGATTTTATCCGTGTTTGTACTGATTTCCATGATTTAAATAAAGCCTACCCTAAGGATATTTTTCCTCTTCTACACATTGATGCCATTGTAGACTCTACCGCTAGTTACAACATACTCTCCTTTATGGATGGTTTTGTGGGTTATAATCAAATAAAGATCAATTCTGCTGACCAAGAAAAAACCTCTTTCACCATGTCATGGGGTACATTCTACTATATAGTTATGCCTTTTGGCCTTAAGAATGTAGGGACTACCTATCAATGCGTAATGACCCATATATTTCATGACTACATTCATAAGATTATTGAGGATTATGTAGATGATATTTTAGTGAATTCTATGTGATGTTCTTCTCACACCAAGGACCTTCACGTATTATTCGAATGATTATGCCAATATCATGTATGCCTAAACCCAAAAAAGTGTGTTTTTGGGGTAACCATAGGAAAGCTCCTCGAATACATTATTTCACAACATGGCATAGAAATTGACCCCACCAAAATCAAAGCCATCATCGGCATGCCTCCACTAAAAAACCTTCATCAACTCCACTCCTTACAAGGAAATATTCAATCAATCTAATGTCTTATTGCACAACTGGCTGATAAAACACAACCATTCAAACGACTGATGAAGAAATATATCAAGTTCATTTGGTATGAATAATTCCAACAAGCATTCAATCAAATTAAATATTATTTATTAAACCCACCTGTCGAAGTTCCGCCCATCACCGAATGACCTTTTTTGTTGTATATTTCTATTACGTTTCATGCCTTAGGCACGTTATTAGCACAACACAACGATACTCGCCGTGAGTAAGCCATCTATTATATTATTCACACACTCCTCTCTTACGAATGTACTTACAGCTACATCAAAAAAATGTACCTTAGACTTGTATTTGTTGCAAACAATTACGTCATTATCTTCTTAACCCTAAGGTTCATATTATCACCAAGGTAGACCCTCTACGTTATCTTTTATCCCACACCCACCTTTTAGGATGTTTGGCTTGTTGGGTCATGCTACTTACAGAATTTGATTTTAAGTTTATCCCTCAAAAAGCAATTAAGGGGCAAGTCCTTGCCAATCAGTTGGTCACTGCCCCTCTCTTCAATGCCTCCCCTATTTCTGATCCCTTCCGCGATGATTTCACTTCCTATACCATTGAATCGCATATATTGACAATGTACTTCAATGTTTCTCACTACCTCTTTGGCATTGGTGATGGTGTGGTCTTTATTACCCCACACAGTGACCCACTTCCCTTCGTATACCAGCTAGGGATTTCTTACACAAAAAGATTTTTAAATATGAGGCCCTTATTTTAGGTTTTCTTACACCTAAAAAACTCCCCATTCGTAACTTGTACATCCATGGTGACTCTTAATTGGTTATTAACCAAGTCAATGATATATATTATACCAAGGAAGATCATCTTATCTTGTACAATACTTTTGTAAAATACCTCTTGGCTACTTTTGAGTCTTATTCCACTACTGCCATTCCTCGTAAATATAATCACCATACCAACACCATGGCCAGTGCAACATCGCTTATCACCTGAGATATCACTGACGACCAAGCCACTTTCATCATTACGTACTTACAATATCCTTCTATCTCCACTTTACCTATTATAGCTTGTTCCATCACACGTAGTCACGACACCACTGAGTGGTTCACCCCTATCTATATAAACAAACTATTCCTGATACCTTGCATCCTCATGAAGCTCTCCGGTTACATCGCGAAGCCACTCCTTATGTTATTGTCATAACCGAATTATTCAAATGTTCCCTAGATTGTTGTCTTCCCCTCGCAGATATCCCTATAGAAATATCAAACATTCATGATAGCATATGTGGTGGCCATTTCTCAAGTAAATCCATGACACAAAAAATCTTACATCAAAAGTATTATTGGCCAACGATGGAACAATATTGTGTTAATTATGCTACGCATTGTGAAAACTGTCAGAGACATGGTAATCTCCACCATGCACCCGCATATGATCTTAAACCAATTGTGCCAACATGGCCTTTCTCCCTTTGTGGGTTTGACTTAATTGGCCTCATCAACCTTGAATCTAACAATGTCCAAAAATTCATAATCACCACCACGAAATACTTCACCAAGTGGGTTGAAGTAGAACCCTTATGAACAACCACTAGTATCGACATTTGCAACTTTATTTCCATGCATATTATCACATAGTTTGGTGTGCCATCTTCTATCATCACCAATAATGGATCCTCATTCAAAAATAAAGACGTGAAGAAATTTTTTGCTAAATTTAAAATCAAATAATCATTTTCTACACCTTATTATCCGTAAGGAAATGGCCAAGTAGATGCTACCAATAAAACCATTATAAAATTCCTACGTAAGATTTTTGACTATATTGGCACCGATTAGCATAGTCAATTTTTTTACGCATTATGGGCTTATCACAGTAGCGTTCACACATAAACTAATGCCACCCTCTTTTCCCTAGTTTATGGCATTAAGGTTGTTATTCTGCTAGAACTCAAACTACCAACCCTACAAATCTCTCTTAAATTCATCCTTAAATCCAATTAATATCATAAAAATATCTTACATGAACTATAGATGTTGGACTTAAACATCATTTCCAAGCACTAGAAACCTCTACACATACCAATCCCGCATCTCACAAGCTTACAACCAAAAGAATCATTCTAGAGACTTTAATATTGGTGACCTTGTCTTAAAAGAAAACCAAAAAACATAAAATCTGAAGCATCCCTCAAAGGAAATTTTAAGCCCAATTGGCTTGGCCCTTACATTGGTATGGATAATCTTCATGGGGGTGTTTACCACCTTTCCACCCTTCTAGGAAAACCACTCAAAAATACACTAAACTTCATTCATCTCAAGAAATATTACACATGTATTAGCATGCCACCTTCATCTCCCTATGACGCACTTTAGTTCCTCGATCCATACTCGACTACCGAGGGTTTACCAATCAAATGGACCTTACACTCATCATGCAACATTCCCTCCTACAATATATTTCTCACAAGGTATTCCAGAGTTAGTGACATACACCTTAGGTTAAATTGTCACCTATTTTATCATCTTGTCATGGTATACACTTTAAGCTAAATCACCACCCTGATTCTCATCTTGTAGTGACATACACCTTAGGGTACATTGCCACTCTCTCCTTTAATCTTATAGTGACATATGCTTTAGGTTACATCATCACCCATAGTCATCCTTTCATCTTATATTGATATACACTTAGCGTTAAATCATCACTTATCCATTCAAGAAGTCGTGGTATACGCTTAGGCTATAGGGTCCACACACATCTTTCCATATGTCTCATCCTCATACACTCATTCTATAGTGATATACACTTAGGGCTAAATCATCACTCTTTCATTCAACAAGTCGTGATATACACTTTGGCTATAGCACTCACACACATCTCTCCACATATCACATTTCATCACCATTTCATATGCACACTCTTCACAGCGCACTAGACACAACCAACATCGCTCAACCATTTCCCAATGATGCACTCTCATTTATAGTTCATTCTTTACTATTGAGGGGGAAAACAAAATTAACCTCACTGCATACACATTCCATCCACTCGGGGGGTACATTACTCCTATCATTTCATATTGCATTCCATTTCATCCATCCACACCATATTTTATTGTCTTGGGGGCATTTACTCTTATTACTAGTGTTTTGCATGATCACTTTATTACACATGTTATATTTATTTCTTATATTTCATTATCATATACACATGCACATTCATGCATTTGTTTATTGTTATCATAGATACAGGAATTCACATGCGGCATGGATGCTCACCTTCTACCCTTCCTATACTAGTCGCTGGGGGAATCGACATTTATCTTATCCAGGTGTTATTGTTTCATTTTGTAATTAGGATATCATGCTACTTGTTCATACATGCTTTGACATATTGGTTATCTCTTTGAAATGCTAATGGGTGTTCCATATGTAGCACTTTTTTTGCATGATTACATGTTTCCTTGACTACTTCTTTGTTTCTACTTGTCTACTTTGTTTGTCTTTGTTTGTGGGATTTTCCATTTGCTTGTGTGCACACTTGTCTATTTTTTGCAACCATGATGGCCTTGTGTGTCTTACGACATCATGAGTGATTTCCCATGTTTGAAACCCACTTTGTGTAATATAATTGTTTTCTTACGTGTTTACACTACTTTGTTTGATAGTTCTTACATTGTCTACATATTTTACACTTATCTTCTTGCATGCATGTGTTTTTAGACTAACACTTATTTTGGCTAGCCATCTCTTTTTGTGTGTGCCTTGGTATCTACTAAGTTTTTCCCCTTTCCCCCTGCAGGGCATATTTCTATAGGTAAGAGTGTGGTTGGTCCTCTTTTGGGGCCACATTCTCCTTTTAGTGACGTCACATGTGCCCCCAAAGAAGGGGGAATCATTTAGGGTTTTTCTACTAACACAACATATTTATACCAGTTTAGTAAATGCACTTTCTACCCTTGTCATTATGGGTTTACATATAATGAGTGAGTTCAGACCAGTCTATAAACTCCATACACAGCAGCCTCTATAAGACATGGTGTCCTTCAGAAATTCTATGAATCACTTACAGGCTTTGTGGTTATAGTGGGTGTTCCTCTCTACACTACTCTGTCTAGTGGCGTCGGATCACCTAAAAAATTAAGACGGTAAATATATCTCTTCACACATTTCAGAAGAAGCAGTTAAAGCTTGGAGGACACAAATCATATCCTCCCTATAATTTTTCATCCAAGGTGGCGTGAGATCGCCAAAAAAACTCACGATAGTACAAGATATTCTTCTACACCCTTTCTCTCAACATGGATCAGGTGCACATGTTCCATTTACACTTTTATTTCAACGTATTTTACATTTTCGTATTTTACACATTTCTATATACATGCGTATTTTACACAGTGTCTTTATATATATACATTTTTGACTACTCGATCATTTTCTCCTTGCAAGTCTGATTGTATGAGAAAAAAATAGTCAAATTGGGGGAAACAACAACAACAATGATGACGACAATGAAAACACACCACTACAGGAACTTGCCTTTACTAACCATGCATGTACACTACGCACAGCAGCAGCCACACATGTGTTCCACCCTATGTTCACTCTCATCACTTTTTATGCACATTTTTCATCTTTAGAATCCATGCTCCTTCACATTTTTTTGTCATTCCACGCTTGAGTCTAGTCCATTGGTAGGCCTTATTCTACACTCTACATGTATATCAGGTACACATCTCTATCTAATTTATGTTACCAAACTTTCTTCTCACCAACATAAAGTGGGAGAAACATGTAGACACAAAATCATGCACTTTAGGAATTATTTAGCCCGGTCTTATACTATTATTTAGAAGTTTCTCAAGTGAATAAAGTACTAATTAATCCCACCTTTTGGCCATCATTTTCTTATATTTTATTTTTTCATTCCCGTGTATTTTTCTATACCTATCCACCTATTTTGTAACTTCCTTGTCATTCTAGCCCAAAATTAGGGCGCTCAAACCTATAATGAGGCACCCTGGGGAACCCTAGTCCTACCTTAGGTGCCTCGGTTTATGTTTCTCTTTTCACACTTCTTTTTGGTGCCTTTCTATCCATTTTTCATCCTTATCCTTTTCTCATTTGGAAATTTCATGGTTAATTACAAAATTAAGCTTGAGAACCCTATAAATATAAAGTTATAATACCATAATGAGGGTCTTGGCATCATATACTACAATCACTCCATCTAGAGTTGTATACATTACATCACTTGCATCCACATAGTGTCATGCATCAAGGCTAGGAGATCTGCATCAACACACACAACATAGGTGGAAGAATTCTATTCTATTCCATGCACACATGTTATTATATTTTCTATAGTTATTATTGCTCACTACTTCACAAAGTGTGACTAGCATGAGAGCACGTAGGGAATGACATGCACATAATCACCAGAACTACATTTGGGTCTGAAATGTAGTGAAGCACTCAGTGATAAGACCACTAGTTTGGCGACTAAGGTCATTCTGACCCATTCATTCTGCATATTTATTTTTTGGGGGTTTGATACTTCCTTTTGTATTGCAGGATATCATTTCATTATGCACCACATTCGGCGTAGTCCAGAAAATCCAATGTGATAGACAAAAATAATATTGGATCATCCTATGACCATAAAAAATTCTAATTCTGAGCATTTACAGAGACCAGGGTGCCTAGTCTACATAACATGGCACCCTGAGGCGCCCTAGTACCTTCCCAGGTGCCCCAGTCAGTTCTGATCATCTAGATCTAGTCTTCATAGGACTTTTGAGTGATTGTCTACACTTCCAAAAAAATTTCTAGACCTACAGCAGCCTATGGCAGTCTCATCGAATCAGTTAAGCCATTTCCTTTCCTTCTCTTACATACTTAGGTTTTTATTTCACTTACAATAATTAATTACAATTATTTCACACCAGTTTAGGTCATTTATATAGCATTTTAGTCCTCCTAATTAGATTAACTAATGACTATACTTTCATATTTTTGTAGTGCCCCGCCTGGGACACCGAAAAACACACCAAACATGACTAAAAATTTAGGGTAAATTTTTTTTTTTCTAAGTGCTTAATTAACACTAATCCATATCTTATCCCATTCTTGATAATAACAAATTTTATACTATATTAATTTACCTAATTACATTAATTACTAGCCTAAACCTGACTTTAATTATTTACTCATATTTTAAATTTACTAGGGCCATAAACAATAAGTCCACACATCTTTTAATTATATTAGTCTTCCCTTTTTGTTTAATAGTTTACAGACACATCCCCTTTTAATTTTATTTCCCAAACCCATTTAAAATGCCCATGACTTACCATGTGTAGGGTTAAACATGGACCCTTGGATCAAATCAGATCTTGGCCCTTGATTTTGAAAAATACCCCTAAGTTTTCCCTAATCCTCTCTTGGTTATTTTCTTCTCTTTCTTTGCATTCTATTTCTCATTTTGTTTTTGCTCTCTTATTTTCTTGTTCTCTTGTTGCAGGTTGAGGAACTATGGATTTTTGTGGAGTTTGCATTTGTATTATTTGAAGATTCATACAATAGACGTAAACATTTCTTTTGTTTTTTGTTTAACACACACACGCACACGCACACGCACACACACACACGCACATGCACACACACACACACACGCGCGCGCGCGCGTGCACACACACACACACACACACACACACACACACACACACACACACACACACACACACACACACACATGTATATGTATATATATTTTATTAAAAGAAACCCCAAGGGGTCGGCCGCATTTTTTTTTGGAGAAAGGGCGGCAGACTAATGGTGCAGGGTGGAGCAACGTGGAAAGGGGAGTTGATGTGAAGGGGGGGAATAGAGCTAGCATAGGTAGCAGGGAGGCTATGTGGCGGTGATGGGTTGGGGCAGGGCTGGTACGCAGCAGGGAGGCAACAGTGGACGGGGGTCGTTGTGCGGGGCAGCAAAGGCGGCGATTGGGGTGTGGCTAGCAGGATGAAATGGAGAAGGGGGGGTGATGCATGGGCTGCACAGCAGTCGTGGAGGCTGCAATCGGGTGGGGGGAGGGGTCCGACCCTCCCCCAATACAAACCCTAATTTAATTTTTTTTGTTTATTTTTTAATTTGTATTAATTAAAATGTTTTTTTTTTATAACTTATAACCTATAATATATGTTTTTATCTATAAATATGTATATATTATATTATATATAATATATAATATATACCTGTATTTTCTGAAAGTTTAATCTGATAACATTTATATTATACATATATAAATTAAGAAATTACATATGTATAAATCCATATGATGAAATAAATAATATTGAATCCAAGGAGCTTGCACTTAAACAAAATAAAACCAGCTTTAATATGCAAGATCTGCAACATTTATTCCCAATGAAATACTAAGAAAACTGATTCATATTATTTTGATCTATTCTACTAAAAAAAGGAAAAAAAATAGTTTTAAATTTATAAACCTGCAAAACTTATCTTCCATAAAAACCCAAGAGAGTAAAATAATTAGGAATCTAATTTATATTATCATTCTTTTGAAAAATATCAAGAAAGGGACCATATTCACAATAAGTCCAATTTCCTTTGAACACAATAAATAAATAAAAACAGATTTCTAAAACCATATTAATCTACAAGGAGATGTACATTTCAAAAATAATAATAGTTTCTTCCAAAGTTAAACAACAAGTTTTCATATAACAAAGTAAATTTCCTTTCAAATAAACAAACTTTTTTTTTCAAATAAATATTCCAACAAGCATGTTAAGGGAAGGTAAAAAAAAATTGCTTCTACTAAATGTATTTTAAAGAAAGACAATATTTTACAAATCTTCTTTTGCACAATCTCTCAATAACTCAATACTTCATATTTCACAATCATGCCTAAATACATAGGAGACAACTATCAACTCCTTTCCAAGATTGAAGAAGTCTTTCAAATACAAAAGGAAAAAGGAGTTACAATAAATAGGAAGCTTTCCACCAAGCCATATCCCAAAGGGTTACAATGCAAGAATGTTTCACAAGGATTGAGAGAACAAAAGAACTTCAACAATCATCAACTATCAACTTTGAGCTCCAACTTTAAATGCCTTTAAGGAATCCATGCAAGGAGAAAGAAGCTTGTTTTTCCACCCAACCATAGGCATCATTACATGCCTTTCCCAAGGTTGGGATGCATTCTAGCCTCCCCCAAGCCCATGGGAAAGAGGACTACCATCCACAACTTTTCACAAGAATGAGGGTGACAAACAACATTACATTCATACAAAACAAGGCAATGACTAAGACAAGACTCCAAATTTTACAAAGATGAACAAGAGGAGAAGCCAAGTTCTACCTCTAAAACAAATGGGGAAGAGAGGAAAGAAGTTCTCCAAAATTGTAACCAACAATAGTTGCATTAAAACAAGATCTCCATGCCCTCCTTATTTCTCATAATTCATTCAAGCCCTCCTTATTCCTCCTCCCTTTCACCAAATCCTTCTTGGAAGGATTTTCAAACCCCAAAGGGGTTTCCTTACCAAGAATGGGGAAGGAGATTCAAGCCAAATGAATCACTATCCCCACCTCAAACCATTTGAGGGGAGTCACTAAAATCCTACAAGGCTTGTCCATCAAGCCATGAGGATTGAGAGGGAAAAATCCCTCTCTCTTCCCCCACAAACTCCAAAACTCCATCATTCCATATGATCAAGGGAGTAAAACAAGCAAACAATAACCAAAATACACATGCAACAACAACATTTTCAAGTAAACAATCTAAAAATAATATGAATACAACACATAAAATAAGGCTTAAGAACCTACCTCAAAGAAAGCAATCCAAAAATATTTCCAACTTCAAACTTGTCCACCTCTTGACCCAAGCAACCTCTCCCTCCAAATCACCCAAGCATCCAAGAAAAAATCTCCCAAAAGAAGTTCTCTTTTTTTCCCATGAAGGGAAATTTGAAGAGGAGCAAGAAAAAATCCTCACAAATGAGGAGGTGACATGTGTCACCCCTCTCCTCCTTCAAGGTCTAAGATGCCAAAACAAAAGAGAGAAAGGGTAAAATGTCTTTTAGCCCTCTTCTCCCAAATTACTCTAAATGCTAACAAGACAATTCTTGTGCAACTTTTAACAAGCACACTTATCCATACCCCTTACATGGATGTGACCAAAGGGGAGGCAAAAAGGGAGGGAAAACTCCCTCTAGCCTTGGAAATAAGCCCCCTACCTATTAGGTAGGGTCCAAGGGACGATTTTAATGTTAAGGGAACCCCCAAACAAAAAAGAGGTCCCTAAAATTACCAAAAATAACCCAATTTCGGGTTTTGCATTTTTGGCACAAGGGTAGAGTGTGTGGGGACCACCCAAGGGTTCACATGTGACCCTAAACCCTTGTGATAAGTACACCATTAAAAAAAATCAAAACTTAAATGTAAGTGGCATCATTAATTCCCAAAAAGAAGTTTACAATGCAACTAATTACCCTAAACAAGATTAAGAATACAAGACATATTTCATTATAAAAAAAAGGGGTCACTCATGGTGCCCACAACAATAATTCTAATACTAAGGCTTCACAAAATAAACATGGCTAGGACTCAGCCCGTGGGCTACTTATGCAAAGTTGTGTAGCTGGCCTGAATCCCACGTTCTCCTGTAACATGTCACCTGCACACTCATTGCACACATTAACCGTACCTGTCTGATAAAATATAAATTAACTACTCAGTAAGATATCAATGAGTTCTAAACTAGCATATCATCCTACTGAAATCAAAATGCGACAATGTGCACAATTATACTCAATTCACCATAAGTTAGACATAATGATAAACTGACATATAACCATAGAATCCCAACATGCAACTAACTGAGTATCCATTAATATATTTATGATCCAAAGCAATATCATATAAATTAGTATCCATGACGACATAATAAAATGCTATAACATAGTGATCAAGCTATATTGGCGCTATACGCCTAAATGTCCATACATGTCTAATAAGATCAAATCTCTAAATAAAATGTCCAAGACATATCAAATCCCTGTCAAAACATGTCTATGAGTAAAGGAAAAACAAGTAACTGAGCTATAAAAATTTGGGCACTACATCCCCCTCTACTAAAATTAGACTTCCTCCTAGAAGTCACTAAAAGAGATAGGGATATCTAGCCCTCAAAGGTGTCACATCCTCTCAAGTAGATGTTGTCTCGTTGTATCGGTCTCATTGAACTCTAACCTGGTCCAAGTCTCAACCCCGAAGGGCTAACCTCTGGTGCTCCAGTATGCATACAGGATCCAGTCTCCAGTGTCCTCTGTCCTCTACCTATAATGCTAACAATCCAAAACATGTGAAACATCTGGTACATATCTATGTAGTACAGAAACATGAAACACATCGTGGGCCCGTGAAAGGTGTGGTGGTAAAGCTAGGAGATAAGAAACTGGACTGATGACCTCTAAAATATCAAAAGGCCCTACAAAATGAGGTGATAGCTTAGAACCCTTTCCATAATAGATTGGACTCTTATGCAGCCGAACTCTCAAGAAGACTTTTTCACCCACAAAGAAGTGATGATCAATCCTCTTGGTGTCTATATACACCTTCTGGTGTGCTCTGGCCTGCTCAAGACACTGTCCAATTAGAACAACCTGCTACTCTAAATCCTGTTGGTAAGCTAGCCCCAGAATAATCCTGTCATCTAGTCTATCCCAAATCAAATGTGTTCTTCAAGGTCGTCCATACAAAGCCTTATAAGGAGTTATACAAATGGAACTATGATAGTTGTTGTTGTAGGCAAACTCAACTAAATGTAAATAATCCTCCCATTTCCTCCCGCTGGTCCATCACACACATCCTCAACATGTCCTCTAGCACTTGATTGACCCTCTCTATTTGTCCATCAATTTCTAGATGATATGCTCAGCTGAAATTAATCTAAGTACCCAGAGTGGTCTGAAAGGAAGTACAGAAAACTAAAGTATAGATGGTATCCCTATCATTGATGATGGTCTTTGGAATCCCATACAACCTAACATTGTCCTCCATAAATACTTTGGCGATGGCCTGTGCATTATAGGTGACCTTGGTTGGTAAGAATTGCGCAACCTTGGTCAACTTATCCACAATAACCATAATGGAATCATGATGATAAAAAGACATTGGAAGTATGACTATGAAATCCATGGAGATCACATCCCATTTCTACTCGGGAATATCATGAGGGTGTGAAAGTCCTGTGGGATGAGAATTATTTGTCTTCAACCTTTGGCACTCAAGGCAATGTGTAAAAAAATATGCTATGTCCCGTCGAATACCTGGCCAATAATATAACTCCCTCAGATCGGCATGCATTTTATTCACTCCTGGATGTGCCGCATATGGGGCTCGATGAGCCTCTAAGAGGATGAAGCTACGCAGATCTCCTAACTTAGGCATGTAGATGTGCCTGTGAAACCAAAGCAAACCATTTGTCTCTAAAAAACACCATATTATCTGCCTTCTAATGAACCCTATGATTCCAACATCTGTCTAGCTCCCTCATAAAACCTGTCCTCTGGAAGGTGTTCAAGAATCCTACCTATCAAATCCGACTAAAGTGTCAATGAAGAAATCACATGTCATCGTCTACCAAGTGCATCTGTAAAGACATTCTCCTTTCCTTTGATATACTAAACCTCCATGTCGTACTCACATAAGAACTCCATCCAATGCCATTGACAAGCGTTGAGGTTCGGCTGTGAGAAGATATGTTGTAAACTCTGATGATCTGTCCTCAAAATGAAAGGTCTACCCAAAAGGAAATGTCACCAACACACACGTGCATGAACAACTGCTGTAAGCTCCAAGTCATGAGTAGGGTAATTAAGCTCGTTGTCCTTGATCTTACGAGACTCAAAGGCAATAACTCGATGCTCCTGCATAAGAACTACTCCCAAACCCTCTAGTGATGCATCATTACAAACAACAAAATCCTCCATAGGGTCCGAAACTACTAAGATAGATGTCGTGGTTAACCTTTCTTTAAGTAACTGAAAGGGCTACTCACAATTTTTTGACCAATCAAACTTCTTCCCTTTTGTCTGAAGAGAAGTAATGGGGTGAGCAATCCTAGAAAAGTCCTGTAAAAACCTGCGGTAATACCCTGCTAAACCCATAAAACTCCTCACTTCAGTAACTAATGTGGGTGTTGGCCAGTCCGTGATAGCCTGTATCTTAGAGGGATCTACTGAGATACCTTCGCCTGATATGATATGACCCAAGTATTGAATCTCTTTCTAAAAGAAGCTGCATTTTTCAAAGTTCCCGTATGACTTCTGCTCTCTCAAAACCTGAAGTACCTGCCTCAAATGCTCCTCGTGCTCCTCCTCAGAACAAGAATATATCAATATGTCATCAAGGAACACTAAGACAAAGTGATCAAGAAATTTCATGAATATTCCATTCATGAGGCTCATGAAGATATCTGGGGCATTGTTCAAATCAAAAGCAACAACTATGAACTCATAAATCCCATAAAGTGTGTGGAACGTTGTCTTATGAATGTCTGCATCAGATATGCACAACTGATAGTACCCTGACTTGAGATCAATTTTAGAGAACACTCTCACTCTTAGCATCTGACCAAACAAGTCATCAATCCTAGGGAGCGGATAATGGTTCTTTATTGTGACCTTATTGAGCTGTCTGAAGTCTACACAAAGTCTGAGAGAAACATCCTTCTTCTTCATAAATATGACAGGTGCTCCCCAAGGAGATACACTAGGGCGAATGAGACCCTTATCTAATAACTCCTCTAACTGAATCTCGAGCTCATGAAGCTCTAGAGTCGTCATCTGATAGGGTACCCTAGAAACTGGTTCAAATCTAAGTACTAAATCAATGGTTAAATCCACCTCTCTGTGGGGTGGTATCCCTGGAAGCTCTCCTGGAAACACATCAGCATACTCCCTCAAAATTGATTAATCATCTAAGGCTGAATGCTCTGGAATGCTCTCTGAACGAGGACGGATGGTGATAGCAAACAATTGACAACCCTTACGCATGCTCCACTTGAGTTGCTTATCTGAAATCATGCACAAGGAGATAGGCCTTTGCATCCCTGATATCACAACTACACTCCCAAGATCATTCTAACACTCAATGACCTTATTTCTATAATCCACCTTAGCACAATGAGCCTCGAGCTAATCCATACCCAATACTATCTGATAGGATCTTAAAGGGATAACTCGGAGGTCAAGTGTAGTGGAGAAGGGTCCTAAATCAAGTATGTAACACTCCACATACGAGTCTATGGCGATTTTAGCCCCAGAGGCCAACTCAACCTGCCAACAATCTGGTTGCCTAGCCACCACTAGCCCATGTTGGTCCACTATAGAAGGAGATATAAACAAATCACAAGATCCTGAATCAAAAAGTATAGAGATAAAAATACCCCTGATAGTACTTATCATCGCAATGACTGTGGCCTGATGCTCGGCCTGGCAGCTGTCAACAGTTGTATATACATATGATGGGCGTGTCCTACATCACCCACCATCTGCTGAGATATAGAGGCTCTCTATGCATCCATGGTATTGGGTTTGTGTGGTCACATATGCACATAGTGATTAGGAGATCCACAAATAAAACATCCTCATGTACCCCTTTGATATGGGGTCCCTCTTGTACTCTGGTGTACAATTCCTGCCAGTCCAACCCTAGGAGACTATTAGGTGTGAGCTGGTTGTGCCTGCTAAGTACCCTACCTCCTGTCCTTGGCTCCACCAAAACCTCCTCTACAGCCACCTCTCTAAAAACTCTGAGTCTGTCTAGCCCTCTACCGCTGGTGGCCATGATGCTGTGTCTACGGCTATGGGTGTGTGGAGCCCTCGTGGTTGTTGGTGGAGGCAAGAATACTCCTCTAGGGGGTGGTGTTATACCCCGTGACCTCTAACTCTGAAAGGCCTGTATCCTCTCCATAAACTTTCTCTTGTTTATATCTCGGTACTCCTATGCCTTGGTCCTATTCTCCTCAGTTAAGTAGGCCTTCTCAATGGCCTTATCAAGTGTGGGAGGAGATAACATCCTGACTACTCCTGCTATATCTGCATTAAGGCCTCGAATAAACATGTTAACTTAAAATTTCTCATCTTGCAGGTAATCCACATACTGTAGAAGATCTAGGAACCTGCTCTTGTACTATGCTATTGTGTCAGAACCCTGTCATAAGTCATGAAACTTATCAATCCTCTTTTGCACAAAATTCTTTGACATGTAGCAAGCCTTGAAGCGCTCCTCGAACATCTCCCAAGTCATTGTCTCTCGAGTTAGATGGAGCTTCCACTTCTCATTCCTCCACTAGAAGCCTAATGCATCTCAAAGGAGGTGTATGGTGAATATTTCCTTGACATTTCTCTCATAGGAGTGCAAGCCAAAGAAACTATCCAGGTTAAGGAGCCATGACTCAGCCCCAAATCCATCTGTAGAGCTGGTATAGGTAGGTAGTTGCAAGTGAAGAAGATCTCTAATCACACTGCATGTGTCTCTCTCCTGGAAATATAGTCCAATAGGTGAAAGGGTTCGTCTATCCCCAACTACTTCATCGAGGATGTGAGAGCAGCTACAACGATACGAGGCTACCCTCTCATGATGAATGGAAGGGCTACGTGACCTCTCCCGTCTCGGGGTATCATGCTTTGGTGGCTCTGAGTGTGCATCCTCGCCTAACGGCTCCTCATCTCCCAATGGAATCTCCTCTCTCACCTCCTGCGGTGGTGGAAGATGTTGTTGGACAGCAACCATCAGCTCTTGTAGGACCTCTAGTATCTGATGTCCAAATTCGGGTGTCGGTGGCTACCGCATAGGTGTACTACGCCCTAAGCCTCTAGATGATCCTCCCCTCTTGGGTGCCATCCTATACATGAGGTGGCGAAGAGGTTATTAAATTATGATTAAATGGTTGTGAAAATTTTTAATTTTTTTTTGAATGTCATTAAAATTACCGTTACTAGTTTAATTAATTACCCAGAGTGTCTGCGAGTGCAAACCTCACTCTGATACCAAATTTCATGGCCCACCTTTGGACACCGAAGAACACACTAAGAGACTCAAAAAAAATTAAAGGTAATAATTTTTATTTTTTTTGTTTAAATGATTAATTAAATTTAGTCCCTTTTTAAACCATACCCGGTTAAAATTTAATTTATACAAATTTTAGTTTTCTCTGCCTTAAAAAAAATAGCCCAAAACAAATTAATCGATTATTCTATTTAATTTACCATGTCCTCTACAATAAATACACGCATCCTTAAGCTTATTATTTTTCCCCTTTAATTATAAATTTGTCATATCCCTTTTTATTATTTACCATTCACATTTAAAATGCCCATGATTTAAAAGCAAGTAGGATTAATTTTGGACTGTAGGATCAAAACAGATCTTAGCCCTAGATACCCTGATTTTGCCCCTAAGTTCTTCTCTCATTAGATTTGTTTCTTCTTGCAGGTTGTGTGGAGGATCCATGGGAGCTTTGTTTATTTCTTATGTTTTTCCTTTGTGAGAAAAGAAACACCATTCATTCAAAACGAGTTTTTTTTTTTTAATATATATATATTTGTAGAGTGAGGGGGCGGCGGATTGGAGAGGGTGGTTGTGCTGGAGAAGGAGACGGCAGAGGTTTGGGAGTTTGGCTACAGGGCAGAGGTGCAAAGGCAGCATATGGGATTTAGCCACAGAGGCAGCTGTGAGGGGGGGGGGGGGGGGTTGGGGCACTGCGAACGAGGGAGGGACAGGCGGCAGTGGCGTGGAATTCTGTGAGCCCGTGGAGGGGGGCAAGATAGGCTGCAGCAGTAGCAAGGGTGGTCGCGGTGGGAGAACAGGCGCGATTGGGGAGCAGGGGCGGGGGACAAAAAATAGGTGGGGGAGGGTTCGACCTCCCCCATATTTATTTATTTATTGTTTATTTTTTTACATATATATATTTATACTATTAAACACATATTTAAAATTTATAAATGGTTTATATATATATAAGTATATATATAATATGTATATACATATTTATCTATATAATATATGTATACTATATATATATATTATTTTTATATATAAAAACACAATGTTTCCTAATAGAATTTTTTTCAACATATAAATAATTCTACAAATTACAACCTATATTAATAAAACAATTAGACTAAGACTATCTTTTATTTTCAAATTTGAATAGGATTATTTTATACACAACAATAAAACTAATTTCAATGATTTCAATCTTATAGATAACAAATTTTAATATAACTATTTGAAGTAAGAATGAACTTAATTTTTTTTTTTAACTATTCACACAAAATTTATTAGCTACTTTGTGGTAAGGAAAAGCACCAGTATTTTAAAAGATAGAAAAGTTTAAATGCTAATAGATTTTGCAAATGAGCATACTATTCAAATCTTATTTTTTTGATAAAATACATAAGGCTCTCAACAAAGAAATACTATTCCTTTCAAATGCAATACAAAATATTTGTTTATTTATTTATTTTTGTCAAATAAATATTCCAACAACAAGCATTTTAAGGGAATGTACAAAAAAGCTTCTACTAAATATATTTTAAAGAAATACAATATCTTACAAATCTTCTTTTGCACAATCTCTCAATAACTCAATACTTCATATTTCACAATCATGCCTAACTACATAGGAGACAACTATCAAATCCTTTCCAAGATTGAAGAAACCTTTCAAATACAAAAAGAGAAAGGAGTTAAAATAAAGAGGAAGCTTTCCACCAAGCCATATCCCAAAGGGTTACAATGCAAGGATGTTTCACAAGGATTGAGAGAACAAAAAAACTTCAAAAATCATCAACTATCAACTTTGAGCTCCAAATTTAAATGCCTTCAAGGAATGCATGCAAGGAGAAAGAAGCTTGTTTTTCCACCCAACCATAGACATAATTACATGCCTTTCCCAAGGTTGGGATGCATGCTAGCCTCCCCCAAGCCCATGGGAAAGAGGACCACCATCCACAACCTTGCATAAGAATGACGGTTACAAACAACATTACATTCATACAAAACAAGGCAATTACTAAGACAAGACTCCAAATTTTACAAAGATGAACAAGAGGAGAAGCCAAGTTCTACCTCTAAAACAAATGGGGAAGAAAGAAAATAAGTTCTCCAATATTGTAACCAACAATATTTTCTTTAAAACAAGATCTCCATGCCCTTCTTATTTTTCATAATTCATTCAAACCCTCTTTATCCCTCCTCCCTTTCACCAAACCCTTCTTGGAAGGATTTTCAAACCCCAAAGGGGTTTCCTTACCAAGAACGGGGAAGGGGGTTAAATCCAAATGAACCAACTTCCCCACCTCAAACCATTTGAGGGGAAAAAAACTAAATCCTACAAGTCTTTCCATCAAACCTATGAAGATGGAGAGGGAGGAAAATTCCTCTCTCTTCCCCAACAACTCTAAAAATCCATCATGCCATATGATGGAGAGAGCAAAAACAAGTAACAATAAATAAAAATCCACATGCAACAACCACATTTCCAAGTAATTGAATCTAACAACTAGCATGAATACAACACAAACAATAAGGCTTAAGAGCCTACCTGAAAGAAAGCTCTCCAAAAAGCTTTCTAACTTCCATCATTTTCCACTTCTTGACTCAAACAAACTCTAGCTCCCAATCCACAAGCATCCAAGAAAAAGCTTAAAAAAAAGGTTCTCTTCTTTTCCCATGAGGGGGAATTTGAAGAGGAGCAATAAAAAATGCTCACAAATGAGGGGTTGACATGTGTCAGCCCTCTCCTCCTTTAAGGTCAAATATGTCAAAGCTAAATGAGAGAAAGGGTAAAAATGACTTTTAGCCCTCTTCTCCCAAATTACTCTAAATGATAACAAAACAATTTTTGTGGAAATTTTTACAAGCACACTAAACCATACCTCTTACATCCACCTGATGTGACCAAAGGAGAGGTAAAAAGGGAGGGAAAAATCCCTCTAGCCTTGGAAATAAGCCCCCCTACCTATTAGGTAGGGTCCAAGGGCTCATTTTTATGTTAAGGGGACTCTCAAACTAAAAAGGGGTCCCCAATAATACCGATAATTACTCAAGTTCTGGTTTTACATTTTTGGCACAAGGGTAGAGGGTGTGGGGACCACCTAAGGGTTCACATGTGACCATAAACCCTTTGGATTAAGTACATCATTAAACAAAATCAAAACTTAATGCAAGTTAGGTCATTAATTCCCAAAACAAGTTTACAACACAAACTAAACACCCTAAGCAAAATTATTAATTATAAGGCATAATACATTACAAATGAGGGTCACCCATGGTGCCCAAAACAAAAATTCTAATGCTAAGGCCTCAAGCAATAAACGTGGCTAGGGCTTATCTCGTGGGCTACTTGTGCAAAGTTGTGTAGCTGGCCTGAATCCCATTTTCTCCTATAACCTGTCACTTGCACACTCATTTCACACATTAACCACACCTGTCCGATAAAATATGAATTAACTACTCAGTAAGATATCAATGAGTTCTAAACTAGCATATCATCCTACTGAAATCAAAAGGTGACAACGTGGACAATTATACTCAATTCACCATAAGTTAGACATAATTATAAAGTGACATATAACCATAGAATCCCAACACGCAACTAACTGAGTATCCATTAATATAATTATGGTCCAAAGCAACATCATATAAATTTGTATCCATGACAACATAAGAAAATGCTACAACATAGTGATCAAGCTAGATTGGCGATATGCGCCTAAATGTCCATACATGTCTATTAAGATCAAATCTCTAAATAAAATGTCCAAGACATATCAAATCCCTATATAAACATGTATATGAGTAAGAGGAACAACAAGTAACTTAGCTATAAAAATGTGGGCACTACAAGTTTAGTTTAGTTTAGTTTTTGTTAATCACTAACATAAAATTGAAAGGGAAAGATTATTCTCATGCCCCACTATTTTATGTCATATGAATATTAAATATTTAATACTAAATATAATATAGGAAGAATAATTGGCATGCTCACATACCCTATAGTGACTTTATTGTCAATTTATATAGTTCCACATTAAATGGAGTCTCAAACACCCCAAATTCCATACTGAAATATATTAAACGCTAATTTGGGCTATGAAAAATGTATGTCTATGTCAATCTTAAACCATAACATCTTGCAATTTTTTAGTGTTTTCTTGTTATATATGCGGTTCTCTTATTGATTATCTATATCATGTCCCATTATAGTCTAAAAATTTTAAGTGTGTGTGTTTGTGTGTGTATGTTATTGGTGTGCATAGATATTTGTGCAATAAACCCCAATGAATACGCCCTTTCTTTAAGGTTAGTGAGATGTGAAAAGAGAATGCTTGGATCAAAATAAATTATGTGTTTCAATGTTGATTTTATTTTATATTAAACATTGGATCATGTGAGGGGATGTTGTAGGTAGCCACCATTAAGATCATGTGGTTACAAGAGTAATCATGGTAGAAATTATGGCATGAAAAGAGATAAAATAAGAAAAAAAAATGCAAAGGGAAACAAGTACAGAAGTAAACAAGCAAAAAGGTAATCAAGCATATTAGTTAACAAGATATGTCATATATTGTAGTCATATAAAAGGACAATAAAATATAAGATACATAAAATTTTCACACACACAAATAAACATGAGAGATGGAAATAAGATTTGCAAACAAAAAACACAAAAGTGTATCAAAGACAATTATAGTAAAGTTCATACACCACTTACATAAAAAAATAATCATAAAAGAAAGAAAGAAACTAAATATAATAGAAGATAGTAGTTATGAGGCACATAAAACAAGATAACCTAGCACTACACAAGACAAAATTGTTAGTCATATTAGTCTAATAAATAACATGTAGCACAATATAACAAATTTGGTCTAATGAGGAAGTGAAAGTAATTGTATTGCCAAAAAAACATCTAAATAGTGTACAATATGTCCCTAATTTAGCAAGACCACTGAGACTAGGAATAGGATGAAAAATTTAATCATATAAAATCATGATTATCTCCTACATAAAGCTAAAGATACCTTGTGAATGTACTTTTTTTAAGATCATATACAAAATATTATATCCATCAAACCATATGAAAAATAACATATGTAAAATGAAAAACTAACAAATCAAGTCATATGTACGTTCTAATTTTTTAGTTTGAAAATATTTAAATGTTTTTATGTTTATTTTATTATTTTAATGTTTTTGGTTTTATAATTCTTGAGGTGCTACCATGTGATATCATATAAATGGTGATAATTTGAAATTGTAGGGGTGGTATGGCCAAACCTCAAATTTGTATTGTGCACATTAGGAGTAGATGTATTGGCTCAAGCCAAGGAAGTAGGAAACAATGGATTAAATACGTAAGGATAAGATATTTACTGTAGGCTCACATAATATTTATGGAGGATCACTCATATCAACATTGATAGTAAGAGGAAGAGATATCATCTTACCCTCAAGAAATTTCTCAAACATGATAAGTAGTTGTATTAACAATATTGAGGATAAATAAGAAAAATACTAACAGGATAATCACCTCCACTTAAAGGGGTGTCAATTATGAATATCTGAGTTAGCATAGTAATGGGATCTTGATCAACCAATTCCATGAGAATAAATTATTATTATATTATATTAGATTATCAATTAGTTATATCATATATTTCTTACTCATTAAAAATTTACGCAAACTAAATGGCTTAATTTAATATTTAGCACTTTATCCAGCGTAGTACTCAACAACTAGATATTGAAATACATAATTATTCCATTGAAATAATATCCTCTATAGGTACATCTTTGGTTCTTTCTTGTCAAGTAATATTTTATGAGAAATAGTTTCTTACATATATTGCACTAAGGTTTCTTTTCCTTTTTTAATGCCCTCTACAATGTGAGAGGAATTGATAACCTTTCTATTATGGGATAAGATGGATCCTCACATAATTTTTCAATATTGAGGATAAAATATCATTCCGCACATAATATATAGATACCAAAGGTCCTTAAGGAGTGAAAATTTCACAATTCTAGAGGATAATAATCCTAACCCTAAGATAGCTAAAGGTTTCCAATGTCAATATATAAAGTAAAGAGAATTATCATACTAGGATTTGAAATATAGGTCAGTAAAACTATGGATACATTTTTGGAATCATAATAGACTGGGGGTGAATCAGTCCTATAAATTACTTATTTCATTTACCATTTACTGCAACATACACCAATATTCATCTATTCACATACATTCATTACAAAATTATTATGTGTGCACAATACATTCAAATAACCACAACACGTGAAAGAGATCTCATAGACATTATATTTAAGTGGGAAACCCTCGTGGGGAAGAAAACCCACTGAAACATAAACAGTATATTTACATGATTCAAATTTAGTGAGGCACCAACCCCACAAGGAGCACCAACCCATAATTTAGTGAATAACCAACTTAAAATGGAGGCTACAACCCCCTAGGATGACCAATCACCAACTCAGCCACCTGATGAATGTTTATCTCTTATTTTTTTTCCTACCACAACTGATGGAGATCTCTAATTCAGCTCACACATCTTTTCTCAAACCCTAGGTCTTCAATTTTGCACTATTTTCTTCTTTCTCAACTTGTCATGGCTCTAAACACTTGTACACATGCTCTCTAATATTCCTCAACTTATCATAATCTTTCTATCATACTATTACTTATCCTTAAAATTATACACTCATACCTGTAAAGCACTCCTCTAGGTGGCACTTTTCCTTACAAGATCACGAGTTCAAAAATGAACTAAACAAACACTTAAATATGAACTCGCCATATTTCAGTCATATACCTTTATCATGTCCAATAAAACTTAATTATATCATATTCCATTCATAAAAATGGTCACATATGACCCATATATGTTGGTCATACTAAAAACCTTCATTCATGCACAAAAAATCCTCAAAACCCTATCACTAGAATGAGGAAAATCCACTCATTCCAAAACCATTCTTAGTTAAGCTCCCATATTTATCAAACATGAGTAATATATCATTTAAACATCATTCATTTTCGTACTTTACTTTAACCAATCAAACTATTTCATTTAATGGGCCCACTAACTCATTTCCTTCACAAAACAGTTGCTATCAGCATCCTGATTTTAACTTTACGCCTAAAGACCACCAAAGAACACCTAGACTATGACATGAGAACACTCAATTGAAATCTCATAACATTTATAATACTTATAAATAATTTAGACACCATGAAACATCCATATGATCAAACCACATCAACATTAACCTTTACCAAAACATGCTTCTCAAAAACCAATTTTGCAAACTCAGCTAGTTTGCACCCTTGATGATACTTTAAAGACCTCTAAATTCCTTAAATAGATTAAAAATTCACACCTCTTCACTTTATAGTTGATATAAAACATCAACACAGTGATTTCATGTCTCAAACAACTCAATCTTTCAACAAGAACAAACATGTCCTAAAATCTAACATACAAATTTCTTCACAAAATGACTTGAAAGAGCCATCAAAAAACTAACCATGAGATAATACATATATATTTGGAAATATATCTGAATCATCTTTCTATAACATGTTGTAACTCCTTTCAAATCTAAGTGGAAGGCCTTCAAACAGATCCATCTCTGTGAACTGCGTTTTATCCTTCTAGGACTCATGAACTAAGTATGATCCCAACACACTCCATTACCTCAAAAACCACTTATACACATGAAAAAATCATGTAACACACTTATACATGATTTATAAGTACTCAAAAACCTTAAACAATTATGAGTAACCCAAAAACCTCACTTTACCTCATATAGTTACTTACACCCTGTTAGAATGAAAATCATCCAAACTTGAGCCTTAAAAAATAGATCATAACTTCTGGATACCTTAACCAATCATCAATTTTGATATACTAATGGAAATTTATCTACACCATATTCACAACACAACTTTCATGGATTCTTAACTCCACGTGTAGCTCCTGAAATGTCAATTTTACTAAAGGATGCTCCAAACTGCCTCAATAATTAGTCGTCATAGATAGGGCACACTTTACAATTTTTCAGCATCACCATGACTTAAAACATTCATGTACATCAATTAAAACTCCATGGCTATCGTAAATGGAAATTTAGTCATTACCTTCTTTGGATAATCTTTCCTTAAGTTGTAACTCTTCAAAAATAAGCCATTTTGAGGTGGGGCCCACATATCAACACAAGATCTAATATATATTTCTATAAATATGGAAGAGTCATATACAACATCCAATCATAAAATTTTCACTAGCAGTCAAATCAGGCTCAATATACTCACACTTCTACAAGTTGCTCCTAGCTATGGTTTAGTTAGGTTTTCAAACCACTTTACCTTTTTAACAATCTTTCATAAAAATGTGACTATAAAACCACCCCATTATTATTTATAAACCTTCTTAGTTCCATGTAAAAAAAATACCTGAAATTATCTAACTTCCATTTAAAGCATACAGTTCACAACAAGCATTAGAAGGTCCACATTTGTCACAAAAACATGTTGTCACTTACCCAGTTTTTCCAAAACTTGCATAACTTTCAATTCCCATGTTAGAATGACCTAAAACTTTTCATGAAGCATCATGAAAAAATTCTATAACTTATCAAACTCACCACATATCCTAAATATTTATGAAACTCTCCATCCACAATGACTTACCTATTTTTACTTGTCTATTTCTCATTGTTTTCTTCCCTAAGACCTCATAGAAGCACCAAACCTCTGACTGCAAACCTTAAACTCACCATAAATTACATTTATACCATCACCATGTTCTAACATGACTGATTGGGTCAAAATCTCACATATCCACCTCATTGTGCATGCTCAAGGGCTAGAAACAAGACTAGAATGACCTAACTTAACCATGACAACTCATGACCTTACCTTCTTGAAATCATGCAAACTCAAAGACACCTATAACACACATCATATACCATTTATAACCTCATGAAAAAATAAAATCAACTCACGAGATCTCAGACTATGACTTAGCTCACTAGACCATGCTCCAGGACAACACTGAACTCACCAAACTTGGACACTACCAATCAACCTTCATGTTTGACTTCATAATAACACATCAAAGAGACTCACATTACCACATGGAACTCTTTTCCATCAATATAGTTTACATTAATGACAACACTAACACACAATGTCCACATAAGTAAAAGGCTGGTCATTTTTCTAGAATCATGGATATATAAGAGGTTACATATATATAGTCCTAGAGGGGCGCCGATATAGGTGGTAGAATATTACTCAATGGTACTTCTGTCAGAGATAGGTCCAATAGTGAGATAAGAAATGGGATATTATATATATACATATATATATATATATATATTTGATCCAAATACCACATTATCAAGTGTTATGGGATTTGTTAGGAATATCTTTATCTAGTGCTCACATCTATAATTTTTTCATTAGAGTTATAAGTATTAAGTATTGGTCAATATGTGACAATGTAGTCATATTTTTGAGATTATGTAATCATGTATATGTGTTTTGAGTGAGTTACACAACTTATATAGAGATTTTAGAAGAGGAATAATATGGAGGAGAAAATATAGATTGTTAGAACAACCTCCTAGATTAGTGAGAGTGGTTATAGAAGTTCAAGTTCACCTCATATTCTATAGTTAAATCATAACATACATATTTGTATTATGGATTATTTAAGGTAGGTTAGATTTAATCTATTTTATCTTACACTCTCTAGATATGGGTTAAAACCAACATTTGGTATTAGAGTAAGGTTTCCTATGAGACCTCTTTGGCCTTCACCTTACTCATTTTTTATTTTGTTAGATAGACTAAGGAAATAGTTTAGCATATTCCAAAAACCTCAAAATGGCCCCATTAACTTTTCCATACACCATACATTATTTTTAATGACCAAATTTACATATAAAGTCTAGTAGATACCATAGACCTTATGCAACCCCTTTGTTCATATGTTCACCTTTATTGTAGTGTATCATTGCTAGTAGTAGTGCATACCATGTGTGAACCTATTGAAATTTCCCATCCGCCTACATTCTCTTGTCCATTTATATTTTTTTCATTCTACTCATAATTTTCATTCCATTTCATTCACACCTAAAAAAAATTAAAAAACCAAAAATATATCTATATGCAAAAAATGTCCATTGTCTGCTGATTTGTTCAATTTTAGCACTTTTGGAGCCAATATTTTTTTTAATTTAAAATAGAAAATATTACATTACAAAGGAATAATTAAATTGAATAGTGCAAATCTCTATAGTGAATTAGTTCTTTGAGTGAGAGATCTCCTATATCTTCATTCAACTTCTCTCTTTTCATTGAATAGGTGAGCTTCTTGTAAAAAATTAACTCAAAAAGGTTTTAGATCCATACATCTTTGCACGAGTTCCTTTATGCATAAAGAACAATGATTAAAAAAACCCTGAGCTAGTTATTTGTTTTGGTGAGCTTAGTTTTTCCTCCCCCCATATTACTCACATCCTTGTATAAAAACCTCTAACTTGGCAGGAATGTGTTAACATTAGGCTACATTATAAACTTAAGATTATTTGTATCAATTTGTATAAAAACATTGAAAATTTTGGTGTGCTCGATCCATTAGCTCAACATATAAAGAAAATAAATATAGTGTATTTTATGAGCCCTAACTCATGGCTTGATGTTAACTCGTCGATAAATTGGGATTGTTCTCAAAGTTACAGACCCCTCTAAGAATTTGAAAAAACCTTGTTATTTTAAATTATTTCTTATATCCTTTATGGATCGACTTATTTGCATGTCTCCACAAATCTGAATTGATTACTCCTAATCACAATCCAATGTGTCTTATAAGGAAATATTCTCAATTCAAGACCTTGACATGACATGTTACAAACCTTGTTTCATGTACCCTCGTGTTAATCTCTTCTTCTAGATTATCTCATAGATCATTTTATCTATTGGGGTTCTCTCAAATTTTAGACTATCTTGACCTATAGAAACTCAACCCTGGTTGTATATTGGTCCCATTCAACTAGCTTAGTATTTATTGATGTGTATAGCCTCTATTTTAAAAATCCCTTGGTGGGCTCTTAGGAAAGTAAGATCTCCACTAGCTCATCCCTTTTCCCATTTTAGGAAACCCAAATCTCCCACCATAAAATTATATTTTTCAATGACCATGATCTTCAAATTGATAGGGACATAGTGTCTCTCAAATTATATCTATCTTTATTTGAATTGATCTACACTTGGCTTGACATGTGGTCTCACCTACAGAATCTTCACCAAATCATTCATTTCTTCACACTCAATGACTTATAAGATCAATCCCACTATCTCCAATACTCCATACAAATTTATTCCACATGTTTCACAAAATCCAACTCCTCAATGGAATTATTTATCCCCAAATCCTATCTCAGGTGAGTAATATTTGTTTTTTAATCAAAATTTACTATTTCAAAAGATAAAATTATGTTTCCCCAAATATGTGTTTGAGTTATTTGATATCTCAATTTGTTATCAATCAATATATAAGGACTTTGACAATTGTATGTTAGGGTTCAACACCTAACCCCTCCTTAGAAGTATACATTTTTATTAAAAAAAATAGTTAGGTAACTTATTAAAAAAAGAAAAAAAATTGTAGGATAAATAATTTTTTAAGTGGATAATATATATTTGGAAGTGGGTATTTTATTTTAAGGGTACTTATAAAAGGTGAATTTTTCAAAGAAGGTGGGATTATTATGAGGGAGGTATAAGCTATTGAAAAACTCGTACAACAAGTAGTTAATTTTTAATTGGGTGCATTATCATTGGAAATAAAATCCAAGGATAATTTAAGATTGATGATAGGAGTACACATCATGAAAAACTCAAAACATAAGCAACAACTCGATAACAATATATCAAGTCCTACCATCACTACAACACTAGAATGGAATTCCTTTCACCATCTTCACACTAGGGGTGGGTGTTAGGAATATCTTAATCTAGAGCCAACATTTGCGATTATTTTATTATACTAGGTGAGATATAATTATTTTTTAATATAATAATATGTGGTGTATAGTCATATGTGTGTTGAGTGAGCTTCATAAAAATTCATGTAGAGATTGATGGAAAGGAATAATAGGGAGGATAAAATATAGGTTATTAGAATAAACTTCCTAGATTAGTGATATTGGTTTTAGGATTTATAGTAGTTCTCTTCTTCTATAGGTAAATTATGTCCTATATATTTTTATTATGGATTTTTTAATGTATGTTAAATTTAATCATTTTGAGATTACACTCTCTAGATATAGGGTATTGACAAATACTATGAGTGGAATTTAGTGGGAGAAATCCCCTGAAAGTGAGGGAAGAAATGGGATATAGTTAATTAATTCATGTATCCTAAGATCAAGTGGTGTGAGTGACGTATAGGGGGAAGAGAGACTAGTGGCCTAGCTAGCATATGATAGTGACTACACGGATGAGACTAGATATTACAATTAATTATTTATGGTGGGTGGAGACACACCCACTTTATCAAGTTCCATTTTAGTTTGGGTGGCCAACTCACATAGTGCCACCACCCCTCCCAAATTATATATGAAAACATGCATGAGATAAAATATGGATAATAAGGCCAGCGACATGTGTTCCATCCATAAGACCATGTCGAGTGAGGTGTGTTTGCAAATTAAAATCTAGAAGCTAATGAAAGAGAGAAGAGAGAGGAGAAAGGGTGAGGGAGATCCTTGATAGATATGATATCAAGAAGGAGTTGTTTACATCCTATTATTTTAATAAGTGTGGTAATTGTAAAAAAATAAAAAAGTATAATGGTTAATAACATGTAGACTATTCTAATATAATTAAATTCTAACATCAAATATACATGACTAGAATAATGCATTAAAACTTGGAATGGAAAAAAAATTGATAAATGATAATTAATAGTATTAAAACAATAGAGGAGGGATAAAATTAGTTGTTCAGGAATGATACAGGTGTGTAGGATAGTGGAAAATGAAGATCTATGGATTCTACACTAAGGATTCTGGATTTGAAAGTTAAGAAGGTGCAAGGCTGTATGGATTGTGTATAGACTAGGAAAGAGATGTATAGTCTTGGATATGAATGCTATGGTTTCATACCCTATGATAATTTGGGTCTATAAATTTCTATGTGCTTCACTTTTTTAGAACTGGTGCTTGGTGTATGTCACTGTTTCTTGCATACCTTTGGGTTGACCTTTGATGACTTGTAAGAAATCAAAAACCCTATAAACTTATAAAAATCTTCACCAAATAATTACCAAACAAAAGGATAAAAATATGTGTGTTTGCATTTAAGGCTAGACCACCCTTGGTGGTTAAAGTCCCATTTGTTTAACCAATCTAATTTATACATTGCATAACCTCGTTAATAAAAGAAATCCTCATCTATTTATCTTTTCTAGAAGAAAAAACACTAAGGGTGGGGTGAATAAGTGTGAAATAAAACTTACATTCATTTTAACATTCAAATCCATCAACCATCTAATTCAACTTAGTTTTTAAGAAAGCATACTTCAGAAACATAACCATTAAGATGAACAAATGAGAACACAAAAACACATGAACAAATTGTATAAGTGGGAAACCCTTGAGGGGAAGAAAAACCACTAAATTTTTTTTATCATAGCCATGTTTCAAATTTAGTTAAGCACCAACTAAACAAGGAGCACCAAACCCTATATTTAGTTAGGCGCCAACCCCTAGTTTAATATATCACCAACCCCTAGTTTAGTAGAGCACCAACCCTACAAGGAGGCACCAACCCCCTAGATGACTCAACATAAATAAAATATATCTATAATGAACACCATATCTGAAATGTTTCTCACACAACTGATGATGACTCAATGAAGCTCACTCTCCTCTTTATCTTCCTCAAAACACCTTTTTAACTTCCATGCCCAAGAACCTCTTCCTTTAAGACGATTTTACCATCTTCCCTAGCTTGCCCATACCCTATCTCTCTCTAGAATAGATTCAAATCCTCATTACCCTCACAAATACCTTCTTCACCTCCTTTAACCACCCCTGTAGGTAGCACTTTTCTTCCTCATACACAACTATCTCAAATAAGCCTTTTAACTTACCTTTATAGATGTTTCTTTATTAAATTTCACCTAGGTTGGAAATCATAGAGTAAATAATACTCCCAAAATCATAATAAAATGATTAAAAACATCACACGTAGGACCATATAGGTCTCCACTAACACCTAGAGCCATCTAGACCATCATTGGGACTTAACAAGCCCTAAAACACCAAAACAACCAACTCGCCATAAGAGGAATGTTGTAGACAAAAAAAATTCACCAAATCATGGAAAAAATTTATACATGTTTTATAATCCTTCATAAACCTCTAGCAACCATGAAACAACTCAAAAAATCATCTCTCCTCATGAAGCCTCTCAAGAACATGTACAACCAAGCCCCCCAAAAAACTAGTACTAAGAGAAAAATCCATAACTTCATCAAAAATCATACAAAAGTATGATATTCCAAATTGGAAATATATTTATCTAGGGATCACCATAAAACTCAAACCAATCCATAAATCCAACTGTAGCACCTCTAAAACTGTTATGCACCTAGACTGCTCCAAACTGCCAAAATTGCCTAAAAACCAGTCTTCAAAATAGGGACACACACTTGACCTCCTAACAGATCAACCATGATCTGAAACCATCATGGACATGAATTAAAACTTTTACTTCCATAAATTCTAAATTAGTCACCAGACTACAATGGAGAGATTTGTCACAAACTAAAAATATTTTAAAAATTACCTTTTTGGGTGGAGCCTACATATTTTCACAACCTCCAAATCACACTTGGAGAAATCTATAGGATTCCTCTATAACATAAAATAATCACACTTTCACAAGAAATCAATTTTGGGCCACTACGAGAAATGATCTCTTCCAAGTCACTTCTTAACTAGGGTTTTGAGAGGGATTAAAAACATTGTTTAGCTTCGTAACGATTGTTCATAAAACTCTAATAATAAAATGACTTCATTAAACTTATAAAATATTATTAATAGACCTATTCAACTATCCCCATGAGTTTGGGTCCCCATGTAAATCACACAGTCTCCAACGAGCATCAAAAAGTCAACTTTTAGCTCAAAATCTCACCTTTGGAAACTCAATTTTATCAAAAAATCAATATATCATAAAGTCATAATCACCTAGACCTAAAATTTGGACCACACCATCATATCAACCTGATCCACAATCTACAATTCTCAAATTTTCTCATTTCTCATGATATAAACAATCCAAATCACTTCACTAGGGCATGTTTTCTTAAGGATTAGGTCTAGTTTATAGCTATAAACTTAGAAGTCTCCTAACAATATCTACACCATTAGACACTTTTGAGTGTCCCAACACATCATTCTCATGATCCCCATGTTATCACCATGCATAACCATATGCTACATAAGCTTTATTCATCATCTCATGCCCATTCCACTCTCTAGTCCTCACAAACAAACACCTTGAACATGTTTTCTTCACTAAATCTAACTTCAACATCACTTGGATACCTTTCACACCTGAAATTACCTTCAACACACTCCATGAAATCATCCTAGAATCACCACAACACTTCATCATCTCTACAATCCCTCAAACAAACTCAAGGCACCATACACCATCACTAGGACCAAGAAATCCCAATTAACACTACCAATCAGCCTTCATGACTCCAGCTCTTTTGACATCAATGACATCAGAAAATAATGAAAACATCACTCTTTGACATAAATGAAAACACCATGGCCAAAAATCTCCCCTTTTTCATTGATGGAAAACCTATTAATGGAAAAGCATACAAGATAACATTCTCCCCCTAATGAACACACATGTCATTAGCTTATTATCCCCCTTTTATATTAATGAAAAATATACATAACTGAAACACAATTACAACAAACTCACAAATGGATCTCCACTTGGATTATGAAACATCAACCAAACATGACAATATCCATCCTTTATCTCAATCTAACTTTAACTCTTTGAGCAACTTTTCTCCCCCTCAACACATGCATACTTTCATATCTGACTCAAAACCTGTAATTGAGCCAAGAATACAACATAACTAAATCCCACTGATTCCTATAATCCTCCAAAAAAATTACATGCACCATGTCTTTAACCACTTCTTCTTGACTCATTCTTGATACCTTGATTATGTCATTATCATACATTACTTGCAAATACTCAGACCTAATCTACACATCTTGAAGCACATATCTACCTTGCTTTTTGTTCTTCAAGGATAAAAACCTAATCTTAGGCTTGCACAATCTTTCATATATTGAAAAGTAAGACTCTTGTCACCTTTCCTTCAAGACATCTATATCAAATTGAAAAAACACATAACATACCAGTGTCTCTTACCTTCAAACTATTTCATAAGCCAAGAATTGACTTTTCACTTTGAACTAACCTAAAGGACCTTTGATGCATATTGATATCATTGTTCATGAATGTGATCAACTTTCATAGAGATGTGACCTTTACTTATGAATACTAAAACCATCATGATAATGACCATAACCAAGCCTCACCTTACTACATTATCAAAATGACTTCAGACCTTGATTCAAAGAAAGCAATACACCTATATCCAACATCCCTTTGACCAAATTGGCCATTGTCAAACAAGTCATTGTTCACAATTAGTCTTTTCTTGATCATCAAATACAGTCACACTAGATTACTTGTCAAAAGAACACACATATAGATTTAACCTTCAAACTCTGACTACAGTCTTTACAATCTTAAGCTATCTCTTACATTCCTAATCATGAAACATACTTTCAAGTCATATGAATAACCTTTTCAACCTACCAAGTTGTTCACAAAGTTCTGTCAAACCTCCATAGAATTGTTGGGTATTCTTGCAACCTTTTCAAACTCAACCTTTCAAAATTTTCAGCATTACTTCATGGATGTTCCTAATCCTGACTGTATCATTCCGAAGTATCATATTTGTGTTCCATATTCATTTTAATAGAACAATACTACATATCATTATGTTTTCATGTTTCCAAACAACAAGACTTCTTGACATCATACTTAACCAATTACTCATAGATATCATTCATTATACTCTTTAATGCATGATCTCCAATAAATTGTACTTCAAACACAGAGTTCCCATGAGCTATACTTGCTTGCTAAAATTCATAAGAAAATATGTCATGAAGACATTATGTGAACATCATACCCATAAATCAGACTTAACACATGTCAACAGAATTCCTTGAAGCATCATCCCATGTCTTCATCACTTCTTGCACTTGTAAGGTCTTGATTAATAATACATTAAGGTCTCCATGAATTCCATTCTAATATCAGACCATCTTAGTATTCCTTGTAGCATTTGGACACTCCTACTAGTTTCATCATCATACAATCATAAACTACTTCATACCTCTAATCCTTCAAGCATTTTAATATACTCTCCTTAGACCATACTCATCATGATACATAACCTCCTTCTCTGTAGATGGATCATAATTCATTGGACTATCTTGATCAAATACCTACTTGCGACTACATTTTTTTAATCCCCATTAATGTTTACTTAATAGTAACTCAAAGACTTCACTCATCTTGACTGATGAAAAATCTTTAGAATGTATGAAATATTTTCCTACGATTCAACAGAATACTCAATGTCATCATACTATTCACAAATACTGACACACTTCAAATACTAAGGATACAATTTTTTTCTTTGGAATGATAAAATTCTCAAAAAACTTCTTGAATCATTGAATCCTAATATCTTTATGACCTTATGGTATTATCATATCATACCTTAGAAACATTTTATCCTTACTTGTTCACATCATGAAGGATCATACCTTACTGTTTCAACTAAATACATATGTCATACCTTGACTTTACTTAGGTAACCTTAAAACCCTAATCACAGTCTTTCTATCACACATGTATCCTTGTATCTATATCCTCTATGTACCCCTTTTTTATAAGGACTTATAGGCATTATCATAGACCTATATTCATCCTCGAGAGATATAGACTAGTATAGGTCCTTCATTCCATCATACATTATTGAAAAAACTTTGTTCACAAGGATATATTGTTGTTTTATCTATCCACTTACTCAAATTTAAACACCAACACAACTTCATGACACTAAAGTATCTTTGTATCTTATTCATAGATTTTGAAGCCTGCAAAACCTAATCTTCTTGTTTCAAACATATATACTGGAGATTTATTGCAAACATATCCATCTTATGAACCATACACAAGTCATTACATTAACACAATTTATCTTATCACAACTTGCAATACCTTATACTCTTCTTGATGTTGCTCTACATGTTCACTTTGACTGAATACCATACTTTATCAAACAAAATCCATTTCACATACCTTGTGCATTTTGTATAGATCTGTCATGCATCTCTATAACTATACATTGTAAGTGTCTTCATTATACATCTTTCATCCTATAGCACTTGTATATCACATTCTTCAAACTCTAACCAAGCATCTATAATCTTTATGATTCTGCCTCCAAACATTGTCACTAAAACACAGTACCTTGTTACCTCCAGAACTTCAATGCAACTTTTTCATCCCTTTTCAAATTGTCTCACATAACATATAATACCTTAAGAACATACAGTCTATATTTGATCAAGTCAACTTATCTCTTGGACATTTGAACATTTAGTCCATCATGTGACCTATCTACAACACATACAAACCTAAGTATTCCTCACCACTTTTCAAGCATTCATATTTTCAAAGCACTTGAGCACTTCTTCTTAAACTTTATCAACTTTCTGAACATGAGTTGAATACAACTGAAAATAAGTCTCATACTTCTAGAAGCATACTCAACTTTATGGTCTATGGATCAACATATTTAAGACTAATAAACTTCCTTAAATACCTTCATATGACTTTGAATTAGGTCTTCAAGATAAAACTCATACTTGCAAGCCTACATGAAGTGCTTATATGACATTTTAACATGACCACCATGAAAAAAATAGTTCTAAACAACTTGGACACCTTTTTTTATATTCACATAGTTTTACACCTTTGACCACAAACATAGGTCAAGCTCTTTCTTGGAGCACATCTAATAAAAAAACATATCTAGACTCCTTATCTTCTTGGGAACTTCTGACTAAATTGCAATTAAGAAAAAATATTTTTTTCAACCTTGGAGCCCTTCTTGCCTTATTTGTATGATTTGGATTTCTTAACTGTCACATTTAACTTATCCGCTTGATCTGACTTGACAATCATAGGTTCTTTCTTGATTATATGAGTGGTATCATATTATTTGATTAACTTAGGCATCCATACCTCCTTTATTTTGGGAGCTTCAAACTCCTTAACCTATCTTGATGATTCATGAAAACAAAACCTTGCAATATGACCCTTTTGGTGAAAATTATGGAAAACAACATCATGCATACTTCTTGACTGTTGAATTTTGTGATTTCTTCCACTTCTACATATATACACACTACTAAAAAACCTCCTATAATCTCTTTCTCTATGACCAAAACCATTGCAAGCATAACAATAACCATGAAAACTTTCATACCTCATAGCATTAGGTTTTCTCACTGAATTTGGCTTCTGTATATTTACCTTTATTTCAATTTCATCCTTATTTTGATCTTCATTTGAACTATGACAAGATTCATGACTTCGTAGATCACCTACAATGCTCTTGTTATGGTTTCCAATGAAACCTAGGCATGTTCTATCACCTAAAGCCTTCTGGCTTCTCAAAAGGTCATCTAGGGCATTAGTTTTTTTCTCAAACCTCTCATAGGTCTTCAACCTGCTAGACACCTTTTGCAAATTTCCTTCAAGGACCTCATCTCATTTGCATACCTTGTAGAATAATAATCTTTAGTCTTTAGGGTTTCTACCTCTTCCTTGAGCTTGACACACTCTTCTTCCTTGGTCTTGAGAACTATTATCATAGATTCAACTTGAATCTCATGCTCTTTGATGATTTCTTTGTATCCCTTGATTATTAATTTCAAATTGATGTTCTCCTTTCTATGGAACATTAACTCAGCTTTTAGGTCTACCTCAACTTCTTCATTATAAACTTGATCATGCATACTAACCTCACATGGATTGTTCTTTAATTTTTCACACTCATCTTCCTTTGTCCTCAAAATTTTAATTGCATCCTCTAGCTAATTCTTGAGAATCTTGATGGTTTATTTATCCTTCTTGGACATATCTCTCAACCCTTGGTTCAATTTCCTCAATTTATTATCCATTTTGTGCTTCTAGGATCACGTTAATCTTTTTAAGATTTTTAGAAAGGTCTTGCTTTAATACCAATGTTTATAAGCACATACACTGAGAGGGGGGTAAAGCAGTGTAAAATAATATTTAAAATCATTTCAATATTCAAATCCATTAAGAATCCAATTCAAATTAGTCTTTAATCATCCATACTTAAGAAACCTAACCATTTAGATGAGCAAATGAGAACACAACAACACATGGAAACAATATGTAAGTGGGAAAACCTCAAGGGGAAGAAAACCCACTAAAACAAAACTTTATTATAGTCATGTTTAAAATTTAGTTGAGCACTGACTCAAAAAGGAGCACTAACCCTACAAGGAGCACGAACCCAGGTAAGTGCAGCAAGTTGGGGGACAAAAAAGGGGTCATAAGTGGACGTCATATATTGCAAAAAATAGAAAAATCTCAAGTTGTAGGGATTATTAGCAATACACGCACTCAAAATTAGAAAAAGTTATATAAATATGAATCGTAGAATTCAGAATCTAGTTTCTAAACTACTAATTTTTATAAAAACAGGACAATTTTAGCTATATTAAACACTCAAAATTATAAGACTTGGTTTTTTTTTCAAAAAACCTATAAGATTGTAGTCTGTATTCCTACGATTTGGATGACCAAAACTTGTTATTTGATTTCATTTGGTGAAAATTTAGATGTCATTGTCTATCTTGGGATGGATTTTATTTTGTATTTTTTCAAGCAATATTTTTTTTAATTATTTTTTCCGTGAAAGGAGTCTAAAAAAATTTAGAAAATAGAGCACTTCCCATTTTCCCGCCATAACTACATCAAAAAATATCGAAATCAAATACTTTTTTCGAACATGTATAGAATTTTTCCATGCTTGGGATGGTATAGTTTTTATCACATTCTTATAAGCGAAACAAAAGTTTCGGTCTTAAATTTAGACATGAACAGTCATGGGAAAAAGTGACTTAAAGACCTACTGTTAGTAAAAAAATATAAACTGATATTTATCTTATTCTATTCACTTTAAAATAAATATTTCTACGAAGCTAACCATATCCCCTATACGATGGTACTATTTATGTGATATTTTTTATTTTTTTGGCATGATTCAAGTCCACGAAAGAGAAAAATTGATATTTTGTTCTTTTTAATGTAAAATTCAGGATTTGATGCCCACTTTTTTGTCCCCCAACTTGCTACACTTACCCACCCCTAGTTTAGTAGAGCACAAATCCTACAAGGAGTCACCAACACCCTAGATGACTCAGCATTAAAAAAATACATCTAAAATGAGTTCTATCTCTAAAATGTTTCTCACACAACTAATGATGACTCAATGAAACTCACTCTCCTCTCTATCTTCCACAAAACATGTCTCTAGCTTCCATGCCCAAAAACTTCTTCCTTTAAGTTGATTTCCACATCTCCCCTAGCTCACCCATACCTACTATCACTCTATAACAGCATCATAACATCATTTATCACTCAAAAAAGGTCATAAATACCTTCTTCATCCCCTTTAAAGAGCCTCCTAGATTGTACTTTACTCCCTCTTGTTTAACTTGCTCAGATGATCTTTTTTATATTCTTTAATACCTATCTTATAAAATTAAAACACCTAGATCAGCCATAATAGTGAAAAATACATCCCCAAATCATAATAACATCATAAAAATATCACCCATATGACCATATAGGTCACCAACATCACTTGTATCCTTCTAGACCACTATTAGGACTCAAGAAGTCCTAAAACACAAACACAAGAAATTCACCATAACAGAATGTTTTAGACAAAAAAAAATTCACCATAGCATGGAATACACTTAGATATGTTGTATAATCCTTAATAAACCTCCAGAAACTATGAAACACACTGGAACAACATGAAACCCACTTGTACCATGCCCAACCAAAAACCCTCAAAATTACACCTAAGAAAACAAACCATAACTTTCTCAAATATAATCAAAACCTCAAGTGTGATATACCATTGTAAATTTCTTGACATCATGGTCATCATCAAAATCAAACTAATCCATAAATCCAACCATAGCACCTCCAAAACATCCCTACACCCAGACTGCTCCAAACTTCCCAAAAACCAATCTTCAAAGATAGGGTACAATTGACCTTCTAAGGTCTTAACCATGATCTTAAACCTTTATGGAAATTAATTAAAAAAACTCCCATACTTCAATAAATTTGAATTTAGTCACCTACTCCAATGGAAAACTTTGTCAGAAACTAAAAATCTTCATAAACTTTCCTTTTTGGGTGGCACCCATATACTGTCACAACCTATAAATCACACCTAGAGAAATATGGAGGATTACTTTATAACCTCAAATCATCACATTTTCACAAATAAATCAATTTTGGTCCACTATACCAAATATATCTCTATTCGCTATAGACCTATGGTTTCAAGAGGGTTAAAATGTTGTTTATATTCTGAATGATTATTCATAAAACTCTAACCACAAAAAGAGCTTGGTTTTCCATGAAAATCACACACTCTCCAACGAGCATCAGAATATAAACTTTTAGCTCAAAATGTCACCTTTGAAAACTTAATTTTAGCAAAAAATCGATATCTCACAAAGTATTCATCACCTGGACCTAAAATTTGGAACACACCATCATATCAACCTTCCAAACAATCTAAAATTCTCATGTTTTCTCAAATGTCTCTAAAAATTCTCAACATATCTCATTTGGGAATGATTTCTTAAGAACTATGTCTAAAAATAGACCTAAGAAGTATTCTTAACCCTATATTTGTACCTTGAGACACTTGTGAGTGTCCTAACACATCATTCTCATGTTCCCCATGTTGTCACCATGCATAAAAAACTTTATTCATGTCATACATCATTTTTCTCTCTAAGTCTCGCGAACAAGAACCTTTAACGCGCTTATTTCACTTAATCTGAATTCAACATCACACTTGAAATTACCTTAAATACATTCCATGACATCATCCTAACATCACCAAAACACTTCGTCATCTCTACAAGCCCTCAAACTGACTCAAGACACCATACACCATCACTAGGACCAAGCAATCTCAAATGACACTACCAAATCAACCTTCATGCTCCATAAACCTTTTGATATCAATTAAACTCAATGAAAAATATGACAACATCATCCTTTTACATCAATGAAAACACTATGCTAACACTCTTATATTCATGTTTAAGTTTGTATAGATAACCAACCCCTAGGTGTCTGCTCATGTCTCTTGACACCAAGCTATTGGGATTACTATGTAGTACATAATGTACCTAATGTGGTAATAGTGAGATGTGGTTTGCCTCAATGTGACCTAACCCTCTTTTTGATTTAAACCCTTTTGTAATTCTTGGAGTGGCTTTTCTCTTGTTAATCCATGGATCTATGATATTTTCATGCTTGTAGATGGATGAATCTAGACTATTTGACTATTTCAGTGCTTTAGAATTGTAGTAGGGAGTTCCCTAGATAATTTTTAATTGATTTGAAAAGATTTAGGAACCCTTTGGGTTATTTTGGAATGATATTTTCACTATGAGCTTGTAAGAATGTCAAGTGAGCTATAAGGTGATAATGAGTTTCTTATATAGCCTTCTATAGATGATATATTCGAAAAAGGATAAGCCTATGAAAATGAAATGACCCATAGAATGAAGTTTTTATTTGAAAATAATTTTTTGGTTATAAGTGGGTGGGACTGTATAGGTCATCAAAGACCGGACCCTACATCCTAGCCATTCCATACGGTTTTGAAAAGGAGAGAGAAACCTTAAAACTAAAATTTGTGTCATGAATATTAGATTTTTAATATGTTACTTTGATTAAATAATATTTCCGTAATTGATCACATAGCATACTATAAAGATAAAAAAAATTACAAAATGGCTAGAGAGATGATGATATTAGATTCCACATGTGGTAATTTGTCTTAGCAATAATAAAAGGTCAAACTTGGCATTGCATAAGAATGCGTTAAAAAAATAGTTTCAACATTCCCCGCTTTACGTCTATAATTGAAAACTATATGTTTAAAGTAAACACATACCTGAGTGTGCACACACACTTTTCCTTTTCTTGAAGGTACTTTGGGATGTGTTGGTGTTGGAATGCTCTATGATGAAACCTAAAACAAAGAATGTATTCAATGTCTATGATTAAAAATGAACTTTAACTCAAAATATAGATAATGCTTGTAAATTTAAACACTTTAAATTTTTTGAAAATTACATGTAAAACATGGAAAGAAAACACTTATTTTTGTGGAGGGAGAATATCCCATTGTTGGCATGCCTTAAATATTTTAAAATTTTATTATGGATATGTTGAAGGATCAAGGTTGATCAATCTTTAATTTTGTTCCCTAGGAGATCATATAGAGGAGGAAGGATAAGAATATAAAGAACCCATGTGGTTTGATGCCATCCTTATTTGATAATTTGATGAGAGATAAGTAAATATCAGTCTACAAAGCTCACAATTTTGATTTAAAAATTTCCTTATTTTTCTAATTTGATGAGAGAAGAGGAAATATCAGTCTACAAATCTCACAATATTGCTTCAACACTTTCCCATAAACCCATGGATGACACCACTACAGATAGATCTAGTCCCAATTTTCTCCAACTTGAAAAATAATTGCTTGTCTAGAATGAACATTTTTATTCCTGCATAAGGTGCTACTATGTTTAAATTGATTATGTAGAATATTTAAACATTAAAGTTGAGAAGAAGGCCCGTGCCCCAAAACCTATTTTGTGACTGCATCTAAAATAAAAATTTGCAGAAGGAATGAAGTACTCATGCCTCAAACAACCTACAATAAATTATTTCATTTGTATATTTAATTGTATAGTAGTCCTATAAATAACTGGTATAATTTTTAGAACTTATAATTTTGAGAGAAACTATCATCTTTCTAGGAACATATGAAAAGTTCACGAGCATACAAAATTCTTGACTATACTATACAATTTTGAAATTGTTTTATATTTTCCACATCTCAGAATTTTTTGACCTTTTCTAATGATCTGAACCCTATAATACTATGTTAATATATCTTATAATCTATTTTTAGTTGTATAAATACCCCGTTGAATGCCCTCTCTTTTAAAGTGCATGTGATAAAACATTTGAGCATGTGGCTCAAAAGAATAGATGTGTACCCATGTACGATATGTCTGATAATATGTGTAGGATTATATAAAAGGATGTGATGGTGGCCATGTGTGAGAATCAAGGTCTGCAAAGGAGTTGTGCATGGTGGAAACCATAGCACCAAGAAAAAGTAATATGCAAAAAGAAACAAGAAATAATACATGTGTAAAGAAACTAGTAACAATAAATAATAATAGTAATCATGTCTTACTCCATAAATCAAGTAGAGAGCCAACATAGTAAACATGTTAGAATCCATAGTAAAATAATTAATGTAATCATCCAAGAAAAAGAGAAAAACTAGAGTGATATAAACAAAAACGTACAATTAATTAAGTTGTAACATGTAGAAAAAAATACATGTAGGCATAAACTTGAAAATTGGTATACCCATGGTGTCAAAATAAAATAACATTAGAAGGACCAATGTTCCATAGTCTAGATACCAATGGTAAGGTCAATAATACTAGATACAACTAGAGATAAAAAATCTCATGTGGAGTGTCTAAATGTTTTGGAATAGTGATAACACAAATATCTAGTATAGGATTGAGCGTGTTAATGACTTTTCAAAGTGGATCAGAATTAGTGATTGAACATGTATCAAGATTAGTCAATTTTGTGAGAGTAGTAATGTATGATGGGAATCTTTGAGCTTATAATTCCCAGGACCTGTAGATGTGAAGAGGAATTGAAACATTGATTCATCCTCATTGACAAGGTTAAAATTGAGTTGAAAATTTTTGTCATCAATAAGTTCAATGGCTTCATTATTTTTATTTGAGGAATCATCATCATTATGTTATGGGATGCATCTGTATTGAGTTGAAGCAGTGGTTGTAATGAATATTAGTTCTTGAGTTGTGACTATATTCACCTAAAACATAGGTGGAAAATTTACCCACGAGTATAAATTGTTTTGGGGGATTGATAATGGGTATTTGGGAAGAACATATGTTAACTTGGAACTATTTGAAGGGTTTTTGGGGTGAATCCATAGTATACTCATAATTTTGTGTATAAATTTTATACATTGATGAATAGTGGAAAGGACTTCTTACATATTATGAATCTAAGGATGTCCTAAAAGGATATTGTAATGTTTATCTATGTCCATTATATGGATGGTGGTGAGAAATTTATTTTATTTTACTAAAATATCAAGAGTGATAGTGCCTAATGTAGAATGGGTAATGTTATTGAAACCTTGTACACTGGTGATATGTATGTCAACCAAATTAATAGAAATTCTAATTTTATTAAGAAAGGATAGAGGTAAAATATTGAGACCATATCCATTATCAATTAATATCTACTTAGTAAGGAAACCCCAAATTTGTGTTATAATCAAAAGAGGTACACATAGATCCTTACTAATTATGGGTGTTATATTTGTAGGGCTATATGTTATTGCCTTAACTATTACTTTTAATGTGTCCATGATAGAATAAAATGTAGTAGGTTACATAATGAAAGAAAGTGTAGTAGATTGTAATGTTTCATATAATTTATTTTTAGATAGGCACTTTTTGTAGGAAATCAAACAAAGAGATCTTAACATGCGTATTATATAATCGGTCTAAGATGTCAAACATCTTAGAATTATCACTATATTTAGCGTTAGGAGCTATAGGTGGGAGAGGATATGGTGGGTTCCCATAATTGGTTATTTAGCATGGTGGTTTGGGATAGAGTTAACATCAGTACCAATGGGAGGAAGATAAAATCAAGGTAGAAGTTCACATTTATTAGGAATATATTCATGTCATACATCTATGTCTGTAAGATCCTCATCATTCATGAAACATGTAGAACTATTATAGAATCTCATTCCACCCAATGGGTTATGGGTATGGACCTTGTTAGAGGGATAATAACCCATATCAAAATGAGGAAGTGGCCCTCTAGGTTTTAAATTATGATCATAAAATATTAAAAGAATAGGCATGGTGATTGAGTATATTGTTACAATTTTTAGTAAGAAATTTGATTCACAATTTTGGGTTCACCAAATGTTTACACCATAATTAATTTCTAAGTGTTGTAGGTGTATAAAAATAATATGGATGTAAGGGTTAGAAACAAGTAGACTATTTTGATATAATTAAATTTAAACATGAATTATATTTTACCACAATAATGCATTCAAACTTGAAATGAAAAAAATGATTGATAAATGATAACTAGCTTAAAGCATGAGTGGAGATATAAAATTGGTTATTTAGGATTATTTAAGAATGATCTAGGTGTGCAAGACAGTGGAACATGAAGATATGGAGTTGTGGATTATGCAATGGAGATTTTGGAACTAGAAACTGAGAAGATGCAGGACCATAGAAATTATGTATGGTCTAGGTAGGAGATGTAATATCCATTATAGGACCATATAATTTAATAACTTGTGACAGTCTAGGTTTGTAACTTTTTATGTGTTTCATTTTTCTAGAAATGATTCTCATTGTATGTTTCTCTTTCTTGCACAACTGTGGGATGACATATTAAAAGTATAAATTGTAACAACCTACATAACCCTTCATTAAACTATTAGAAAATTAAAAAGGAGAAAAAATCTGTATGTGTTTTGAAGTTAAACCACCCTTGGCAGTTAGAATCCTATATAATGAACTAATCCAAGTGTTGCACTACATAGCCTCATTGTGTAAATCAATCCTCATATAGTTATCCTATGTTATTGTGCAAGTGTGTGTATCTAACCAACCCCCTATGGGTTCCCTTGATTCTATTGAAATGAAAATAGTGGGCTAACTATATAGTATAGAATGTACCCATTGTGGTAATAGTGAGATGTGGTGTGCTTCATATATGTGACCTAACCTTCTTATTGATTAAAACCCTTGTGTCATGCTTTGAGTGAATTTTATCTTGTTAAGACATAGCTCTATGATCTTTTCATGCGTGTAGATGGATGAAGATAGACTCTTTAACCTAGCTGAGTGCTTCATACTTGTAGTAGGGACTACTCTAGATGATGTGTAGCTGATTTGAGAAAATTCAAGAACCCTTTTGGTGCTTTTGGACTGATATTTACAATATGATCTTGTAAGAATTTCAAGTGAGGTATAGAGATATAATGACTTTATTATATATATATATATATATATATATATTCATAGGTGAGATATTCTAATAAGGTCGACCCTAGGAAGTGAAATGACCAAAATGTTTGGAAGTTTAAAATAGAGTCATAATATGAAGGGGCAAGACTGTAAAGGTTGGCCAAGACCAGACCCTACATCTTGACCTTCCATATGGTTTTAAACGGGAGAGAGAAACATCAAAACTGAAAGTTGTGTCATGAATATTAGATGTTTTATGTTGCTTTGATTAAATAATATTTCCATAATTGATGACACAATATAGTGTAAATATAAATAAGTTGTTGAATGGATAGAGAGATGAGGTGATTAGATCCTAAAAGTGATCATTCGTCTTAGCAAGGGTACAAGGTCAAACTTGGCATTGCACAAGGACAAGTTACCAAATTTTAATGTCTACAAGAGGATGTGTAGACACCAGATTTTGGTATATTTTTCCCCCCATCCCGTATTCACTTCCTTTCATTTTCATCTTGCACATTCATATTCCTCTTATTATTTAAATTCATATTTCCTTCCTAAACCCATATAGACCTCTTAATTATTATTTCCCTATCTTAATCCTATCCCATTTCATCTTTATTTTATCTCATCTAATCAACCCCTAATCACACTTTATTACCCCTAAACACATTTAATCATCCCTAAACTCTTAATTTATTCTCCTTAGACTCTAATCTACCTACATTAAAAATATTCCACCATAAAACTACCCTTTATCATCCCTATGCAACAATAACCCACCTAAACAACCTTAAACCCTAATCTTCCTTCATTAGAGTCCCTTATTTTGACTTGTACACCATCTCCAACACCCAAATAAATTGTTTTCTGAAGTTTACAGTGACCCTAGTCGATCATCATAAACCCTATAATTATACCTCTACCCCCTCCTCAAGAGGATGAATATTTGGAACTTCGGCTTTTACGCAAGTTTTCTTTGTTTCCCTCTCTTCTTATGAGAAACCATCATCAATTTGGAGCTATCTTGGATGTTTTTCATTCCATATTTGGAGATTTGAATTTTATTGTTTTCTTGAAATCCTTACCATTGTTTCATCATCCTTTGTATTAGCCTTGAATTTTTCCTAGTTGTCATGAAGCTCTTTCGTCGTATCTACCATCATTGATCCTTCCTCATAGCCATTTTCTCATCCATCAGCACCATCAAACCATAAATCTATTTCCGGTCACTGTCAACTCTAACCCATTCTTTATTGACCTGACCTGCATCTATCATATTTGTTTCCTTCTTCCTTTTCTGCCATCTATTTTCTAGCTTCTTCAACCTTCATACTTCTCTTTTTTTATGACCCACTCTTCTGAGAGCCCAGATCTTGACTTTATCCCCGGTTTCTATCAAATCTTTCAAATCTACCCTCGATCACCGTCAACTTGATCTACATTTTCATTATATTTTCCTACGTCTTGCATCCTTTCTATTTCCTTAGCATCTTAGCATCAGGTCCAAGACATCTTCATCATTTTAGAGCAAGTTCTAGATCTATTTTCTACATATATCTTGAATTACTCTACTACAGTCATTGTTGAATTTCTCAACCAGTATCAGTTTATCATCAAATAGATCAGGTTTGATTTCATTTATCATCATTTATCGTTATCATATCCTTATCTAAGCATATTTAGCATATATCTAATCTTTATTTCATTTTGTTACATCCTATTTATCCATTATCTGTTATCGATATTTTAATCAAAGTGGGGTGACATCCTCCCTAGGAATATTACCACTTCTTAGTCTTGGTTTTGTCAATAAACCCACTAATCACTCTACTAATAAAAAAATTTTCTAGCTTCTCTTTATTTTTCATGTTATTGAGCTCACCGTAGTGAGGAATTTTGCACCCGTATCTTCATCGTCATCATCATCTCATATCAGGATTTATCCTTAAACCCTCCCATAATTTAGAGTTTCCTATTTTCTTTCCACCATTCCACTAACTCAAAACAAGAGCAGGAAAATTCATCAAATGGGATGATCTAGATTAGAGGGAAGAGAAGAGACTAAGTAGATGACATAATGAGTGGTGGATCTAAAGAGTGAGAGGGAATTTTACATCAATGGGTTTTCATATTAATACCTACATTATTTTTCATCTAAGTTGGAGAGAAAGGGCCTGAATTAGGGCACAAATTATTTTGGTGCCCTCATATAGGTGGGAACATGTTTTAAGAGACCACCCATCAATATATGATGATGGGGGATTTTTAGGAGAGAGTATAAATTTAATCATAGTAGAGAAAAATGATGAGGCGGATGATCCTTGAAGTGGTTTATGTCTTTTGTAGATGTTTATGGTATATTATATTATTATGTTAATATATATATATATATATGAGTGATGTGTTGATGATTATAGAGTGGACCAAAATTGAGTGGAATTCTCTGAGTGAGGAGGTACATCATGATATTTTTACTGTGTACTCGACATGAATTATACTTTTGTGTTAATGTATCCAATATCAGTGGTGGTTAGGGATGAAATGAGTTATTTTTTAGCTTTTCATAGAGGCAACATATGAGCTATAGAGATACCACATTATCAAGGAAGTTGTGTAGGTAGGACATATGATGTCATTAGTGTAGGGCCTGTCGACACTAAAAATTTTCTCCATAATTTCTATTTCATTAATGTATGTATAGGAATAGGATGTTGTTAAGTATACTTAGTAGTAGCGTCTGATAGAATATAACGGCACCGTAAGTACGGTGTCGCCAATAATGTAGAGTACGGTAACAATTAAAGTACAATAGAAATGTTGTAAAAAGTAAATATTTGTCGTAAGTGGTCTGGTAATGTTAAAATGTCAAAGTTTGGGTAATTAGAGAAGTAGGGTCTACATGATTAGGAATTAGAATATTATATTGGTAATAAGGACAAGGAGTGAGGTCATAAATATTTTGTGTATTTTATTTGTAAAAAGTCTAAAAATGTGGAACCCATGTAAAATGATAAGGTTTATCTTATCTTAAGAGATAAGCTTACATGTACAGATAAGAGTTAAGGTATGGAATATGATTCGTCAGAGTGGATTTCTTATCCTATCTTAGAGATAGGATGGATAAGCCTGGAAGTTCTATAAATAGAGAGGCCACCCCCCTCATTTAGCATAGAAAGAAGTAGTGAGAAATATTGTAGGAAGTGTGCAAAGGAAGCCATCAGTTAAAGGTGTGTTGAAGAAGCCATCAAGAGGCGTAATTGTAAAGTTTCTCCCATAGTCTTGTTGAAGTACCTCATGGGTGAGATTGTAACAATTTCATGTTAATATTATAATTTACTTTGATATTTCAGATTTTTCATCATTCCGTCTTATCATAGTCAATGGTATTCTTGTGTTCGGTTGTTGTTTTGTTTCCAGATTACATCCACCAAACTAAAGGCTGTGCATTAGTAAATAATCATAGCACGAGGAGTTCCCGGTGAAGAATTATCATAGTGCCGGATTGGTGATGACATTTTGGTTCCGTTGCCGGGACCATTCCTCGTTGGTGGATTTTCTGGAGAGATATTCCCACTTAGTCAAAAATCAATTAGAGGGTAACCTTGTTTTTACTGTGCATAGTAGTTACCATGGTAAAGTCATTTTTACCGTGAATAGTAGTTACCATGATAAAGTCATTTTTGCTGTGAATAGTATTTATCACAGTAAAGTCACTTTTTACCGTGAATAGTATTTACCGCAGTAACTTCACTTTTTACCATGAATAGTGTTTACCACAGTAAAATCAGTTTTTACTGCAGTAAGTCAAGTTTTACCATAGTTTACCGTGGTCATTTCTATAGTAATTCCAATTATTTGTGCACATAAGTCTTGTTGATTGTACTTGTGGGTTGGTATTTCACGGTGGTTACTTTTGAAAATGGGAAAGATTCCTGTTTTTTCAGCTCAATCTAATGAAGATGCTTCTTCTTTCATTCAAGAGTTTAAGCGATCTTGTATTTGTAATGGCCTTATAAGAAGGGAACAATGGACTGAATTTTTTCCTACCTTTTTGGATGGTTCAACACTTAGGTGGTTTGAAACACTAGGTGATAATGTGAAAAATTCATGGGATTTATTAACTGAAAGTTTTCTTGAAGAATTTGGTGAACAACAGAGATATGCAGATCTCATGATTGATATCACAAAGCTAACCCAAGGAGAGAAGGAGAAGATAAGGGATTATCATGCTCGTGTTCTAGAGCTAAGGAGGAAGCTCGATGCCCAGATCCGGAAGGAAGGATTAGCGGATGGGTTGATGAATGGCGTGGATAATCTCCTATGTAAGCACTTCATTCTTGGGATGAAGCCAGAGATCAGACAACGAGTGAAGTATGACCACCCAGCTACCATTGAACAAGCAAAGGAGATTGCAAGAAGGCAAGAAGAAAGCATGGAAGAGGAGCCCAAAGAAATTGTTGTTAAAGTAGAGCCTACACCAGCACCTTTGGTCCAGAATCCACAACCACTCCCGGTGAGCACAAATATTTCTCCTAGTACATCTACTGAGTATGAAGATCTGCTTAGGAAGATGGGCCAGTTAACTATTAATCTTCTTCAAGGAAAGGAATTTAGTTCTCAGGGAGGAGATAGAGGTCCAAAAAGAAATATTTCTGAAGTTGTTTGTTATGGTTGTTATAAAAAGGGTCATTATAAGTATAATTGTCCAGATAGAGCTTCTACATCTGGTACAAGAGATAATGATAAAGGAAAAGCACCTGTGAATTCTCTTGATGTAGTAGATAAGAGTAGAAATAATGAAGTAGATGTGTTTGTAACAAAAAGAAAGAAAGAAAAAGATAATCAAGATGGAACTGATCCTAAGAAGATGAAAGGAGAAACTAGTAAGAAACATAGGAGAAGAAAGTTGGGTGTGCAGGATTTTCTGATTTCACAGGGGCAAGGACCATACTCCATCTTGGAAGATCTGTCCAAAAGGCCTGCAAATATTACATATGGTCAACTCTTGGCTATGTCTTCTGAGAAGAGGCGGGAGTTGCGAGGTGGACTCAATGCTCGAAGAAGGAAGGAGGTTGAGGTCCCTGTTTTGGAGGCAGAGGCAGATCCCTATGCTCCACAAGCTGAGGTATTATGTAATGGTATTTCAATTCATGATGTCTTAGTTGATGGAGGTGCTGCAGTTAATGTAATGACCGAGTCTGTAATGAATATGTTGGGTTTAAAAATTGATCGCCCTTCAACACTTATGTTAAGGTCATTAAATAAGGGAAAAACTAAACCAGAAGGTGTAGTTTCAAATGTGGCAATATCTGTTATGGGTGTTGTATGTGTGGTAGACTTTCAGGTGATGAAAAATGGTACTGTTGCATACCCAATGCTGCTGGGAAGACCATGGCTAAGGAGAGTTCATGCAAGAAACTACTGGAATGAAGGTTTCATGACACTTGGACATGGTAGAGAGAGGGTGAAGATAAACATGATCCCTCGACATCATAAAGCAGAACCTGTGGATTCAAGTGATGAAACTGATGATTGGACATCCTCTGATTACTCTAGTACCAGTGAAGTGGACACTGAAGATGAAGAAAGTGAGGTTGATGTTTCAGTCATGGATATTCTTCCAGTCACACCAACCCAGGACCCCATAAAATTATCTGAAGAAGAAGTTGATGATCGTCTCCAACAAATAAAGATTGGTGATGCTGTGATGGAGAGTGAGAAGGAATCCTACCTCCAGCTCTTTCGAAGGTACATACACCTATTCACTTTTGATTACAAGGAACTCCGTCAAGTAAGTTGGGTAGAACATTGTATTGAGCTGGTAGATGGTGCTAAGCCCATAAAGCAAATGCCATATAGAATGAATCCTAATTTTTCCAAGACTGTAAAAGAAGAAATAGATAAGTTGCTTGATGCAGGATTCATATTTGCTGTGGAGAATTCAGAATGGGTTTCTCCCATTGTGATCTCAATAAAAAAGAATGGGAAGCTACGCATTTGTGTTGATTACAGGAAGCTCAATAAGGCAACAAAGAAGGATCATTACCCTCTTCCATTTTCAGATCAGATCTTGGACGAAGTAGCTGGCCAGGAGTGCTATAGTTTTGCTGATGGATATAGCGGCTACAACCAAGTTCGTATAGCAGAGAAAGATCAGCTGAAGACCACGTTCACCACTCCTTGGGGAACGTTTGCTTATAGAGTTATGCCTTTTGGGTTGTGTAATGCTCCAGCAACATTCCAGCGTTTGATGAATAGGGTGTTCGAACCCTACATTGGGACCTTCATCAGAGTATTTCTGGATGATTTTTGCATCTATGGGAGCAAGTTGGACCACCTGCACCAGATGGAGACAGCATTTCAAAGGTTAGATGAAGCACAAGCCTCACTAAACCCTACAAAGTGTGTCTTTGGATGTTCTAAAGGTGTTTTGTTAGGGCATGTTGTATCCAGAGATGGTATTGGTACTGATCCTGATAAAGTTTCAAAAATCAAAGATTTACCATTTCCTATGAATAGAAGTAAGTTGAGATCATTTTTAGGCCATGTGGGTTACTATAGAAGGTTCATCAAGAATTTCTCAAAGATTGCACAGCCACTAACCCAGTTCTTGAAGAAGGATGTTGCTTATGAACCAGGAAACAAGGCGCATGAAGCTTTTGGACAACTGAAGGAAGCCCTGGTGTCTTCACCTGTTTTGAAGAATCCAGATTGGAGCAAGCCATTCATTGTGTACACTGATGCCTCAGATGCAGCACTAGGTAGTACTTTGAGCCAAAAGGATGAAAATGGGAATGAACATCCAATTTACTTTGGGAGCAGACAAATGAGCAGTGCTGAGGTAAACTATACTGTAACTGAAAAAGAGGCTCTGGCTATCATTTTTGCTGTAAAGAAGTTTAGAAATTACTTGCTAGGGCAGAAATTTATAGTTGTAACAGATCATCAGGCTCTGAAATATATTGTCAATAAGCCTAACCCATCAGGGAGAATAGCAAGATGGATAATTTTGCTACAAGAATTTGAATTTGATATTATAGATAGGCCAGGAAAGAAGCATGTCAATGCAGATGCACTCTCTCGAGCCTATGATGGTTTAGGATCATCTTGTGATGATGATGATTTTCCCGATGCAGCATTGTTCTCCCTTGACACAATCCCTAGTGAATACATAGATATTTGGAATTATCTGAATGAATTCAAGTTTCCTGATGGTGCCAATGCAAAGACTAAGAGAAAGATTACTCAAGCCAGTCATCCATATTCTATTCTGCATGGAGCATTATTTCGAATAGGACCTGATGGACAGTACAAGAGGGCAGTTGGACGTGATCAAGGAAAGGAGCTGCTAGAAGAATTCCACAATGGTACATGTGGAGGGCACTTCTCTGGACAACTTACAGCAAGAAGGATCTTGGATGCAGGTTATCACTGGCCCACTCTTTTTAAAGATTGTTATAATTATTGTAAGACATGTGATATTTGTCAAACACATGGTAACCGTAAGACTTCATCAGCTCCATTATGTCCTATTCTTCCACTTGGTCCCTTTGAAAAGTGGGGAATAGACATTGTAGGTCCACTTCCAACTACATCACGCCAAAATAAGTATATTGTAGTTGCCACAGATTATTTAACCAAGTGGGTTGAAGCTAGGCCATTGAAAACAGCTTCCATGGATGAAGTGGCAAGGTTCATATATGAACGCATTGTCACCAGATTTGGTTGTCCATTAGAAATTGTAACAGATCAAGGAAGCCACTTCATTAATGAGGTGGTAGAAGCCCTAGTCAATAAGTTTTCTATTAAGCACAGGAAGGCAACAACATACAAGCCAAGCACAAATGGACAGGTGGAACGAACAAATTTTGTGCTGTGTCAAATTCTAGCAAAAGATGCAGCCTTGCAGGTACATAAATGGGATAAAAGGATTCATGCAGCATTGTGGGCATATAGGGCAACATCAAAGTCAGCAACAGGATACTCCCCATTTCAGTTGGCCTATGGCATTGATCCAGTTCTTCCTATTGAGTTTGATATTCCCACTGTGAGAGTTATGAAAAATGAAAGGATGGATGAAAGTGATTCAGTAAAAGAAAGGTTGGTACATCTTCATTTGCTGGAGGAAATGAGAGAAATAGCAAAGGATACAAGCCATAAGAAGAAAATGAAGCAGAAGGAATACTTTGATCAAAAGATCCGGTGGTCTCCATTTCATGTGAATGACTTGGTTCTAGTATATGATTCCAGATACAAAAAAAGAAGACAGAGAAAATTTCTTCCAAAATGGATGGGGCCCTACAAAATAGCAGCTGTGCATGAAAATGGTACGTACCGACTGGAGGAATTGGATGGCACTCCCATTACGAAATGGGTCAACCACGACAAGTTGAAGATTTTCCAAGCACCAGAATAGTCTACTCCGAGGACGGAGTAGAAGCTAGGAAGGGGGAAGATGTCGACACTAAAATTTTCCTCCATAATTTCTATTTCATTAATGTATGTATTAGGAATAGGATGTTGTTAAGTATAATTAGTAGTAGCGTCTGATAGAAGATAACGGCGCCGTCAGTACGGTGTCGCCAATAATGTGGAGTACGGTAACAGTCAAAGTACAATAGGAATGTTGTAAAAAGTAAATATTTGTCGTAAGTGGTCCGGTAATGTTAAAATGTCAAAGTTTGGGTAATTAGAGAAGTAGGGTCTACATGATTAGGAATTAGAAATATTATATTGGTAATAAGGACAAGGAGTGAGGTCATAAATATTTTGTGTATTTTATTTGTAAAAAGTCTAAAAATGTGGAACCCATGTAAAATGATAAGGTTTATCTTATCTTAAGAGATAAGCTTACATGTACAGATAAGAGTTAAGGTATGGAATATGATTCGTCAGAGTGGATTTCTTATCCTATCTTAGAGATAGGATGGATAAGCCTGGAAGTTCTATAAATAGAGAGGCCACCCCCCTCATTTAGCATAGAAAGAAGTAGTGAGAAATATTGTAGGAAGTGTGCAAAGGAAGCCATCAGTTAAAGGTGTGTTGAAGAAGCCATCAAGAGGCGTAATTGTAAAGTTTCTCCCATAGTCTTGTTGAAGTACCTCATGGGTGAGATTGTAACAATTTCATGTTAATATTATAATTTACTTTGATATTTCAGATTTTTCATCATTCCGTCTTATCATAGTCAATGGTATTCTTGTGTTCGGTTGTTGTTTTAATTATCATAGTGCCGGATTGGTGATGACAGGCCTCCTCTAGGCACTAGCATGAGAGAAGGCTACTATAATTGTAAACAATACACAGAAATATAATCTTCACACTATATTAATGTTTAGATACATATGGCTATTAAATAGCCATATACATAGCCAAAACAACCTCCAACAAAATAGGGAGGTGTTACAACAATTAATCCCGTAATATATATTGTTATAATAAACTAACATGTAACAAATACTAAAAACCATGTGAATACTAATTCCTAACTTTCCCCCCCTTAGTGTTTACATGGTAGAAAAACATCCACACAATGCTCTGTCTACAGTATGCTCACCCCTGTGGCATGTCCAACTCTGTGACTCATGACCTTGATCCAAAAGAAAGGCTCTCTCCTTCCATGGTTTTAAACAGGCTTACCACAAACCTTGACGTGACAGGAACCTCATCAACTGTCGACCTCATGTGGTTTTCTGGATCCTCCCACAAACCCTTTCAAGATCCATGAACTGACTTACTCTGGTGCTACTGTTCACCACTATGCTTATTCATCGGGGAATTATGTAGGAAACACAACATGCATATCACAAAACTGCAGAATAGAAGAAATATTGAAAAAAATTCACATTACTTCCTATAAGAATCGTAATGTTCTTAATTGTAGTCTCTGTCATTGATCGCTGCCACTCGATCTCGAACAACATAGAAAACTACCACTGCCACTGGAATCTTTCCTTGACTAATTCATTTTGGGTACAAAATGGGAATGGAACATTGGTATGTATTCCCCCCCAAAATGTGAAATTCCACTCATATAGCATACTGAGAAGCAACACTGCATCAACTGAATCACACTCCTGAAAATGGATCTTGCTAGTTAGGTCTTGCTGCACATGGTCACTAATGCTAATGAACGTACACACCTAGCTGACCATATGCCAATGACAGCTTCTGCAGTCAGAGCCCCAAGTTAGTCAGAGGATGACTAACGAGTCATCTGTGCTCCAACTGAACTGACTCTTTCCAGCCTCCATCAAATGCCTCACAAAACAGGAACTCTGCATTTAGATGCTACTCTGACTAAGTGGATTTGTCACACTGAAGCTCATTTACTCACACTGCACACCTGTGCCACCAAATCATTCTGTGCAGCCCCATCATTGGTGACTGAGGAGAGGTCGTTGTTCGACCTCCTTCCTCCGATGCCTCCTTCCTCCATCATATGGGTGCTTAACTTAGCCGGATGTGATCATGAAGCTCAAAAAATACCTTCAATAATTTGGACGTCACGTACAAGTGAAAATGCGTCCAAAATTAAAATGCGGGCAAAAAAAAAATTACTTTTCAAACTCTCAAATACGACACTCTTTACAATAGCATTGACCCATATATGAACTTTTGACGACTAAACACAACTCAACTGTTAACTTGACAATGACAATTTTGAATCGGACAAAAAGACTTGACCCAATTGACTAATGCAAGACTGGTATTAGGAAATGCATTGACTAAATTTAAACAACTATTAATAAGTATGACTAACGATTACATGAATAATAACATACACTCCACAGTTTGCAAATGACACCTATACTCGGCTCTCTCGTTGACATCGAGTAATCCAAACCACTATTGAAAACATTTACATACAGTTTGCATAAATTATCAAAAAACTTGCTCCACGTGGTAATCCAGAACATAGGAAGTACATACCAAGATCCACTTGATCTGGGAACAAACAGTCAAAAGGCTCTTGGGCAGAATGAATAAGATCAAAACTGAAACTCTATCTGTATCACAAATTTTGACTGAGAGATCCGTCAATTTCTATACGTGTAGCATAGGAATTGAGATAAATCTCAGCATAGTTTGTCAGATCATGCATTAATGTAGTCCACTGAAGCGTGTCCAATGATCAGTTAGACCTGTGGGTTGCATGACCAATAAATGAGAGAGTTGTTACCAATTTATGGAATCAATTCTGAGCATACTGGGACGCCTTTCCAGATGTGGATGGACTGATTTGGTGCAAAAAATGAGTCTTGTGATGAGAAGGTCATGATTTATCTTGTAAGGAGGCTCGACATTCAATATGGGATACCACTGAGAAACCCAAGGTTTAATGTCCGAATAAGTGCAGGGGAATATGATCACCCAATGAAACATTGCGTGGCAATCACTATGAGACCTATTGATTACAGAACGGCAGATCCTGTAGGAAATTCGATGCAAGAGTTATTTGTAGATCCCAAAATAGGAGCGGCGATCTGTAATGTCAAATATACAAAATGGAATTGCATGAAATAATCTGTAGAATCAATGCAAATTGCAAGTTCGACTTTCAAATGATCATTCGCCAATGACTTTAGCTTTGTGAAGCAATCACTCCAATAAATGTCTAGGAAGTCATGGTATGCACAACAGAGTCTAATGAATGTTTTAAATCAATGTGGATACCAAAGCAACACTCAGGCCAAATTGCTCGATTCAATAATTGACAGAAGACCAATTGAATACCAAATCGATGCAATGAAAAATAGATCAAAACATAATTGATCCCTCAAGCAATAAAACTCAGAACTGCACAAAAACTGCAATGTTGGGGACGTCCTTATGCTGTGACCCGTAAAATTTATTTATTTTTGTTAGCATAGACAGAGTTTGTAAATTGAATCTCAATAAAAATTCTGAGCAAACTATACCCAATGCAGACAAATTCAACGAAATCACTGATGTCTACGAACCAGAATGGATGATATGCAATGTACACATATCATATCAATCCAATACAAAAAAAAAATTGAACTGCACATTCAAAATATACTAAATGATAAAATTCAATTTTCCATACATGGGACAGGAAAAATACTAACTGCCCCTTCAATCAATTTACACTTCCATCACATACAGAGAATCAAACTGCTCCGATACCAAATGTAAACAATACACAGGTTTAACACAGAAATATAATCTTCACACTATATTAATGTTTAGACACATATGGCTATTAAATAGCCATATACATAGCCAAAACAACCTCCAACAAAATAGGGAGGTGTTACAACAATTAATCCCGTAATATATATTGTTATAACAATATATATGTATAATAAACTAACATGTAACAAATACTAAAAACCATGTGAATACTAATTCCTAACAATAATTTCATATGCATAAGTGTTAGTTATGAATCATGTGACATATATGGATGTATCAAGATTGAAGGGATTGGTTTTGTGGGATATCTCTAGAGAGACGTCATTAACATAGTCCCTACATGATATGAATGAAGAAACATAATCTCAAAGGAAAAAATGACCTCCAATTGAGGGAGGATATGCTTTACAAATGGAGATTCTCAGTGTATTATAATGTATTGTTTATAGATTTTTATATTATGATGATGTATAAAACTATTTGATCAAGGTATATAAATGAGATAGAATTTTTGATAATGATGTCATGTGTTGTGAATTTTTATGTTGATAGATGATTTATTTTGTGATTCTATTTTATTATTTGTGTTTAAATGTATGAACAATTATGGCTAAGAAAAATGGAATAATTAAATGATAAAATGGTGATAGTAGAGTAGGAAATATGTGTTGTGAGATAGGAAGTATTAAATGGGATGGGAACATGTTAGAGGGTCAAAAAAAGTGATGAGAGATAAAAACAAGCATGATATGATAGATAGGTTACCAAATTTTCCAAGTTAGGATACAATGTCCATATAAACCCAAGTAAGGAGGATAAATCCAAGAGGGAAATAAAAACCCAATAGATGATGATAAACCCAAGAAGGAAATAAAAACAAAGTGAGGAAGTGAAATATAAAGATGAATTGAGTCAAGTGAATCCATGGGAGTGTAAAATATTGATATGTTTTACTTATAATTTTTATTAGTTTATGTATAATTCTATGTCAAGTGTGAATTATAAGGTCTTCTAAATTTTATTGAATGGTGTTAATGCCACATCAAACTTCTGATCATGTAGAAAATGGAGAATTATTGATACTTTGATAAATTCATGTGAGAAATCCATGGATAATATCCTCAAGGGAGGTACAAGGGAGAGTTATTGAGGGATCTAGATGATTACTTATAAGGATCTTGATGTGATGGATAAGAATGGTTCATTCTCTTAGGTACACGAGGAGAAATTCATAAAACTTGGTTATTATGGTGGATAGCCTAATAAATGTCATAAATATGAGAATAAAATACATAATGAGAGCAATTAAGTAGTAAAGAAGAGGAATGTTGTGTGGATTTATTTTGTTAATCACATCTAATTTTCATTTCTATCTTATGTATATGTCATCAATAGGATCTACAACCCACAACACCATGTTGTAGAGTCTCATGCCATTTGTAGTATCGTTCACCCTTGGGTAAGCCAATAAATATAATAGAAAAAAGAGTTACATGTGATCTTGTGGAAGGTAATTTGGTACTGACATTAGGAGGAGGAGGAGGAGGAGGAAGAGATGTAACAAGATTCATAGTGTGAGGAGAGCTAACTGACAAAGCAAACTATGGATCGGTCACTAGGTTTCTAGTTGAAGGGGAATCATCCATCAAATAATCATCCTTGGGGTCAAAATTAGAATACATGTCTATTATTGATGTTATATTTTAAGGTAGATTCCATTAATTCATGGTATTTAATAATTTCTTCATTCTTATCCTGGATGTAGCCTACTTAGAAATGGTCATCTAGGATATAATCATCACCATATCTAGGTGTTGTAACTTTGATAACACATGATTCCGGTGATAGTCTCAGGTTGAATGTGATAATCTGCATTAGGAAACTTGGTGCTTTACATCAGGTATATTGAAATTTTTAATCCTAAGGTTGATTTCAGCAAGGTTGTCATCATTTGAGTTAAGAAGAGGTTAGGACGAGTATTGCCCAAAACCATAGAATGACCATTGTATTTGTGAAGGGAATCGATAGGATAGTTACTCTATTAAAAGTCATAATGGAATAGTAGGAAGCTCCTCCATGGTGGGAATATTTAATGCCCCACTTTTTTTGAAGAATTCAAAGTTCTAAGGATTAGTTTCATTTTGTAGCTTATGGATATATCTTAGATGTGCAAACATTAACACATTGACAAGGAGATGACAAAACTACACATATGTAAAATTCCATAGTCAACCTAGAAGGATGTTATAATGCAAGGGGAAGTTTAAGACTGTGACATTGAAATGGATTTTGTGAAGATCAACTATATTACGTAACCAAATACAACCCATAAGAGAATTCATTGACAAGCATAACCTTGACACATGATTCTAGTGGACTTAAAATTTTCAATAGAATAGACAAGTGTCTTCATGAAATTAAGGTAAGAAACAAAATTACTAAAACCTTCATCTATGAGGGATATTTTAATTATAGTGCATCTAATTTTAAAAAAACAAACAAGGGGAAATCATTTATATGAAAGAGAATATTATCATGAATTATTTATTCAATAGGGAAGAAGATGTAAAAAGGATTATTAATGAAAAAGCCAATTTGAATGTATATTTAATCATATTGGTGTACAACACTCTCTTAAAAATCATGCAATGTAGGCCCATGCCCTAAGGTGGGTTGAAGATGAATTTTCATTGCAATTATGGATGACATGAGGTTCTCACTATATTTAGGTGAGGTATGGATAAGCTCAAGGAATGTGACTTGACTTTGGATATTTGATATTTCTGCAATGGGGTCCCAATATTTATGGATGACTTGTGAAGTAGTTTAAACCTATGGTAGATTAGTCTAAAGAGGTTTTGAATAATTTTTGCTTGCATACAGCTTGGGATTTTGATTTTTTATGATATCCCTATGTGATTGATTAAGAGAAATGTGAATAATATGCCTAATTTGATTGTTATTGTAGCACTAAATAAATGCAGCAATTAAGTATAGAAATTAACCCAAGAAAGATAAGAAATAAAATGTGAAACCCTAATTTCAAGAAGGAGAAAGAGGGAATTAGTTTATTCATGGTGGAAACTGGATTGTGTCAAAGTACTAACCCAGTGAACATGAAGGTAGGAGCATCACATAGAGACCTGGGAAAATGTAGATTAGGAGGAATAAGTCAGATAGGGGTACCCAGAAAGGGGTAGGGGTTCCTGCATGCACCACAGACTAGAAATAGGGACCTGTGACTATGAAAAGGGTCATGAAATCATCATTTTCAGGTTGTAATTTATTCTTTGTCCTTTTCTTTTAGTTACTATGAGGTTGCACAATGATCATTGAGGTCATTGGAAACTTGCAATGAAATAATGACTTGGAAAACCCTTAAAGAGACATAAAATCCTAAAAATGAAAGATGCAAAATGAGGGGTCAGACTATCCTCATATATCACAATGGTGATCTTATGACTATAGGCTGCAATGTGTCTATGGAATCGTGCCCTAGGTGGCTCTTGTGTGTGTCGCACTTGATAGCGAGTAAAGTAGCTAGATGTCAAGAAATTTGATAGATGTGTATATGGAATAGAATAGACTCCCCTCCTATGAATTTTATGTAGAATAATGTAGTCCCTTGCCCTTGAATGTATTATTTGATGCTCTTGAATATCCTTTTGATGCAACCTTAGGTGGAGATAGCTAATGCTTAGTGCTTGGTCCCTTATTATGATCATGTAACTTTATATTTATATGATTCCCTTACTTGAATTTCATAATTAACCCTGAAAATCTAAACTACCAAAAATAGAAGATGCTCAAATAGCTAGAAAGCACCCAAAATATGTCAGTAAAGCAAAAAGAGGCCAGGGGCACCCAGAGGGGACGAGGGCACCTGGCACAGATGTTGGTGTCCAAGATGATCAATGTCGAGATATAAAAAGATATACTGAGCTAAAAAGGGTGTAAGACCATAAGTGGTAATAGAAAGAAAACAAATATGTCCAAAGACATGGGTTGATTATTATTTTCTCACTTAGGAATCATATGAAAAGTAGTATCAATGAGTACTAAATATATACCCAAAGTGTGTGATTTTGTGTCTAGATTTTCCCCCACTTCATGTTGTTGAGAGAAAGCTTTATACAATAAATTAGATAGAGATTTGTACCTGATAACCATGTATATTGATGGAAAGAATCATGCCAAGAGACAAGGAAAAGCATGGAGAATAAATATGAGAAAGTGCAAAAAGTGATGAGATAATGACCCTAGGGTAGAAATGCATGTTGTAAATGTCACCAATGTCCATGTTGTTGATGTCAATGTTGATGTTTATGATGTTGTTGATATAGAATGATGTTAAATGATGTTGAATGATGTTGACTACCGCTTCCTGTAAGGATGGACCTACAAAAGAGAAGAAGAACGAACAAGTAGTCAAATATGCATGTAGATGTGTAAAGAAGTATGTAAATGTTGAAAATGTGAAAAAGGAACATGTGAACCTAATTAGTGGTGAGGAAAAAGTGTAGAAAGGATCTTGTAGATGTTGTAGAACAAGTTTTTGGGATATCTCACACCAATTGTGTCGGTTTCAAGTTTTGCAAGCAATTGCATGCCAATGAACCGATAGAAGTGTAGGGAGTAAACTCTAGTTTCATCCTTCATCCTTTAACTATTTCCCATAATGTAGAACACCACTGCAAATGGTTTGTAAAAATTCGATCTTGTTCAGCAAATTTTTATCCAATGTTGTAGAAGAAAATGTTATATGTTATATGTATGGTGGGTGTTAAGGACTATCTTCCCTATAAAATATATTGTGTGGAGTCCTATAGAATGTGATGCACTGAATAATTTTATGTAACTTCCCTGTCGTCACAGGCATCCAGGAAGGGTCAGGAAACCTAGGTTCTATTTTCTAGGTCTGGACGCTAGTGTTTGAGTTGTGCTAACAACCCAAGTCTAATTCTGAGCCATGTCCAATGTTGATTATTGTGTTGTGATGAACTATGACTATGAATTTTTTTATGGGGTCATTAATTCACCCAAATTATTGCCCCCTCGTTTCGGGTGCATTCGATGTCACTGAGGATAATGATGTCCAAAGGAGGACCAACCACTATGTTGAAATTGTGTCTTACAGGGGGTGTTCTTTCTTGAAACCAAGGCACACACAAACAAATTGGATAGGAAACAAGTGTTAGTGTAATAAAATACAAACATGCATGTAGAAGACAAAATGTAATCTAATAAGAAGGCATATAATGTGTAAACTAAAATGCAAGAAGATAATACGCAAGAAGGAAATGTAGACCGTGAAAAGTGGGTTTCAAACATGGGACACTAATCACGATGTCACAAGAAAATATAGTCCGACTAAGCCAAAAGCATACAAGTGTGCACACAAGACAAAGGGAAAATTCCGCAGACAATGGAAAATAAGAACAGATAAGAGAAAACAATGTAACAGACAACCATGGTGGAAAATAGACCTTCAAGACAAATGTTTCACATGAAGCACCAATTATCATGTTAGAAAGATAAAAAGTATGTCAAGGCGTGTATAATCCAATAAATTAATTAATGCATAGCAAGAACAATAACATTGATATATTCAAGAATCAAAAATATTCAAGCACTAAACTTCAATCATCCTCTATATGGAAGGATCAATTGATTAACCTATAATTGTTTACAACTTGTGTAAATTGACAAATAACAACATAAATGGTATCTTAATTGTTATACCCTGCACTCATAACCTCCTATAATATCAATGTAATCAACCATTTGATCTTGTATCATCAAAGTAGCCACTAATTCTCACCTTACTCTAAGTTGGCCTTCTGCTTCTCACTGGATTCTTGTCTCTAGCAAAGAAAATATTGGTCTTTATTCCTTAATCCTAATTCTACCACTTGTACCCTTATGTACTCGACAAATCATGTTAGTACCAATAATAGTGTATCTCACCAAAATACTCAAGCATAAGCTTTTACCCAATTAGCTCCCCAAACTTCCTTGTTCACCTTTGTTGGATTTTTCTCCTTTTAAGAAATTTTTCCTTAGTTTTATCTCAATAATATTCTCCTACTCCTGCACCCTGTGAAATCACTTCAACAAAGGGTTAAACCAAGCATGTCAAGGACACAAAACTTCAAACATGTCCCTCTTACACTCAATCTTACTAAAATTGTTCCTACTTGTTCTTAAGAATGCACATCTTACTCATACCAAATACATGAGCTTATAACCATTCCCAAGATGAAATTTCTACTTTTTCAAGCACCTTTTATCAATTTTAAATTTTGCACAAAATCTTGGAACCCAAATCTTGTCTATGTTACCTCTAGCTCAACTCTTGTATTTTAGCTTTTAAGCCTCCTACTAGGTCTATGTATATAAATTTTCATACACAATACCTCTTCTAGGGGGGTTTAATATGAAAGGAATGTCGTTTTAATTACCCATTAGAGGGTTTTATATTTGTATGAAATATCAAGATCTAACTCTAAATGTATATGGCACTTCTTTTGTAAAGGAGCTCCTCAAATTAGGTTTATCTAGACCAAGACTGTCATTAAAATCTTCAAACTGGACCATTGAAATCACAAAGTTTCTTAAAAATCCTTGAGTATACCTAGCCACCATATCTCCTTGTAAATTTCAAAGCAAAATTTCACGGTTTGAGGTTTCAAATCTCAAGCCCTAGCTCCAATCTAATTGTCACCTATAGTTCAACCTGAGAGGGTGACTTTTCTTACAAATTCATTGATAGATAGAGTTAAATTATAGTGTTTTAGGTTAAGATATGTCTCTAATGGTACCATGCAACTTCCTTACCAATAGCCCATGAACTTCACTCAGATATTCAATCTTCCACCTAGTTATGTCATGCATGCAAGGGTTTATGATGGTCACTAGGGTTTCTAATGGAAGGATGGATTTCTCCTTATGTTCACATAGTCTAAATGGCTTCATACACTAAACACATGCTCCTATAAAAATACTTTACCTCTATTCTTGACAGGGGAGGGTTTTTTATTCCTTCAAATGAGAACTCAACTATTGATTTCTTACCTTGTCTCTTTAGAACCTAAGATTGTCAACTTTCAAATGAATGTTTCATCATACTTTTTTTTACTCTTCAAAGGTAGATATTCTAGGGTTGATAACCATTCTCAATACCTTCTTACTCATGCCTTTCCTTTCTTCTTATGGTAGTTATGTAATTAACTTGATTATTACCTCAGAATGCTCTTACACAGTGCTTAAAAATAGAGTATTCCCCACATCAATCACTGCTAGAAACACTTAAGATAATTACACAAGTTAGTAGCTACCTTGAAAATTCTAAATACCTCTTATTATACATAGATTCAAAGCTAAAATAGATATACATGCTTGCTTTTCATAAACATACAAGAGTTGTACAATCAATGTAACTTATAGTCATGCAAAAATAATGTAATATTAACCAAAATCACTGTGCAAGCACTCAATACTTGTTCTAGGTTTAATATAACCTTCTCTATCAATTTTGAGATCAAGAAAACACACATGCACAATAACAACATGCAGAAATCTTGTAAAAACATAGCATAAATTGAGTTTTCCTCCTTTTCTAACTTCCTTGAAACTTACGCATTGATTCTCATCCAGATGGAATGAGGTAGATCAGTAAAAAAAAATCTTTTATACTCCTCCACTCACCCTATAACCAAATATAGGTTTTTAGACTCATCGTCATATGCAAAAAAATTGTCATTGAAGGATTTTTTATAAGATGGCTTAAGCTTATGAGTGCAAACTAACTTGTTATAAGTTCTAAAAAAAGAGAGGACTTAAAACCACCCCTAATTACCTCATTTCATCCACACAAAGGTTTCTTAGCTCCAAGAATGCCTTGAAATGACTAAAACAAGCCAAAAATGGCCTACTCATTTAAATCTTAAACTTTGGAGAAAGATGCTTCATTTGAATTTGAAAAGCCTAGAAAACAACTATCACAACTAAATGACACCTAAGAACCCCTAGGACTCTGATATCACACCTGAAAATCCAAAACTAGTGTCTTCATGACTTATTCATATACATGGTGTTACTCTCCTACATCAATAATGTGTTATGAAACAAAATGAAACAACAACACATGTAGTGTATGAAAGAGGATGCCCTGGGAGACACTGTGGGACTGGTAATAGGTATTACGCTCAACATCAGTGATGGGTCTATAGATCTGTAGAATCTGTTATCACAATTAGAAATAAATTGAATGTGCATGTGTGTATAATAAAGATAATGAAATAAAAGATATATATCTAGCATGTGTAATAAAGTGTACATGTAATAAGTAAATGTAAGCAAGAATAAATCTGACCAAGATATGTAGTATGTTGTGGATGAGATGAAATGGCATATAGAGTGAGTAATAGAAGAAGTGTTCCCCCCGAGTTGATGTATATGCATGAGATTAGATTTATTTATTTATGCCCCCTCAGAATTTAAGAATGAATTGTAAACGAGAGTGCATCATCTAGAAATGGTCTAAAATGTGTGTACTAGAAAGATGTGATCGTCAAAGCACAAATCATAAAATCTGAACGTGTGAGTGAATGAGTGTGTAGACACTAAATCATACACTTTGAGTATTATATATTCATGGTCTCATATTACTATTCGTATGGTTTTTGAGTGAAAAAAGTACTGATTAACCCCCATCTTTTGGCTATTTTTATTTACTTATTGTCATAATTCTTGACACTCACCACATTCATGCCCAGTCACTTTTCATCATTTTTCATCATTTTAGCCTTGACTGTGATGCCCAGGCTAGTACTAAGGCACCCACAGGCACCTTGGTCCTAGTCAAGGTGCCCTATTCCTTTTTACACTTTCCTGACACTTTTTGGGCACTTTTTCACTGCTTGAGCTTTTTTATTTTTGGTGTTCAGCCTTTTCGAGGTTAACTATGAAATTAGAACAATATAACCATATAAATATAAATTTATGAGACCATAATGTGGGACCAAGCACTAGGCACTAATATCATCATCTAAGGTTACATCCATCTAGAGCTCATTTTCATTCATCTAGCTCCATCACAAGGGAGAAGGTCGGTTCATTTGCATCATACATCATAGGAGGGAAGTTTATTTTATTCCATCCATAATTTTATTACATTTTTTACACATAGTTATTTCTCACTACTTTAACAAAGTGTGATTGGAACAAGAGAAACCTAGGGCATTATCACACAAACACAAATAAACAAACATAGAACTACATCATGTATGAGATGTAGTGCAACACTCAGTTAGTAAGTCCGCTATTGTTGCCACTAGGGACATTCTGACCCCTTAATTTGAATTTTTATTTTTTTGGTTTGATATTTGTTTCGGGGTCTTATAGGTATATCTTTCATCATTGATCATTGGCGACATTTGGCATAGAGTAGTGAATTACACACGAAAGACATTGATGGTTTTACATCATCATCTGACCTTGTAAATTTGGTTTCTATACCTTCTGCATAGACCATGGTGCCCAGAACTTAGACTAGGGTGCTCATAGGCACCTTAGTCCTCTCCTAGTCGCCCCAGTCCATCCAAATAGTTCAGATCTATCATATTTGGGACCTCTCTATGTTTTTTCATGCTTCTATAATATCCAGTTTATTTTACGACACAGTCCAGATCAGCCTCTGAATAAGCTAAGCTCCTTCCAACCCTACTTGTAGATTAGGGTTTCACATTTTCATTAGTTTAGTTAATTGGGTCACTTACTATATTTATTCATTGTATTTATTTACTGTTATTTACTAATGTTCCTAGTTTAGATTAATAAAACCCAAATTTTAGTTAATCATTTTGGTGAACCCATCCTTCAAATCCACTTTCTGTTTAGGGCTTCTTCTTCTTTCACCATGGCTCAATCACATGATTATTTTGATGGATCTCATCTTAAGTCCATCAAAGATCATATATTTGACCATACCCAAGATCTATACTTAATTTTACATGTCACTCATGAGTAAGCTACTAATTTGATGGAGCTTCCTACTTCCGCAACCATACCAACGTTTGTTGGTACTCAAATGCTCACTCCTACTCTTCTACCTTTTTCTACCATTCCCATTTCCATCACGAATCCTACCAGTCACTTTACACCACCTTTATTTTCTTATACATGACAAGTTTCATCCTTTGGTATTCAACACTTAACTATTCTTTATTAGGACCTTCAAGCTCAAATTTGTAAGCTATAACAAGCAACCTCACATGCTTCGCCATCGTTGGATTCCACCTTGTTATTACATACTCCATTTGCACCTACCATCTACACTTATTTTTTTCCTCCTATTTTTTTCACCCCTAAGCTTCCCATTTTCAATGGACATGGTGACCCGCAGGAACATCTTAGAGCATTTCATGTCACTTTTCTTGACTTTGTTGATGATCATGTTCTTTTAGCTAAAAATTTTCCCCATAGTCTCAATGATTATGCGATGTGTTGGTTTTACGACCTACCTATTCACTTGGTAACTTCATTTACACATCTTGTAAAATATTTTATTACTCATTTCTCTATCAATATCGGCTCCAAGATCTCTTACGCTCAATTAGCACAGTTGAAACAGGGACTCAATGAACACCTAGACAATTATGTTTTGAGATACAAAAATAATTTAGCTAATATTTTTAATGTGCTAGCAGGATCAAAAATTTAGGATTTATTTATTCAAAGTATTTTACCACATATCCAGGAGAGTGTTGTATTTGATACCTCTCCTTCATTCGATTAGATTTTTCATACTCTTAAGCTTGTTGATACCAAAATCCTCTCCATAGGCAAGCTTAAGTATCAGGAGAAGACTTCATCTTCCACTAGTTTTCAAAACAAGACATCATTTAAACCATTTAGAACTAATCTAACCGACACCAAAGTTACTATCAATGTATTCACTACTCCTAAATAGGCTCACTCACCACCACCTATGTATGCATTTAATAACTTTCTTATGGCCCCACATCTCATATAACAACTTCTTGAGAGCAATCTTATCACACTCCCTCCACTGCTCAAACTAGATCCATCACAACCAAAAGGTACGAATTATAATGAAATATTCTGATGTAAATATCATAGATGTGTGGGACATTATAAAAATTGATGTTTCAAGCTCTAAACAATCATCCAATATCTCATTGATAATAACAAGATTGAATTTATAGAACCCACAGACTTTGCATCAGTCAATGACAAGGGTAAACTCAAATTGTTTAATAATCAATCCCAATAGCATGACAATAAATAATCCAACTCTTTTTATAATCATACATATCACGCAGTGCCTCCTCTTGCATTAGGGGCTCTTTATTTTTTAGTTGCACATATTGATGCTTCACCACCAGTAATCTATTTCTCTAATCATGATTATCATGTAAAATTCACATCTAAACAATTACACATTAATGCATCTATCGGTTCAGTTTCCATCAATAATAGTAAGGTTAACCCTTCATGGCCCATTAGTGCATGCTCTATTCCACTTCTTAAAGATATTAGATACCCTTAATCACATATTGAATACCCTTCCAACAAACCCTTTTGTTTTCGTCAAGTTACACGTTATAGTTGGTCCTTTTACTATGCTTGTGTCTTTCCTCATTGGAAACATAGTTAACGGATGTGGCATGCTTCTCAGTCTCAATTAGATTTGTAGATCTCAATCTATCATTTCTATGAATCATTTACGATTGAAATTCATTCGTGACAACTAGGTTAATTCTAATGACACTGTCCCTCTATCTACTCTATGGTCTCCATCTTCTCGCACTAGAAGTTATTACATCACTTACTCCATCTGGAACATCACATTTTATGTTACTCAAAGCATAATCTACTCTTATTTCACCTACTCACTCATTAGCTACACAACCTCACCGTTCCGCTAGTCCTACATGCCGGTATAGGCCCATCCCTAGGACAGTTACTGCATCTCAAAAATGATCACCACCTCAGCTTATTCCATGTGGGTATCCATCACCTTCACAATCAACATCACATAGATCTACATAACCAACACATTTTCCTATGCCATGGAATTTATCATATATCCATTCATCACATGCACATAGACTTCATTCACTAGCACAGCATTTGTCTACTATACCACCACTATTAGAGTATGGTCATATGAATTTCTCACCATATGCATAAGATGAATGACCTTCATCCTTCATTGTCATTGGATATTTCATTCACATGCACTTAGGGGGCATAACATCTAACACATTCCCCCCATCTCGTATTAGAATTAGTGCATCTCTCATCCTTTCATTATCTTACATCCATCTCCTTACATAAGCATACTCATCACATGTTTTCACATTGTCATTACTTGATGACACACTCTTGTGCTTTAGTTCACAATTGAATATTGAGGGATTACTAAACATGAACCCCACACACTACACTATAGGCATTACACATTGTGTTTCACCAGACATCTCGTGTCATACATCCTACATACTATATTTAGTCTACATCGTTTTGACTTTTATGTATCTATACATCTTACATCATACATTCTACATTTAGACTATATCATTTTGATTATTTACACATTTACATATCATAATACTCTTCATCATACATGTGTCTATCAACTACACGTATAGCATTATACACTATTCATCATGCATACTACATAACATGCATCTTCACATTACTAGTCTATCTATACACATTGCATTGCATACTATTTAACATGTATTTACACATCGTACATCATACTAGTATTCATCGTACATATATAACACCATCATGGTCTATGATTCAATAATTTTACATACCACATCCTGTGCATCTTAGAATTTTTAGTATACATTAAAAATTTTCATTGCATCTTATACATCTCATATTCTACACATCACATGGTCATCTCTTATCTTCACACATACTACATCTCTTTCTATGCGCTGCACTCACCATGTTATGATGCACTTTAGTTCCTCGGTCTATACTTGACTGTTGAGGGGGTGAACCAAATGAACCTCATTGCATACATGTTCATTCACTCAAGCGCACATGGCTCCTACTATTCCATTTTGCATTCCATTCCATCCATCCATAGCATACTACATATCATGGTTTATTTTACTTTTTCTTGCATTTTTTATTCATGGTTGCTTTATTAAACATGCTAGTTCAATGTCTTGTATGTCATTTAACTATACCATACACACATGTGCGTTCATACCTTTTTCTGGTTTTGATCCCAGATACAGTTCTATTATACGCAGCATGGATTCTCACCTTCTACCCTTCCTACACTGGTTGTTGGGGTACCCACATTCCTCTCTCACAGTTGTTATTGTTTCATGTTGTACTTATAACTTTACTTACTTGTTTATACACACTTTTGACATAATGGTTATCTTTCTATCATGTTAAAGGGTACTTCATGTGCAACATTTTTTATGCAGAAATATTTTCTTCCATACTTATTTATTACATTTTTGTTATTTCTTGTTTTTGTATGTGGGACTTTCCCTATGTTTGGTGTGCACACTTGTTTAGTTTATGTGGCCATGATGGCCTTGGGTGTCTTGCGACATTGTGAGTCGTATCCCATGTTTGCGACCCTCTTTGGAAATCTACTTTTTCTTCTTGTTTTTTTAAATTACTACATTGCTTCATAGCTTATACATTGTTTATGTAGATTACACTTGTCTTACACGTGCATGCTTTTTTGTACTAACATTTTCTTATTTCCTAGTCACTTGTTTGTGTGCACCTTGGTTTCTACTGAGCTCATTCCCTCCCCCTACAGGGTAGAATTACACAGTTCAAGAGGCTAGTCCTCTTTTGGGGCTACATTCTCCTATCAGTGACGTTGCATATGCCCCCAAAGAGGGGGGCATCATTTGGGGTTTTAAATTTTACACAACGCTTCTACATTAGTTCAGTTCAGTCCCATTTTCACCCTTAGCATTTTGGGTTACATACAGCGAGTGGGTTCATAACATTCTACGAACCTCATACAGAATGAATTTTACAAGACATGGTTATCCTTAGCATTTTGGGGAGCAATTAAAGGCTGTAGGATACAACATAATTCCTCCCTATACTTCTTCGTCCAGTAGCGTCAAATTGCCCAAAAACCTAGGCAATACATAGATCTCTTCACAAAAAATCAGGGAATTAGTTAAAGGTGGGAGGATACAGTGGAATTCATCTATATACTTCTTTGGCCTATGATGTCAAATCACCCAAAAAATCCAAGACAGGATATCCTCTTTCTACGCCCTTTCTCTCATCACGGATCAGGTGCACATGTTCCTTTTACACTTTTCATACTTTCATTTCAATATTTTCATTACATATACATGTGTCTTTTACATGCATTTTTTACATATATACATGTGTATTTGAATACTTGATTGTCTTCTTCTTACAGGTCTGACCGTATGAGAAACAAGCAGCTAACAACAACAAAAACATTTTACGACAGCACACCTCATACTAACCATGCAGGAATATCACACAGCAGAAACTACACATGTTTTTATTCCCTAGGTTTAATCTCATCACTTTTTTTCATTTTTACATTTTTAGTTTCCATTCTCCATTATTGTTTTTATCATTACATTCTTTCTCTAGTCCTACGGCGCGTTTACTACATCACTCTACATGGACACCACGTATGCATCTCTATCTACTTTATGTTACCAAGATTTTCACTCACCAACATAAAGTGGGGGCAAATGTAGACACTAAATCACACACTTTGGGTATATTTATTCCTAGTCTCATACTACTATTCATATGGTTTTTGAGTGAACAAAGTACTAATTAACCCTCATCTTTTGGCAATTTTGATTTTATTGTTTTCATAATTCTTGACATTCACCGCATATATGCTAAGTCAATTTTCATCACTTTCTATCATTTTATCCTTAACTTGGGTGACTGGGCTAGTACTGGGGTGCCCACATGCACCCTACTCCCATTCGGGCCACCCTAATCCTTTTTGCACTTTCCTACCACTTTTTGGGAACTTTCTAGCCATTTAAGATTTTTTATATTTTTGGTGGTCAACGTTTTCGAGGTTAATTATGAAATTAGAACAAGAGAACCATATAAATGTAAAGTTATGAGACCATAATGATGGACCAAGCACTAGGCAATACTATGATCATTTAAGGTCACATCTATCTAGAGCTCATTTGTATTCATCTAGCTCTATCACAAGGGACATGGCTTGTTCATATGCATCACACATCATAGAATGGAAGTTTATTCTATTCCATCCACCATTCTATTATTACATTTTCTACACATAGTTATTGTTTGTTACTTTCACAAAGTGTGAATAAAACAAGAGAAACATAGGGCATGATCACATACACACACACAAAACTACATTGGGTTTGAGATGTAGTGTAACACTCAATTAGTAAGTCCACCATTGTGGCTACAGAGGACAGTCGAACCCCTTCATTTTCATTTTTCTTTTTTAGGGTTTGATTCTTATTTTGGGGTCTTGTAGGTCTATCTTTCCTCATTTATCATTGACAACATTCAACGCAAAGCATAAAATCACATGTGATAGACAGCGAGGGTTTCACATCATCATCTGACCCTAAAAATCTATTTTCTAGACCTTTAGAAAGACCAGGGCATCCGAAACTCAAACTAGTGTGCCCGAAGGTGCCTTAATCCTCTCCCAAGTTACCCATTCCCTCTAAATGGTTTAGATCTATCCTTTCTGGGACCTTTACATGTTTTTTCTTGCTTCCAAAATATTCAGTTTATTTTACAACATAATCTAGATCAACCTCCAAATCACCTAAGCTCCTTCCAACCCTACTTGTCAATTAGGGTTTCACATTTTCATTAGTTTAGTTGTTTAGGTCACTTACTAAATTTATTTACTATTATTCCTAGTTTATATTAACTTAATAAAACCCAAATTTTAGTTAATCAGAGTGAATGATTGAATGCGCAAGTGTTATGAGGTCCATTTGAGATGTAGACCCTCAACAGTTGAGTATGGACGATGGAACTAGAGTACGTCATATTGTAGTGTGTCGTGTTGGTTTTTTCGAGAGATATGTTGATTGTGTAGTATGTCATATTTATTATTTGTTTAAAAAAATTATTGTAGACATGTTTCCTGTGTGATGTGTATAGTGTTTTATGTTGAATGTATAGGAAAGAGATGTGTTGTGTAAGCACCAGATGTGTAATGTGTTGTGTTAATTGCATGCAAGGAAGAAAGGTTTTATCAATATATTGTTTTTGTAGGATATTGATTGTGATGTTTCCTATTATGTTGTGCATTTCAAATATGTCGAGTGTTTGATATATTGTGTGGATTACATGGAAGAAAGATATATCATATGATGTAAAATATGTATATTGTAAAAAACATTTGTTATAGTTTTTGGTAGATATGTCGAGCGTGTTGCATGATCTTTTGAATGGGTGTAGTAGGAATAATATGTCATAAAAAAATTTATTATATAGTGGTGAATATGTGTGGTGTATAGTGTGTGAGGTTCATGTGTATAGGATTCCCTCAACAGTCAACTATGAACTAAAGCACAAGAGTTTGTCATCGGGGAATGTCCTAAAATGTGTGTACTAGAAAGATGTGATCAGAAAAACACAAATCATAGATTGTGAATGCGTGTGTATGGTGAGGTCCATTTGAGATATAGACCCTCAGTGGTAGAATATGGACCATGGGACTACAGTGTGTCATAGTATGTAGAAGTGGATGTCAAAAAGATATATTATGAATGTCTAGAGTAGATGCTACATAGAAGGAGGTGAATTCTCATAGTGCAATGTGTAAGGTGTTGCACGTAATGTGTAGTGTGTAGTGTAGTAAGTAGTGTGTGAGGTTCAATTGTATAAGATGCCATAAATAGTAAAGTATGAAACATAGCATGACAGTGTGTCATCGGATAATGACAATATTGATGTATCAAGTGGTTTGTTATGATGCTTATAGAATATTAGTCATTAACCACAAAGCGTCAAGTGCATGAGATGATATCGAAATTTGATAGCAATGCAAGGCAGGAGGATAGGCTATGATGCCCCCCAAGTATGTAAGTTGATTGAGGTCTAGTTAAAAGACACTAAGGTGGATCAATGTAAGGAGTAGTTTCCTTAACAAAAGTTATGGGATGCTGAGGTGAGTAATGTACGTAGGATTGTTGAGTGGTACGGAAGTCAAAAGAGGTTAGACTATATCTATATTGGTCTTGCGTCAGCAAGTGGTTTCTTATTTGGTAACGCATTAGATGACTTGCAGTAGGAGGCCAAGGTGGAACTGAGCTTTGAGAAGAGGTTGCTTAGATTGACCTGGATGATGTTTAAGATAACCTAAGTAGAGGATGCAAGACTATCTGTAAGATTGAGGTTAGAGGTGGATTGAATAGGGCCGGTGCTTAAGTGATCTGGAGAAGGCACCTTAGAAGTGATGGCATGATGATTCATTAGTCATAGAAGGAGAATAGATTTAGGAGCCCATTTGGATGTAGCATTTTATAGAATGGACATGCCATAGAATATTGTGTAGGGAATGAGATAAAGCTTTGATGCTCAAGATTATTGATTCTTCGGTGTAAAGCATAACAATCATTGTCATTATGTCCATTTATTTGATGATCATTGTAATATGGTCGATCATGAAATTTTACAAGATCGGTAAGGAGGATAGCCTTGAGTAAATGGTAAAGTGATCGATTGATTGACTGAAGGAGCTCAGTAAGAATGTTATGCTATTTAGTATTGCAATCAAAGGTGAGAGGTTATGATGATGAAAAGACTCAAGGTTAACTAAAATGAGCACATGTAGAAGACATAGAATGAAAATGCGATGTAGAAGGAGAACAAAGATGAGCCCAAGAAGCGTCCTTAAGATGTTGGATTTCAGATTGTAAGAGATATAATTGTGGATTCCATAACTTAAAACTTTGTCATAAAATAACGAATATGAAAATATTGAATGGAATCCAATATGGGTTGATTAGATGGAGGATCATGAATGCTAGGGTCGTCAGATAGAGCAAACAAAAATAAGACTTAATTCATTGTGTGGTGGTGTATATCCTTAGGAAGATACATGGTGTTTAAGGCTTTTTTGCAGGATAACTTGGAAATTAGGATGAATCTTAAGTAAATCATACACACAAATTTGAGGAACTTATAAGAGCCATCATAGAGAAATGATACGCTAAAGAAGGATCCAAATGATTGATCACAATGATTCAGGTTCACTAAAATTATTAAGCTAAATGTTGAAATTATATGCTTAATCTGATTCTTATTGTAGAAACAAATAAATGAAGCAATTAAGTACAACAGTTACACCTAAGAAAACTCAGCAATGAAATGTGAAAACCCTAAGTACAAAGAAGGAGATAGAGATGACTTAGTCTGGTTCGCATTGGAAACTATGGAGTATACTGAAGTGATTGACTCAGGTGAACAGGAATGGAAGGAGTGTCACACAGAGACCCAGGAAAATGTAGATCATTGGAGGAACAGGCTAGACTGGGACACCTAGAGAGAGGACACAAGCGCCTAGTGGGTGCCACATGGACCAGATTTCTGGGTGCTATGTATTTATGGAAATAGATCAGAAAATTACCTCCTCCAAGGTCATCACATGGTGTTTCCCTTGTAGCCTTACCTTTTGATTTCTTTGAGGTCAAACCAATGTTCGCCGATGTCACCGTGAAACCTGCAAATGAAATAATGAACTTACAAAACCTTCACATAGACATCAAATCCTAGAAAAGAAAAGATGAAAAATTATATGCTTAGATCTGATTCTATTGTAGAAATCACAATAAATGAAAAATTAAGTACTAAGGATTGCAGTACACCTAAGAAAACTCAGCAATGAAATTTTGTGAAAAAAATAAGTACAATTGAAGGAATAAGATGACTCTAGTTACCTGTCGCACTTGATAGCATAACAAAGTATACTAGAAGTAATGATCAGGTGAACAGACATTGGCAGTAGGAGTGTCACATAGACCTCCCCTCCTATGAAAATGTATGAATTGGAGGATACAGGCTTTTCCTGGGGCACCTAGAATAGATGACACAAGCGCCATGTTTTGATGCTCTTGGACCTATCCTTCTGGGTGCATGTATCTTAGGTGGAAATGATCAGAAAACCTCCTCCAAGTGTATCACAGGGTGTTCCCCTATTATGATCACATAACTTTGATATTCTATATGAGGTCAAACCAAGTTCGCTTGAATGTCACCGTAAACCTGCAATGAATAATGAACTTACCAAAACCCTCACATAGATGATCAAATGACTAGAAAGAAAGATGCTAAAATGAGGTGAGTCAGATCTATTCTAACATTGTCACAATGGTGAACTTAAAACTAAGTGCTATGCTACATCTTAGACCCATATGTAGTTCTGTGTGTGTGCATTGGAGTTGTGCCCTAGGTTTCTAAATGTGCATACCGCTCTTGGATAGTGAGAAAGTTAGCTAGAAAGTATGCAATGTACATAAAGTGCTTACATGGAATAGAATGAAAATATCCCTCCTATGACAGTGTGATGCAGAATTACTTTTCTTACCCTTAGTGAATCCCTTGTGAATGGAGCTAGTATGCAATCAGTACCCAAAGTGCATGCTCTTATTGTGCCTTGATGGATGTAACCTTATGGTGGTGGCAACTAATGCTACAGTGCTTGGTCCTTGGCATTATGATCACATAACTTTATATTCTCATATGATTCCATAGGCTAGAATTTCATAATTAACCCTGAAAATGATGACTGGTCTACCAAAAAGATAAGATGCTCAAGATAGCTAGAAGGGACCTAGACAATGTATATTAAAGTACAAAGGGGATGAGGTGTTGATTTAGATATGAGAATTGATATTTTATGTTAATTTAATGGGTGGATGGTTTAGATAACATAGATAGATAGTTTTATAAGTTTGGGGGTGAGAAAAATAAGGATATATAGGTGCAATATAAGTAATAGTGTATTTTTATGCCTTGCATACTAACCATTTTTTCCAAAATATGAAATAGTAGAATGCTATGATGTATCAAAAACATTAGTAGAAGAATTATTCTTTTGAGTAGGAGCTAAAATGGGATTGGTCAAATATAGATTGATATAGAAGTAGGTCATTATAAACTTTAATACATTTTTGGCTTGATAAATCACATCATGTTCATCATGGTTTCAGTATTTTTCATGTGAATTTATAATTTCATCTAATTATTCCCTAATGATGGATTCATGGTCGAAGTTAGTACCAAGGAGAAAGGGATAGGAAAATGATCTAAGGGAAAAAAACACTTTAATAAGAGTGACTCTAATTTTCATGCCACAAAAAAATTCTAACATCATTCCATTAAGGAAGAGGTCAAGAAGGGTCTTGTGGTGAGAAAAATTGTCGATATTCCAAATTAGATTCTCTACCAATGTTCACAAGGATACACCCCTCTTCATTGAATAGTGCAGCTCCCATTATTGAAAGTAAACTAATCCTAATCCTATCTAAATGATGTGGGTTGGCCAAGTAGGTCAAGGATCACACAGGAACACTCCATTGAACCTATTACAAAGTGCTTGTATGGGGTACAAGGGAGGAAATTACAGCGATGAGGGGTAAAGGAGAGAAATTAGGAAAGGAAGGATATTGTTGTGATTAGGCCAATTGTAGAGTTCACACCCAATAACCGGAGTAATTCAACATTCAATATATAAGAAATAAATAATGAAGTTAGTGGGACCAATGAATTAAAGACACAAATTTTCTTAGATTCATCTCTCGAATATGTAAAGATCATTCTCCATCACTATGCTTACAAAGTGCATTAAAGAGAGAATAGATGAAATGTGAGAAAGGAAAATAGAAGAAATGTAGCTCTTATTTCTTGTGCATTGATACAAAGTTCAACAAATATAATCCATAATTTCTCTAGAAAACTAAACTTTCAAGATCCTTTGGAATGGAGAGGCCATCCCAATTTATAGCAATATAAATTGATCTTACATCTCCCCCAAAAGACTCTTCATGTTTATATTCCACTTTTGACCTTTCATCTCCCTTAGAAGATAAAAATTAAGTATTTCTCTTATAATTTTGAGAAAATACTTTTACAATTTAAAAATATGTCACTCAAGTGAATAGTACAAAATACAATGATAACTCCCAACGAAGAATTAGAAAGGAGAGGGGGAAGATAGGAGAGGGGAGAATTTGTCATATTTGATGAAGAATATCCCTCATTAAAGAACTTTGTGAGTTATACCTCCTTATGGGAATCCTCTGGAATGGACATTTATTGCTTGAATTCCCTGTTAAACTTATCTATTATAATTGTCAACTTATCCTCCTTTGGAATGCATACGCAACCAATAACTTGATCCTTGTTCCAGGAACATCACCAATATTCTTTCACTGACTGAGCCATACTTCATGATCCATTGCAATTGCAGTAATGGGAATTTTGATGTTAGCCAGGGACTCCATATTTTCTTCATTGAAGGAAAGAGATTCACATTCCTCTTTCTTGACTAGCTCTTGGAATGAAATGATGATGAGTCCTTAGTGAATAGAGTTAACTCAAGTCTATGTACATAATTATAGAAATCACTCAAGATCCTGAAATAATATTACTCACAAGAGTCCAACTAGGATATGGAATTATCGAGAATTTCATATTTCATGTCCATGATATGAATCAAAACTTGAGATGAGTTCTATGTAGAAAATACAAACACATTCTTACTCATGAGGGTGTGAGAATCGAAGGAAATCATCTCAGACACTAGTGGGAACATTTAATCCAATTGATTGACTAATTTTTCAAACACCTCCTTTGATTTGTTCACTTTTTATAGTATAACAAGACCATATTTGATGAGAGATATGACTAAACTGGAAACAATTCCTTGCCTTGCTCAATGATTTTCTCGATCTGTTTCTCACTAGCCTTTGCCTACATCATGTATCCTTTTGCTTTCTTGATTACTTCAAGATCAACATGGTTGATTGGAGGAATGTCTTCGATCATAACTGAATATGTTGATTCAGGCGTCGAGAAGGGTTTAATGTAGTATTGAGATCTTTTACCTGTTTCTCAATTTACAAAATGGTGCAATTGTATTCTTAATTTTGAGTGAGGAGGTGAGAGGATGATTCTTTGAATAGATGAGAGTCACCTTCATATGAATATTGGTTCATTGAGATGTGGGTTAACTCATAATCTAACGAATTCATTTCCTCAATAGGATTTTCAAATTTTTTTCTGGTAACTTTAACATATTGATTAGATGAGGTCACACTAAAGAAGTAGGATATTTTCTAAGCTTTCTTCCTTCATTTAGGCTTCCATATCTCTAATATTTCTTCAAGACTTGGCACAAAAACCTACTACATTATTCTTGGCTCACTGTTGATCATTTCTATAATCCATGGGAATGGTTCATCTACTATTGACATGGTGTTTTCTATTGGAGCATTATCAATAGCTTGTTGTGGAATCGATTCATTATTACCATGGGGAAGCTATAACCTTCAAGGAGACATAAATGGAAACTTGAATAATCTGTAATGAATTACTCCCACTTGATGGATATTTCTTGTCTTGAGAAATTCAACCCAACTTTCTCACCTAGCTCACCGATTTCAACTAGTTTGGCTCACTTTGAACAACTCACTGAGCTAACTCAACTTTCTTGTCGGGGAGAGTAGATGCCTTCAACCTGATTGAATATTTACAATGATATTCTTTGGATCTCTTCAACCTTTTGGAATATCTTCTTAGAATGTAAAATAACTCTCATTTTCCATTTTTGTTCCCTGCAATGTTCTGCTTTGCTCATGTACACCACTGTGACCAAAATTATGCTTTCATACCTTTATGAAGAATGGATTACCTTGTTTGAGTAATAAGATTACTTTATAACCCTGAAAATTGATCCTATGTAAATTTTAAAACTTAGAATGATATTTTACTATTTTTAGTAAATTTCCTTTTTACCTTCTTCACTTTTGACCACCTTTTTGTTTCCTTGGTTGTTCCCTGTGCACACTGCCTTCAAGAAGTCTACCCTCTATGTGAGTTTACTATTTACAATAATTTCTCGTATAGAGACTTACTATTTTTGAAAATTCCCTTGAATTCCTTGGATTGTGATGAAACCACCTCCATTAGGATAGGTTTCTTCTCTCAATTTCTTGTACAAATTTTTAGCTTAATCCGATCACCAGAATGGTGGGAAATAAAATAATAAAAAATTAGGCCATAAAGTCAGGGTTCTTAACTGTAAAAAATCTAGGGCATAATTTAATATGTCGTGACTTGTTCCTTAAAGTAATTTCTAAATGAATAAGATTGAAAAAAATCTCACCTCAATCCATGCATTGGTTTGTAAGATATGAGAATTTTTCCTTCGCGGGCTACAGAGTCACTCTGGTGAAAAATGTACCTGGAGCCTTTTAAAAATTTGCAATTTTTATGAAAATACTTCTACTTTAATCATGGAAATATGGAGGGATGAATGCAAGAGGAAAAATGGAGGTGAAGGATTCTAGAAAATTTTCGCCAGAGTTTTAGGTAGATTTGGAGTAAAAATGGAGGGCATGAAAAAATGGCTAACTCTTGGCTTTTATTATTTAAGAGACAGAGACAGAGAGATGGAAGAGGGTGAATTTTTATATCCCCATTTTCCCTTTATAAATTAATTAAGGGGACACAAAATTTTGTGCTAGTTAGGAGGACAAGTGGCAAAGATGCGGTGATGGGGGAGAGAGATGAGAGGGCTTAAATTTTAATACCTGGGAGCCAAACTTGGTCATGTGAGTGATCAACTGGGAGCAAGCTGGGGATGGTGTAACTTATTATCCCCTTGGAAAGATATGAAGGGGCAGAAAAATTCAACTTAGCCCCATGGTGACAAGTGGAGGGCATGCATGACATGGAGAGGGAGCTAGAAAACTGTCAAAATGTGCTTACAAGAGCCCCCCAGGGTCATGTGGTGGGTCCAAGAAGTTTAAGGTGGGGATGGAAGACTTTTTTGTCCCCCTTGTCCCATTAGAAAGGTACAGAGGGGCACAAAAAAAATTCTTTAGCCTCATGTTTCTATGTGGCACTAAAAATTTTGACTGAGTACATATCTTGTACCTTGGGAAGGACCTCGAAAATGATGTTCCCATACCTCATGGATGAGTTTTTGAGAAATTATTTATTTGAATTTTACTGAAAAAGGAATTTCTAAATGGTTGGGATGGGTACAAATGTCTTATTAATCATTTAAACTCCTCAAAATGGAATTTTTATCAAGATCACCATTTGTTCTTGCTAAGAATGACTTGTGGAAATAAATACATGGGTCTTGAGAGAAATATGAAAATACCACCATGTAGAGCCTTGAATTGATCTGAAAACGTGATGTTGTATTTTTTTCACTTTTAAAGTTTCCAAAGATCGTGATTTTCTTAACCAATTTTAAGTATTCTAAACTCCACAAATTGATTAAATTCTGATTATTATGCATCCATAGAAGTGCGGAAAACTTGTGTAGCAAATAAATAATCAGAAAACTGAAAACATTCAGATAACAAACAAGATTGTTTACGGGGTTCGGAAATTCCTACGTCCCCGGGTTCAGATTGAACCGATCCATTAATAATATTGAAATGTAAGTACAATAACTCTTACAAACAACCAATAATGAATCACAACCTGCAAATGAGCTGATCAATGTCCCAAGAACTCTGAAAAATAGCAGAAACTGTCCCAAGAACGATCCGTGGCTCCTACAGTGTTTTCACAATGTGATCTCCCTGCAACTGTGTTAGAAAAACACCTAAAAATGGAGATTTAAAAACATTCTATGAAAAAAAATCATATATCTGAGATCATCTCTGAATTCTGAACACTTTTCATGTTTACACCAAGTCACAATTCGGACCAGAAGTGCATTGAAATTCGTGTTTTCCAACTAGCTGTCTTGTAGATCCCTGTTAAAAACTGCATTCAAAGCTTCCAAAAATAGGTTAAAACTCAACAAAAAATATCAAATCTTACATCGTTGGAATCATCTCAGAATTTCCTTCATTTCATCTTTTTACTCCAAGTTCCCAATCTGAGTGCAGGGCCTTCAAAAATGGCGTTTTCTGATAACTACCTCCTTATGGCTTTACACAGACCTGTCTCCCTTGTATAAGTTGAAGCGCCCCATTTTATAATCCGCCCAAGCCTCTAGGCGAGTTGGTCAGCGGATTGGTCTTGGGCAGCGGAGGTTATGGGTTCAAAACCCAGCGGCATGTATTATGGCGGAGTCTATTTTGCATGTGGGTGAGATATCCCACATTGAGCGGAGGTAGGTTGGAGGTTTAAATACCAAATGACCCACCATTTTAAACGTGGCTTAGGCCACACCTACCACCGTTTTGTTTGGCCACATAATAGTGGTGAGCTGGTTGTATTTGAATTTGGATTTGTGTTGTTTGAGGTTTGCCCAATATGGGCCGAGCTATGTATGGTTGTTTATCCACGTGGGTGGCAATATAGTAAGGTTTGACCACCATTAAGTAGGAAACCGAAACGTGGCCCGAACCACATTGTGGTGAGTTGTTGTTGACACCGAGTTGCTAGGAAATTTTGTTTTTTGTTGGCCACCACTTATATAGTGGCGAGCTGCTGTATTTGAATTTGGATTTGTGTTGTTTTAAATGCCCGTGATATGGGCCGAGCTATGTAGTATTGGTTGTTTATCCACGTGGGTGCCAATATAGTAAGGTTTGACCGCCGAGTTAAGTGGAAACCGATGCATTGTTGGTTGGCCCCAACGGTTTGCATTGGTTGTGGTGAGTTGTTGTTGACACTCCGAGTTGCTAGGAAATATGCGGATATGTTGGGAGATAATGTGGCAATGTTGACTAACCCAAAATCCCGAACACATAAAAAATGACATGGACGTTAAAATGCCAAATAATTACAAAGGTAATATATGATATTCGACCCAAGCAATATAATGACATTCCAAATGAAATATGGCAATAAATACCACTTGTCGACCCTCGATAGGAAAATCGAACTTGTGGTGGCAAGCCACGTGGTGGCTTGTGGACCCACCACGTTGGCGATAATACCATAGTCCACACGGCGGCCGGGCTCCCCTCCGTAATAAAAGTTGAGCCTCTTGTTCCCGTGTACCATTTTTACGCTCGTCGAAGACCGGTGATCGAAAACCAACAAACAACTCCCTTTTGCCTTTTCGCCACGTGTCGCAGTGCGATTGGTCCATTATTGACCAGTTGACTAGAGTTGACTTTCCCGTTGACCGAACTTTGACCGGACATAACTAGAGCTCCCGATGTCCGTTTGTCACGTTCTCATAGTCGTTGGAAAGCTCTCGAGATGATCTTCTGCACTGACACCATTTAGGGATGTTTAGGGAACTTTCAAAAATGATCCCCTGATCACACCTCCCTACTGAGAAGGCTTTTTGTCCACAAAAAGTTGTGTATCAACCCACAAATAATGCTATCTCTTCCTGCATTGCACAAACACATACAAGAACCCAAAATAACATTATAGGTTAAATAAATGCAAATAGTTGATTAGCTAGTCACATAACCGATCAGATAATAACACCCAATTAAGCTAGTGTTCAACTGAAACGCTGCAACCCTGTCAACTCTACGCACAACTGTGAACTGTCATACCCCACTGTAATGCCATCACAATTAACTGACCAGATAATAACACCCATTCTATTACGGAAAGCTAGTGTTCAACTGTCACTTTGTGATACGGCCGATTACCAAAAATTACAATTCCATAACACAGATCAGTATACAAGACATCTAAACTGCCCACAATTAGGCTAGTGCCCACTGCCCATCTGAAACTGTAACAACTGCAAGTATTCACTATCAGAATATAATAGACTATCAACGCCCAAAAATAGCTATAGTCAACAACTGAATCAACATGAATATGCCAAAACATTGTATCGCCATCACAAATAATAAGTCAGATAATAACACCCATCTATAACAGAAGCTAGTGTTCAACTGACACTTTGTGATTATGCTGATTACAACTGCAAGTTTCAAATTTAGACATGCTACTGATGCCTATCCCTGCATAGTGTTTTCAACAATGGAACTACCAACCAATATGAGAAAACAAAACATGAGTATGATGAACCTATCACTCAAATCTTCTCTTCAGTTGTTTCCATTCATTTTCAAAGCTTAAATATCAACTTAGGAACAAATCCTTATCAATCAACAGGAATCCCTAAAATATAGCTCTGAAAAACATTTTGCTTGCCTACTATCAACAATTTACTGTAGTGCAAATATAAAGTTGAGGAGTGTTTTTCCCAACCAATCACTTGGGTTTTTCCGTTTTGGTTGTTTTACCTTCTCAGTACCAAAATGAGTTTTAGTTAGGTTTAGCACTGTTGGTTTTACAATACTGTTCTTTTTAACAACTTTCCAATTTTGTTGTTTAGGAACAAACCAACAAACCTTAACATCATGACCATTCCTATTACAATGGGAACAAAATTTAACTTCCCTATTTTTAGGAGTCTTACCCATTTTACCATTCTCAGAACTCTGTCTACGAGAATGATTCCCCTGTTTAGGAGAGGTAACATTCTTTCCATTTCTCGCCTTTCCTTGGTGAGATTGGTCTTTAGCACCTGCCTTATCATTCACAAAAGGCATTAACTTCTTAATCAAATTTTTCCTCTTCCAACAATATGCAACAGAATGATTAGTACCTTCACAAAATGTGCAAGGGAAAGCATATTTCTGCCTACCAAAGCTATATTGTTCCAACTGAAAGAGTGTATTAGAAGTTTTAGGATTTGATTTTCCCTTAGTGCTATTTTTAGTGTAAGTGGAAGGAGGTGGAATCTGATTACCTCTTTTACCTATTTTCTTACACCTTTCATTGTTCCTCCTGATGGCGGAATCTTGCAATTCTAGTGGCGTAGATCCTTGGCTGTTGGAAGCTTGTCTTCCTTCAGCTGCTTTGGAACTTTCTCCAATTTCCATTTTCCCACTAGAATAACCCAAACCTGCAAACCGAGGCTGATCCTCTACCTGTACTGGGTTAGCATCACCTTGTCCATTTTTACCAAGGCCCTTTCCATTAAATCCCATCTTAACCATTAGCTTAGACCCAATTCCCTTAGTGTGTTTTTCAAACTGACCCAAAGGAATATCTGAAACTGAATGAGAGGAAGAATTAAAATGTGAACAACTTACAGTGCATTCTGTCATAGTACCTGCATCTGATTTGGAAGGAATTTCCTTCTTGTGTTCACCTTGTTGCAGCTTTTCCAAGAGGGCATCCTTGGTCCGTATTTCTTCCTGCAACTCTTTAACAAAGCCCATCAACTTCTTGCTCTCTTCAAGCATCTTGTTGACATACTCCTCTTTCTTGGTTATAGAGGATTGTGGCTCAGATTTTAACCGCACTATTTCCTCTTCCAAGGAATAAAATTTATCTCTCAAGAAAGAGTTTTCTTCTTGGAGTTGGCGGTTTATGGCTTCAAGCTCATCCAGTTGCTCCTGTTTGGATGACTTGCCCATGATTCCCTATTCCTGCAAACACAACCTGTACTTCCAAAACTGCACACTGCAAAAGAAGATTAACAAGCCCCAAAATGTCTGCACACTGAAAAGTGAAATCAATACTGAAACTGAAGCCAAATTTTCAAACACAATTAGAAGCTAATCCGGCAATCTAACTGCTCTGATACCAAACTTGATCTGAAAACGTGTGTTGTATTTTTTTCACTTTTAAAAGTTTCCAAAGATCGTGATTTTCTTAACCAATTTTAAGTATTCTAAACTCCACAAATTGATTAAATTCTGATTATTATGCATCCATAGAAGTGCGGAAAACTTGTGTAGCAAATAAATAATCAGAAAACTGAAAACATTCAGATAACAAACAAGATTGTTTACGGGGTTCGGAAATTCCTACGTCCCCGGGTTCAGATTGAACCGATCCATTAATAATATTGAAATGTAAGTACAATAACTCTTACAAACAACCAATAATGAATCACAACCTATAAATGAGCTGATCAATGTCCCAAGAACTCTGAAAAATAGCAGAAACTGTCCCAAGAACGATCCGTGGCTCCTACAGTGTTTTCACAATGTGATCTCCCTGCAACTGTGTTAGAAAAACACCTACAAATGGAGATTTAAAAACATTATATGAAAAAAAATCATATATCTGAGATCATCTCTGAATTCTGAACACTTTTCATGTTTACACCAAGTCACAATTCGGACCAGAAGTGCATTGAAATTCGTGTTTTCCAACTAGCTGTCTTGTAGATCCCTGTTAAAAACTACATTCAAAGCTTCCAAAAATAGGATAAAACTCAACAAAAAATATCAAATCTTACATCGTTGGAATCATCTCAGAATTTCCTTCATTTCATATTTTTACTCCAAGTTCCCAATCTGAGTGCAAGGCCTTCAAAAATGGCGTTTTCTGAGAACTGGTCCTTATGCTCCTTTGTACAGACCTGTCCCCCTTGTATAAGTTGAAGCGCCCCATTTTATAATCCGCCCAAGCCTCTAGGCGAGTTGGTCAGCGGATTGGTCTTGGGCAGCGGAGGTTATGGGTTCAAAACCCGGCGGCATGTATTATGGCGGAGTCTATTTTGCATGTGGGTGAGATATCCCACATTGAGCGGAGGTGGTTGGAGGTTTAAATACCAAATGACCCGCCATTTTAAACGTGGCTTAGGCCACACCTACCACCATTTTTTTTGGCCACATAATAGTGGCGAGCTGGCTGTATTTGAATTTGGATTTGTGTTGTTTGAAATGCCCGTGATATGGGCCGAGCTATGTAGTATTGGTTGTTTATCCACGTGGGTGGCAATATAGTAAGGTTTGACCGCCGAGTTAAGTGGAAACCGATGCATTGTTGGTTGGCCCCAAACGGTTTGCGTTGATTGTGGTGAGTTGTTGTTGACACTCCGAGTTGCTAGGAAATATGCGGATATGTTGGGAGATAATGTGGCAATGTTGACTAACCCAAAATCCCGAACACATAAAAAAATGACATGGACGTTAAAATGCCAAATAATTACAAAGGTAATATATGATATTCGACCCAAGTAATATAATGACATTCCAAATGAAATATGGCAATAAATACCACTTGTCGACCCTCGATAGGCAAATCAAACTTGTGGTGGCAAGCCACGTGGTGGCTTGTGGACCCACCACGTTGGCGATAATACCATAGTCCACACGGCGGCCGGGCTCCCCTCCGTAATAAAAGTTGAGCCTCTTGTTCCCGTGTACCATTTTTACGCTCGTCGAAGACCGGTGATCAAAAACCAACAAACAACTCCCTTTTTCCTTTTCGCCACGTGTCGCAGTGCGATTGGTCCATTATTGACCAGTTGACTAGAGTTGACTTTCCCGTTGACCAAACTTTGACCAGACATAACTAGAGCTCCCGATGTCCGTTTGTCGCGTTCTCATAGTCGTTGGAAAGCTCTCGAGATGATCTTCTGCACTGACACCATTTAGGGATGTTTAGGGAACTTTCAAAAATGATCCCAAGTTCACTAAAAAAATTGTTTTGAGAGACACTGTCTCGGAAAAATATCATGAACTTGTTTCCATATTTTTAACACATGGGAAAGGTAATTACAATACACATAATAATTTAAAGGATTGGGATAAGCCTGATACAGGGGATGAACCGATCTAGAAGGGAGGCTAGGAAGGTTTATAAATCAAAATTTCTACACTGGGGTCTGTTGTCATGCTTGAAAATATGAAATTTCCATTTTACACATTTACATGACAACATTTGGCTCTAGCTTGGGGACATGTTGTGAATCCAGCACAGCAAGAAAATAACATGTAGGAATCTCAGAATCTCAATTCACTTCGTGGACCAATGCCTTAGACATTGGGATTATGGAGTCATTTCTTTCAACACACACACAAAAACAAACATGCAGAAGGGAAACACACCAACACACAATGGAAAAGGGAAATTATGTTTTAGGGGAGGTGATGAGGGTCATCAATCCTCACCATTAATAATGTCAATCTGGGTAAGTGTCTGAAGGTTGTATGCATTAAGAGAATAAGATCTTGGAAATCATATCCTTTAAACACAATCCAAACGTCTATAAAATAAATCACACATGCATAAATTTAAAGGCACACTTGCAGAAATGTAAACACACTTGCATAAAGGAAAACACACTTGCAGAAATATAAAGGCATATTTTCATAAAGGAAATCACACTTGTAGAAATGTAAACACACTTGCATAAAGGAAATTGTTGAATTGAAAATAAAGGAAAAAGTAAAAGACATCTGTAGGTTCACAAAAGAAATTACATAACATTAAAAAAATAGAAATTTACAACAAAAGGAAAACTACAGAAATAAAGAAATAAACATTAACACATTGATCCATCTTTTTTGGAATGATTTTCTAGCTCATTCCTTGGAAGAGGACTTAATTCATACTTTTAATTCAGAACTTGCAAAATAAATTTACTTCAAAATATTGGAAAGAAAGAACAGATCTTTATTTCTTGAGAGAAAAATTACATATCTTAGTGTGGAAGGTTGCATTTATAATTCATGCATCCAACCAACTCATTATATTAGGAAATACAATCTGATCTTATCTTTATTCTAATCCTAACAAATAAGATCTACATCTCTACAAAATATGGAGAGAGATATATTATTAGAGTCAAAGTCTAATCTCATTGTTTTAAGAAGATTTGCTCCCAAATCTTCTCCTTGCTTTTTGGTAACAAGAATCACAATGATTTTATTCTCCTATATTATTGGAAGGAGGTTTTTCCTCAAAATATTATTTTGACCAAATACATTTCCTAGATTTTCCATTTGACGTTGTTTTTTATTTTGGAACATGCTTGTCTGATACACTTTTTCCTTGGACTGCAGTTCAATAAAAGTTAGATATATCTTCATTGGTAAAACTTGTATCAAATCTTGATGAGGTTTTTGTTAAACACATTTATATACACAAAAACCTCTCTCATATTTTTTTTTTGAATTTTTTGTTTCTATTTATGGAACTTTTAGTTCTCATTTGATACACTTTTTCCTCAGACTGCAGCTCACTAAAAGTTATATATCTCTTCATTGGTAAAACCTATAGCAAATCTGAATGAGGTTTTTATCAAACACATTTCTATGAAGAAAAAATTTTCTCATATTTTCTATTTGAGTTTTCTATTTCTGTTTATGGAACTTTCAGTTCTCATCTTATACACTTTTTCCTCAGATCTCTCATATATTTCATTGGATTCTCTTATTATTCACAGTTCCCATTTTATGCATGTTTAGAACCTAAAACTATCATTCCTTTGATGCAAGTTCCAGAGCTAAGGTTGTCCTTCCTTTTATGCAAGTTCCAAAACTAAATTTTTCATTCCTTTTATGTAAGTTCTGGAACTAAATTCGATTTGTCCACAAATTTCAATTTCTGGAACTAACTGTCATTCTATACCTTGTAACTTTGTCCACTTTTTTAATTGCTTGAAAATATAAACATACGAATTGCAAGTTCTATAACTAAATGTTATTCGATTGATGCAAGTTCTGGAACTAAATCTATAAGTTCTGGAACTAAATCTACAAGTTTTGAAACTAAATCTATGAGTTCTAGAACTAAATCTGCAAGTTCCAGAACTAAACCTGTGAGTTCCAGAACTAAACATGCGAGTTCCAAAACTAAATCTGCAAGTTCTGGAGCTAACTTAAAACATCTATAATTTTTACATGCGATCTTGGATTGAGATGACTCATTTTTTGAACTTGCATAATATTTTGAGAGGAATCTGGATATGAAATCATATTTGATTTTAGATGCATTGTTCATTATCCATTCCATTTTTTCCAATACTAGCATTATCTTTTATTTATGGCCTGTATACATAAGACTTTGCATCTTTTCCCAAATAATCAATAGGATTAGTCAATAAAATAGATAAAAAAATATTTCTAAATAATGAACAAGATATATATCCTATATTTTATCTTAAGGAAACTATAAGTTCCTAGATTAAATTTAAATCCACTTTCAAAGGTAACTTAGAAGGACAAAATAATGGTAATTTATGGCCAGTTTATGGCCTCATCAGGAGGGATATTTATAGAGGTAGGGATATACACATCCCCAGCAGCAGGTTTGGAAAATTATATCCCATCATGGAACAACGGGCTGAAATGTGATCTTTGAAACGTGAAAACTACTATCTAATAATACCATGCTCATGTGATGGCTTTGCATGGCTTGAGAAGAAGGATACCAACCAATATTTCATCTTCACATTCATATTGCACTGAGAGCATTCCTACATCCATTGAACACTTTTGTATCCTTTTGTAACTCTTGCATATTGTGGTTTCCACTTGATTTTCTGTGATCATGAGAAACCATTCCTCTATGTTCTCAAAAGTGGGAGCACTAAATTTTTCACATGAATATTCATCCTCTTTGAATTACAACATAAAATCATCTCTTAAATCAGCCAGGCACATGGAAGGAGTGAGCATAAACTAATTGTATTCCCATTCCATGGTTTATCTAAACATCTCACTTTGCTGCTCTAGGTAATTGCTTTCAAAAATAGAGTCCACATCAATGAGTCAAAGGTCTTCATCATCCTTTGAAAAATGTTGCAACATGGAAATATGTTCAAGACAAATCATATCTTGGGAAATGATGAGTGCAATCTGATTTTTAATTCTTTCACAAGATTCATGCACATTCTCATTTTGTTGTTCAAAACAATTGTAGTCAATATCCATCCACTCAAAACTGCATTCCTTGATTTGGTCATGGAAATATTCTTCACGCTTGAGTGAATACCGCAGCATGGAGTCTTGTCCTGAATTGTTAGGACATCCAATGGTGATGAGAACAATTTGATCTTGAGAACACTCACAAGACTCTTGTAACTTTATGATTTGTTCTAAACAACTCTCTTCGATGTAAATCATTTCAACATTTTTCTCACTATCATCCTCCAGTGTGGAGATGTCTTCAAGATTGAGAATATTCATTGTGAATTCAAAATCTCTTTCCTTTTT